>VZTZ01049862.1:2200265-2306865 GCA_013400955.1 Drymodes brunneopygia | reverse complement strand
TACCCTCTTTTTTTATTTTCTTTTTAAGTGAAGTTTCGGACTTTGATGTAGTGCACAGCTTGAATTTGGTCGGGAGCTTAGCAGGGGTCATTCAACAGAGCTCAGCGTTTCTTGTCAGCAAATCCATATCCCAGGTTATCTGAAGAACTGCCCTGGCTCGGGCATGGGGAGCGGGCGACGTGGTAGGAAAATAGGTTGCCATGGGGTGGGGGGGAGGGTTTGCCGTGTGTCTAAGGCTTGAACCGCTAGCGGAAGCCTTTCATTTTAAAAATCAGTGCTAGTGATGAGGAAATCTGCAGCTTCATGTGGGAAAAGTCTTGCCTGAGTGGATGATATATAATATAATACACACACATGCACGAATAGCAGCAGTCGGCTCTGCCAAGGCACACCCTCTGCCCAGCCGGAGCTCCTGCTTTCAGTGTCTCAGGCCGGCTCCCAGCTTCAGCAGAGAAGAGCAGACGAACAAAATCCTCGGCAGGGGCAGGGGCCCAGCTGGTGAATGGATGTTAAGGGACTTTTTGGGAAGTGGCCACTGTGAAAGTGTGTTTGGTTGGGTTTTTTCTCTCCCCACCCCTCCTTGGCTCTTGATTTGAACAGGCTTCCCTTTCCTAAGATGTGTACAGGAAAAGGACACCAGGGTTTATAATGTGAACTGTAACAGGCTACTGTTTTATTTTGTAATACTATTTTTTTTAACTGCAGTTTTAACTTGCAGGATGCCACATTCTCCAATAGTTCTGATTTTAAATCCACAGCTAGAATCTGTATTTAATTTCATCTTTTTTAACCTCTTGCTTTTTCTTTTTTTTTTTAATCTCTATTTATTGATGCGTGCTGCCACGTCGCCATTATGTTTTTACATTGGTAGACTATTAAAATACACATCTGAATGCTCTTGACGGTAATTTGTACCTGCTGACTTGTAGGAAAGCTGGCTCTATATGAGTGTGTGTGTATATATATTATATAAATATATACATGTATACATAGATACAATACTGCTTTTTTTATTTTGTCTACGATCTCGAATCAGTCTGACTGAAGCGTGAGGTGAATGCTTGTTCTAGTCCATCAGTTCAGGGTCCAGGTTTCCTCCCTGTGACGGCGTGTGGTGCGAGCATCCACGTCTCTCTTCCTGAAGTCAAAGCAATATTCCTTGCGAAAGGGTCAGGTGAGCGGCCGGATGCAGCCCCGGCGCGGAAACGAGACTTTCAGAGACCTGATCTTGTGGTAGGCTTGCGGTTGGTGTCCGCTGCAGCCTTATCCTTCTTCAGAGAAACTGTAGTCGCCTTTGGTGCTTACCGAGCCGTTCCTCGACCTGCGGATCTCTAAGGCAAGCAGTTGCTTTTCGGGAGCACGCGGAACCTTCGTGTGGCCTGGGGGAACCGGCAGTAGCGGCTTTGGAAGCTCAGCCGCCGCAGGGGCGGCAGGGGTTTGGTCACGAGCTCGGTGTGTTTCTTCTTGTACCTTTTATGCTGTTGACGTGGGATTTTTTGGAAACTGTCCCTTAGCAGCCCCAGAACTGATAAAAGCTCTGCCCTCTCCCTCCTGCCTGGCACACGGTGGGTTTGGGGAGGCAGGAGCTGATTGAAGAGGTGAGTGACCACCTACCGTGAAACCAATAAACCCTCATGTTATACCCCTCGGCGTTTTGCTGTTGGGCACACACACAAAAAAAAGGTTTTAAAGCTTTTTTGCATTCTGGCTGGCTGCAAAGGAAAGCACGCCCACGTTGAGAAACAGAAGGCTTTCCAAATCCCTACCTGCAACTTAATAGAAAGGGCTGAAGAGCGTCTTAACGCGTGCGCTCGGCTAGTCAGTGTCCTGAAAGGTAAGTGAAGGGGCTTGGTTGACCCCGTGATCCAAAGCCATGCAGGAGACTCAAAAATAAGACAGTGGCAGGGTATGGATCTGCTGTATAGACAAGACTGCTGAAGCATTGGCCACAGACGCTGTTATTTGGAGGCAGTAAATTACCGAGTCTTTAAAAAAAAAAAAAAAAAGTAATAAAAATATAGAAGAAAAATTGCTGCTTGTGCCAGGACATGTGGCTTTTCTTTTTCATTTTTTTGTTAAAGACTGGCGGAGGGGAGTCAGAGCGTTTCTCTCTGGTTTTGTGACTGTGCCGGCGTCTGTGTGTGTCTCGTGTGTGTGTTAGGCGGGGGGGAGGGTCAGGGGTGCCCCTCTGGTTTTATTTCTGTTTTCAAGGATCATAGCAGGATCACACACTCTTTTATACAAGTTAGATCCAGGTCTTTGAACAACCTTTTTTTGTAAATAAGAAAAAAAAAAAGAAAAAAAAACACAGAAAAATAACAACAAAAAACAAAGCTCCTCACCAAATTCAAGCTTGTACATTATTATTTTTGGTTGTTTTTGAATTTTGAGTTTTATTGTTTTGTATGTAAATATGTGGACCCAGGAACTGTTATTAATGAGCAAAAAGTTACCGTTCAGGGCAGTGATTCTGTTTAATAATCAGACAAAATGTAGACGAGCTTTTTAAAGCCATATAGTTTTAACTCTGTACAGTAGGTACCGGCCTGTATTATTGTAACAATAACTCTAGCGATGTATAGTGTATCTATATAGTTTGGAGTGCCTTCGCTTCCATGATTTTTTGAATTTTATTTCCCTTTTATTTTTTTCTCCTCCTTCTTTATTAACAATGTCTCCCACCCCAAACCCACATCTTTGCTCCTCCCTCCCTGCCCCGCTTTTTAACTCTCTGAGTGCTGTAAGGTTTCGGTGATACCCTGATCAGTAGCGGAAGGAAAAGAAACCATCTCCACTGTCATTTACTTCATTGGAGCCGTGACTTTGTTCTGGGAGTCTCCAAGGTGCCCGCCCTGCCCTCTCCTCCTCCCGCTAGCAGCAGCTGATTTCATTCGGACCCTTGCCCTAGCAACCCATTCAGACTTTGCTTATCTCTCCCCTCAGCCCTGCACCCAGGAGCGTCTGGGCAGCAGCAGCTTCCAGGAGGCTTGGCCTTCCCACCCTCCCTGCGGCTGTGCCGGGACAGCGGCGAGCGGAAAGGGCCCCCGGGGAGGGAAATTCCCACATCCCACAGGGTTGCTGCGGTGGGAGCAGGGGCATCACTGTAGGAGACTGCGGTGGTTTTTTCTGCCGGGAGGACTTTCTGTTCCCTTTCTTCTCCCTGTTTTTCTCCCATATCCTTCCCCGAAGTCACTTTTGTTTTCTTGAGATAAGTTTAACATGACTCTTGATTTCTTGTGCCCAGCACGAAGGCCTTGTTTCTAAAACTAGTTTGCTTGTGTTTTACTACCTTGTTAGTATTCCACATAAGATTGTCTTGAATGGGAAAACACGTAACTCTTTACCAAACCAAAGGTTGCTGTTTTATTTCGAAGCATCTCGTGTTCATTCCAGTGAAGCAGAGGCTGCACTTTCTTTCTGGTGACACGAAGGTCAGTGATGCCAAGCTGTTGGCGACAGTCTGCTCAGAGCTGTCCCTCTGTTATACTCTCTTTCGGGCTTCTTTTTTAACCCAGTGTGGTCTTGATGTGTCCTTTACGTCAGCCCTGCCGTAGTGGGTCCCTGAGCCGGGCTGGATCGCAGTCTGTCTCCCCCGATGGACGCTTGATCAAGACACTGGTGTTCTTTACTATTAAACTTACCTACCTTGCTAGGGAAAAAAAAAATTACCTGCAAAAGAAAATTGACTGGTAGAAGATCCCTGAACACTCTGTCCCATTATTTCGAAGCCAAGCTTTACCTAAAATAATGGCAGGTGCCTGCGACTTGCAACCTAAATTCCCCCCCAGTTTTCAGTACTTGGAAAAGCAGAAGTCAAGCAGCCTGTCAGACTCGTACTCCTGTACTAGGAACCTCAGCCACCGCGGAGAAAAAGGAAAAGCCGATGAGGAAAAGCACAGTAGGGTATTCAGTCCGGGCTCTGCCTTCCGGAGACTGCCAGCGGGTACCCCTGGGGTGGNTGCCTGTAAAATTTGCGTTCATTAATGTGTTGCTGATGGATCACTTGGGCCTGTACACACCAATTAGCGTGACCACTTCCATCTTAAAAACAGAAATCTAAATATATATATATATTAAGGACTGTGGGTTGTATACAAACTATTGCATACACTTGTGCAAATCTGTCTTGATTTAAAGGAAAAGCAAAACCTGTATAACATTATTACTACTTGAATGCCTCTGTGACTGATTTTTTTTTTTTTTTTCATTTTAAATATAAACTTTTTTTGTGGAAAGTATGCTTAATGTTTTATTATTTCCCCTGCCCCATTCCCCTTGTAAATACGTTTTGTTCTGTGTGACTCGGTTCGGAAATAGTTAACTGGTACTGTAATTTGCATTAAATAAAAAGTAGGTTAGCCTGGAAATGAAATTTAAAAAATACCAAGTGTGTGGTCTTTATTTCAAAAAATTGCCCCATTCTTCCCTCCTCCTCTCTCCCTTCTCTGACCCTTGTTCCTCACCTTCATGCCTCTTTCCACTCTGCGAGAATAGGTGGACGTGAATCTTTGTAATAATAAAGAAAAACCTCAAGAAATGAGCATGTTTTCTTAAATGAGCTGTGTTAATCCATGCTATTTTTCAAGAGATGCCAGCTTGTCTATGATACTGTTTGATTTGATGGAGAGAGGAACCCTGGGACATAAATATTTCAAATTGAAACCAACCAATCTTCCTTTACCGTCCACCTATAGATATAAACTTAAGAACCTGTGTAAACTGCTGGCTTTGAATCCTGCACTCATGGTTGTTTGGGTTGTTTTTTTTTTAATCATTGGATCCCATTAGTAATGTTATTTGGTGGTGATCTGTAAAGTTTGTCGAGACCACGTCCAGTGGACCGTTCCTCCAGCAAATCAGCACGTAGCTATCTCTGAGTTGGGTTTCCGGTACTGGATAATGTATGTATTAAACATGACATGTCTATTAGCGCAAAAAGAAAAAAGAAAAAAAAAATAAAAATCCTTTTTTGGGCTGGCTGACCTGGCCGAATCCATTCTGTCGCTATCCTAAAGGCTAGATGCGAGGTCATGTGACTGCTGCTTCAATAAAAACAAATTTATATTGCAAAGAGACTCCTCTTGCTTTGTTTGTGTGCCACAAGCCGCGGTTGTTCCCATGAAACCTCTGCTTGGCCCGAAGGCCCTCTAGGACAAGTGGGAGCAGGGTGGGAGGGGCCCTTGATGGGTCCACACCATCAGTCTTGAGTCAGGATCCCCTTGATCCTTTCCCGATTACCAAATGTGTGTCTGGGAGGTGTTGCGGCCCCTCCTGGCTGCTGGAGCTGCCCCTCGCAGCAGGTGCTGGCCCATCCCAACTCCCTGAGCGGGCTCAGGGCTTGGTTTGTGCAGACCCTGCTGCTCTGGAGCCACCGGGGTCATAGGGCCAGGTGGCCACCCACAGCCTGGCTGCCCCAGGAGCAACACGGTGAATGGAGGCTGCTGTCCCTTCATTTGCCTCTGTCCCACAAGGTCACCAGGATTCTGGATGCATCCGACTCATGCTGAGACTGGGACTGCTCTGCTCGGCCAGTCTGGCCTTGGCATTCCAGGTGGCCACTTACACCTGCAAACACATTGCTGCCAAAACTACAGCACCTCTCTGGGTGAGTTTATCTATTTAAAGCTTGCTTCTGGTGGGAGTTTGTCACAATCCTCGGTGATTTGGGGTGGTGGTCAGTCATCCTTGGGCACTTCTCTGGATGGACATGCACTGGGGCCTCCTGTCTCTTCTGAACTTCCCTCGCCTGGAATGCAAGCTGTGGGCTGTCTTCATGCACTGTCTTTGCAAAGGAACTCACAGCTCCAGTCTCCGGTATCTCTTCTGAATATCAGAGCTAAATGAACAAGACTTATAACTTCTTGCTAGACTGACTGGAAGGAGATCCTCAGTTCTTTTACACCTTTGTAATGTTTCCAATTTTATCTCCTCTACAGTTGTTTCAAACACCCTCCTTAAGGTGTGAGTAAAGCAGCCAGAGGTTCCCTACAGAGCTCTCCCCAGTGTCGGTGAAATGCTGGAGAGCATCTTGCAGCTGTCTGTCTGTCTCCTTATCTGAGGATTGCATTTGCCCTTCTGCACGGAGGCTGCAGTTTATCCAGCACTCCCTCCCATTGTAACTCCTGCAAGCATTGCCATTGGGACTGTTACAGTTTCATATGGTGTTTATATTCCAATCAGCCTTTTAAAAGATGTAATGAAACACCTTAGCATCAAGAGCCACTCCCTGCACAACCTTCCAGGGAACATCATTCTGTCACCCTGTGTGAAAATACTTTTTGAGACCTATTTGCAAACCAGGGTCAAATCCACTTAGCTGTCGGTCACCAATGCCTTGGGATGATTTAAAATGCTAATCCGAGCGCAAAGCAGCACCGAGCTGAATGCGGTACAAGGGTCTGCTCCACTGATGTGCTTTGTCTTTAGCGAGCGAGCTGCCAGCCATCTGCGTTAGAATTAAAAGTCAGTGTCAAGGCTACTGGCACCATTTGTTATCTGGAAGGTGGCAGCTTTCGGGCTGCTGGTGGGAAGGTCCAAGTGGCTTTCTGTGTGAGAAGAACAAGAGCCAAAAAGGAGGAGGAGGAGGAGGGAAGCGAGCCGCAAACTGCAGAGGGGAGAGAGGAGCACTGCAGTTTGTCTGAGGCACCACGTCCAGTTGCTTGGAGACGGCGAGCCCAGCAGATGGTACACATGGCACACAACCTCTTCTGCCAGCCTGGAAACTCCCTTCCCTCCCTGGGCTCTGGGAAGGGCTTGGCTGGGCCCTTGTCCTGGCATCCCTTGCTGGTCTTGGAGGGTGTTCCTGGCAAAGGACTGGCTTTGCTAAACCAGCTGTGCACAAAGGCTGCAGGGTCAGACCCAACTGCTGTCAAATCTGAGCTCTGGTAGGAAAGGAAGGTGTGTAGGTGTAAATGCCCCACAGGGCGCAGCAGGAAAGCCAGGCTCTGTCTGGGTGTGAGTGTTATACAGTGCGAGGCTTTGAAGCAGAGACCAGACCCCCAGACAAACTCCTGCTGGAGCTCATCTCAGCAGACAGCATAGGTGAGTGCTCAGTGCTCTAAGGGAGTACTGGACTTCACAGCAAACACCTTGGACAGTGCAGGAATGCAGCCCTGGATGTTGCTGCACACTCAGCTAATTCCTGATGCCCTGGCACAGGTATTTTCTTAGGGTATCCTATTGCTCCCTGAGTCTGCACGCAGTTGGGTAGGTCTCCCATGCGGTCAGTGGAGTTAAAACCTCTTCCAGGAATCCCCTGCTCTCTGCATCACTCCTCTCTGCTCACGTACTCAGGAGATAATGCTGGGTCCTCCAGGACAAGTGGGGACTGAACAGCCTGTTGCCTTATGGAATCTTGTGAGTGGCTGCGGCAGGGCATTGCTGACCAGGGTGCTCTGCCTGGAGAGCTGCAGTGGGGCAGCCCAGGGCCATCTGCAGAGCCCCCTCACTTGCTGCAGAGTGAGAAAATGTGGCTGTGGGAAAACAAACCCTTGTCCCCAGGCAGAGCTGCCTGGCAGAGCATAAGCACCTGTCCCAGCAGAGGAGTCACAGGCCCTGTGTGTGGTGGCAGCCCAGGGAACTGAGAATGAAATGGATGCTAAGCAGAGAGATTGAGGGGTTTGGGCTTTTTGGTTGGTATTTTTTTTCCCTAAACAAAGTTTCTAAAAACTGGTGGAAGCCAGGAGTTAGGACAGGACTCCTGGAACAGGAGTTAGAACATGACCAGTGTTCATTGTCACTGGCTGCTTGACCTCCGTGTGCTTTACCTCACCTGCAAGTGCTGAGCAGCCCAGACACCTGCTGCTGACAGAGGAATGTGTGACAGGTCCTGTCAGAGGGAGACAGGGGCTGCAGGGAGCAAGGCAGGGTCAGGTGTGTGGTGGGAAGAACATAGGACCTTGAGAGGAAGCAAAGGGCATTCATCACCCTCTCAGCAGATCCCCATTATCCCCCTCCACAACTTCCAGAGAGCAGGCTGCAGCCAGGTGGAGTCAGTCTCTTCTCCCAGGTAACAAGTGAGAGGACAAGAGGAAATGGCCTCAAGTTGCACCGGGAAAGGTTTACGTCAGATATTAGAAAAAAAATTCTTGTGGAAAGGGTTGTCAAGCCCTGGAGCACCCACCATGGGTGGAGTCGCTCACCATGCCTGGAGGTATTTAAAGGATTTGGCACCTGGGGACATGGTTTAGTGGTGGACTGGCAGTGCTGGGTTAATGTTTGGACTTGGTGATTTTAGAGGTCCTCTCCAACCTAAACAATTCTATGGTTGTTTCCCCTGGCATAACAGCAGCTGTGCCCTCCTCTTCCCTCCTGCAGCTCATTCCTGTAACCAAACCCTTTGCCAGGCCAGAGTGCTCAGGAGGAAGATGGTGCTTACTGGAAAAACCCAGGTGGTTTGAGAGCATTTTTACTCAAGGAGATCATCGGTGTTGTTTGGAATGCCGCCATATGTTAGCAGCCTTGGGAAAAGGGACTGCCCAGCTGGGGACTCTTTGGACTATCTCAGCTACACCTCTTTTAAGATTTTTGTTTCACAGCACTGGGCCTAGGAACAGGTTGGTCAATGAAAGCTGTTTCTGCTGAAGACAACAGATTTGGGGCCCGCACAGCAATGAAAAAATAGTTTGCATTTGGCTGGAGGCGGAAAAATTGTGTTGGCAGGTGGAGAGAGGCTTCAATTCAACAGGTAAGGAACCAACACAATGTTTGCAAGAGGCTATTACTGGCTCAGTAACAAACAAAAGGGAGATTCTTATGATCAGTCCTGCAGCAACCCAGGGAGAGAGCAGCAAATGCAGCTTTTAAGTCTCTCCCACCTTTATCTCACTGCAATGGGCACCACAGGGGCACCGCACGCTCCCGGCCCTCCCCGAGGACAAGGACCAACATCCCCAGCACTGACTGAGCAGCTCCAGCATGGGCCAGCAGTGCAAGCTGCCATGCAAGCTCCCGCTGGGGGAACTGGATGGGATAAATCTCATCTGGCCAGGCTGTGCAGGTGTGAGTTCAAGCTCCTGTAGAGCAGTGGGTAGCTGCAACAGCAAGTGTTGGCAGGAGCAGCCACAGCTCTCAGGTCCATTGGGGATGGTGCACTGAGCCAGGCAGTGCATGTGGATACAGGTAAGCAGCCCTGCAGGAAGGAAATGGGAATAGGGAATAGGACATCCCTTCTGAGCGCTGCTTGAAGAATTGGGATGTGGCATATGGGAAGAGGCCAAGAGAAGTGGCCTTGACTCCAGCCAGAAGTGGAGGAAAAGGTGTGTGGGGCTGACGCAGTGTGTGGGAGAAGAGGAGGAATGAGCAGGAATGAATGATATGATCAGAGCAGACAGCCAGAGCTGCCCTGCTCCACAGGTTTCAGCGTACACCCTTCCCCTCGGCCTGCTGGGGCTTTCTGTCTCATGCAAACAGAGTCTGTTGAGATGCTTTCCTTGCCAGTTCTGCTCCAGGCAGTGGCTGGGAGGAGAGGTGGGGGCCTTGGTCCAGGGTGGTCCCGGGAAAATTGAATTTACTAATGCAGGTATACACATTCTGTCTCGGGGAGTTGGCAGATTTGGCAGGTGTTCAAACCAATTCCTGCCTCTCTGGTGGGGTGGAAGGCAGGCACACGAAACAATAGCTCCCCATCCCAGCCCAGGCCCGACTCTGGAGGGTACTGCAGTGAGGAGGCTGGATGCCAGCACGATACTGATTCACCAATCATAAAAACACAGGAAAAGCTGCATGAACAGGACTTTGCTGAAAGCAAGGAGACAGGACTTGTGGGAGATATTCAGCAACAGTGCAATTGGGCCTTGTTAAAAGCCTTTGGCATGTGAGGACCATACTTGTAGGGTTAATCCCACCCTCCTAAAAGAAAAATGTGTGAGGGCTGCATTGAGCCCAAGGAAGTATCAGGCAAATCCTGTGCACTTGCAAGACCAGGAGCAGAGAAAACAGAAAGTGGGCTCAGAAAGGAACTCTTTTAACAGCACCACACCCAGGTCTATGGCAGCAGCTTTTGTGATGGCCATGTTGCTTTTAAGGGAGGCAGGAGAGATGGGGAGTGTGGGTTTGGAGTGGTTTTCTATTGACAGAAATGCAGACACTGTACGTGTCCAGTGAAGAAGGACCCAAAGTCCTTTTTGCTGAACAGTAGTTGGTGCCTTAGGATTTCCTCCCACACCACCAGAGCCGTATCGGCAGGGAAGCCCTGGGACAATTTGCATTCATTCATTTACTGCAGAGACCAATTTTTCCCCATTCTCAGGGCGCAGTGACCCCAGAGGCCTGTTTGGCTCAGCCTGTCTCCCCCACCTGCCAGGAGACAGGAGCTGGCAGAGCGGCACAGCCAGGCTCCCTCCCTGTGGGCAGCTGCTGAAAGAAAAGCTGGACAAGCTGAATTTTCCCCGTGTTTCCACAGGATTGGTGCAGCCCTGGAGGCATCTGCTGTGTTTGTTTCGGGTATGGGCTCCTCCCCAGGGTTATTCTGTCTCCTGCTAGGAGAGGGAATGGTGCATTCTTATGCTGTTGATTTATGATCCCAATCCCTCTCACTGTGCTCATTTTCTTTCTCAAAGTACATTTTGCAAAGCTTGAGAAAAAAAAACCCGCATGACAATCGAAAGCAGTTTCTACAGCAGTTTCCTGCAGGAATCCTGCCGTGGCCTTCAGTTTACATGCTAGGCAATGTCATGTGGAAAAGATGGCTTTAACCTGACAGTGTCCCTTAAATTGTAATAGAAGCTGAGACATTGATAGCTCAGCCTGCGCACAGCATCTGGAGTCCCCTGCCCCCTCGTTGTCATGCAGAGCTGTATCCCTATAGAAGACCAAAGTGTTGCAACCTCTGTCCATTCCCACACCTGCTGGAATATTTGTCTTTTTAAAACCACATCAAATTGTACAATGAGCCACACGGAGAATGTTTATTTTGACAGATCATCTTCAGAAATACAGCGAATGCCTCAATGGATGGGTCTTCCTGTTCTACTGTTCTGCTGTTCAAGTTTTCCATGTCTCTCCTATTACATTGGATCTTGTGATTCATGTTATCCCCCCTTTTAACCAGGCTAAATTTGTCCAAGGTGGCCTGAGGCTACAGAGCCGATCCCTGCACAGCTTCTCCTCCCACACTGTGGAGAGTGTTTCGTTCTGTACTTTTGCATTTGCAACCTTCCCTTTTACTGACTGGTTACGGATACCATAAGAATTGCCCCAAATTCCCAGTCCCTAATGGGATCATCCTCACAGAGTGCTAACCAAAACCGGTCATTCCTCTCTGACTCCTGCAAAAGCTGCAGCACTTACAGAGACTGCCTGACCCCAGCAGTCCCCTGGTGCTGCTGGTTCAGCAACCTGGAGACCAGCGGTGGTTTGGTACAGCTCTTTTTCCTCTCTCTAGCTGTTATTTACTCTCCCGTGGAATACAAGGGTATCCAGACTCCTTTCTCCTCTCTCTCCCCTCCCTGTAAATTCCTTTCCCTGTGCCTCACCCCAGCCCAATCCACAAAACAAAGACCCGATGCAGAATTTTTACAGGAATGCATTAATGAGCACCATTTTTGACCAGCTGCTGGTTTGTGTTTTGTAGGAGCAGCACTGTGGTTGGGATTAGCTGTACCACACCTGAGCTTTACAGACCCAGCACAAGGAAGAGATGATCCACAGGCAAAAACGATGGAAGCAGGGAGAGATCAGCCCGTTTCCACGTTAGCACTGAGGGACAGTACTGCTGTCAGCTGTGTAAGCTGTAGCCACCAATGAATGAGCATTTTGGGTGTGGTGGTGTGGCTGTGCCCCCGCCTCTAAAATGTGGTGCTTGGTGTAAATGTCCCTTTATGTGGTAAGACAACAGCCCTGGGGAATTCTGACACGTGAGTGCTGGAGAGCTGAGCAAGCCTTGAGCTCTGTGACAGATGCACTGCGACTATCTGAGCCCGCTGCTTCCCGACATCCGGACCTGGAGAACCCCCGTGCCTGCAAAGCCAGCACACGGCAAAGCCAGCATCCTTTCTGGGTAGCCCTCAGAGCTGGAGAGCCTGAGTGACTAACACTGTTCCAAGAAAAATAAGATTCTTTCCAGAACTGCTCTTTGCAGTGATAAAAAGCAAGAAGCGGTCAGTCTGAAGAGTAACGTTTCTGGAAAACACATCAGCCCCGCCATGCCCATATCATCCTGCTATCACCTACGTTTGTGCCAGACACTGCCTGGTTGTCAGAAACTACCCTGCTGAGGTCAGAGGCATCTCTTCTTTCTCCAGGGACTAATGATGTGAAAAGGTGATGCAAAATCTGACTGTTTCTATACAACTCCAGTGCTTTATTAATAGCAGTGCTGATGCAGGAAGCCACTCGGCCTCACACCACTAAGGAAATCAGTGGGACACGTTTGTCTGTGGATGGTCTCAACTCAAAATTTCCCACTTATGTAGTATTTTTTCATTTAATGTTATTGATGCAAGGAAATACCACCAAAAGCCCAGGTGCAGATTTTTATTGGTCTGTGCCAGGAAAAAAAGCAAGGAATGCTAACACTGCCTTCTCACTCAAGCTTTTCGTCATAATCGAAGAGAAAAATTAGCTAATGAAGTCCAAAGCAAGCTGGGGAGGGAGTAGAGGGAGCTGCCACACCAAAATGTATACAAAATGGTTCCAGGACAACACTGATGGCAGGCAGCAGGAGGGACAGCCCAAGGGAGAGAGAGGGTTTTCCATTCAGGGTGCCCTGAAAAGGTAAACATAATGTGCTTCTCTCTCCTTCGCCAAGCTCTGAACTCAAATCATGGAGGGGAAGGGAAACTCACCTCACTCATCTTCTGTCCTAGGAGGCTGTGGGATCCTTATGGAATCCTTGTCCAGGTTCACGTGCAGCTGTGGCAGGGTGAGTGCTGTCAGCTGTACTTGGTCCAGCAGCCTCATGCTGCGGTGCCAGATCAGCCAGAGCCCTCTCTGTGCCCCCGTGGATGAGCCGATGAGCAGCGTAGATGTGTTTTCTTTGGGACTGCCTCACTGTGGAGAAAAAGAGGTAAGGCTTTTACTTGGAAATGTATAGCAAAGTGTTCTCTGTAGGGGAGAAGGAAGGAATAGCTTTTTGCAATCCTGCAGGAAAAGTCTATCTCAGGAAAATAAATCCTGCCCTTCTAACTTTGGCTGAAAGTGTTCTACTGCCACCTAATAGCAGCAACCAACTTTGCATTTCATTTTGAAGACTGGCCCCCACAGTGGGAAGCACAGCCAAAGTGTTTTCCTTTCCAGCTTTGGGAACAACTGCCCAGGATATATAATCGGGCTTTAAAATAACTTCTCTTTCAGCGTGTTAATTGCAGCAAGCCTCTGGAAGAATCTAGCTGAAATCTGCCATCTCCTGTGCCAGGATTTGACCTGCACTAAGATACTCTTACTGAGTTCAAAGTAAGACTCTATTGACACATGAAGTCACCTGACTACCTTATCACCTCCCCTCAGCTACTGCAGGATTGCCTCCTTTCATCCAAAGTCATTTGTATGTATTTCCAACCCACCTCCTGGGAAATAAATACCCAAGTCTAAGTGCTCACCCTACAGCTCTCTTTATTTCTCTTCACTATTCTTTGTTCCCCCTTTCTCTCTTTATTTCAGTCACAGAGACTGAAACACTCTGTGCCTTATGGAGGGTGTGAGGAATGTTGCAGGAACAAGCAGTGGCTCTCATCCTGTCACTTCCCTGCAGAAATCCAAGACTTGCTTTGCTTTGTTTTAAGGCTGAGCTGCACTTAGACTGTGGATCTGAAACACTGGTGTCCTGCATGCTGGCACACAGTTCTGCTGTCCCTGTCTCAGTCACTCAGCGTTACCAACCACCCTGTTTATGTTTATCCATCTCCCAGGTCCACTTTGTCAACAATGAATGCAACTGTATCTTGCTTGTGTTTGAAAAGCTGACCTTCACCAGCCAATCCTCATCCCCAGGAGAGGTTTCTCTACCCAAGGCATTTTGGCTTCAATCCTGTTTGCATCAACTGCATCAACTATACTGGGAATACTCCCCTGGAACTGCTGCAGTCCCTTTCTCCATCCACAGTGAATTCCATCTAAAGGACAGCGTGCTGAAATTGGTGAGTGATTGTCCTTTCCCAAGTGAAGTTTTTCATATCAGCACAGTGACTTCTACTTCCACTGAGGGAAGGTTCAGAATCAAGGTGCAGAGGTTTTTCAGAGTGAGCCAGTAATGGATAATTCCTGCTTTTATGCATCAAAATGCAACAAATTGAGAGGGAAAAAAACCCCAAACTAGGTAATGGCAAAACAGAGGTTTTTAAGGGGAAGCTAAAGTGTAGGCAAAGACTGAACCTGCAGGCCCTCAAATCTTTGTTCTACAAATGAATTTGCTCCTTTGACAGGCCAATAACTGTGCTCTTAGATCACTTCCTGATAGTTCCAAGGAAGGTGAATGTTCAAGAATGGGCCAGGTTGCTAAAACACAGTTTCTTAATGAATAATTTGGCTCACTACAGGGAAAGCTTTAAAAGCCACCACAGAAATGCAATACACTAAAGTGCTTATGAGATCTAATGCCATTCTTTGATACTATTTCCTTTGGATTTCCATGGATAGTTAATGATTCTGCTTCCCTGAAAGTCTCACCATGCAGGAGGTTTACAGCAGGGTGTGTTCATCAGAGTGTACATCTGCCTTAAGAGAATGGAGCCCCCTCCACCCCATGCAGTAAGAGTAGAAGAGAGTATGAGCCAGGTCTCTTCCTGACATTTGATTTCTGCTGTCACAAGAATATTGTGACAAGTTTCTCCTGATCCCATTTGAAGAAGCTCTCTTACTTAATTGCCTACTGCTCTATTTCATCAGCATCCACTTTAATTTGTATTTGAGTCTAGCTCTGCTTTCCAGGCAAACTCACTGTAGCTATCACAGATTCTGAAGATTTTTTTCTTCTGTTGTTTGTAAGTGCTTCTGAGGTGCTTTGTTCATGAGCTGCTGTTGCATTTATGCCCAGTATGTATTTTGAGCCTTGGTGTACGTCCTCAGTATGTCCAGAATCCTGAGCCATCTCCAGGTCTTCTTACTGCTCTCCTTTCTGAGACAGGCTAACCTGTCTGTGTTAGAGCCTGAGCTGCAAGCTTCACTGACTACAATTACATCACCTGCTCTGGAAGGCTGGCAGAAGCAGTGCTGGAGTGAAGGGAGCTGATTTCAGCTTATGCAGAGCTGCCAGCTGCAGAACAGGTCCTGTTGTTGTGGCAATACACAAGCCAGGAAGGAGAAAGTTTGCACAATTCAGAGACCACAAAATGCGCACTCAGGGTTTGTGTTTTCTTTCACAAAGCAATAAAAGAGGCAATGAACTAAGTGCCTTTGTTGTCAAGACAGAGAAGTGCACTGCGGCAAGGACCCCTTCAAGCTCCATTGTGATGCAATTGCTTTGCTTAGGTCACATTCACTTTCTTTGGGTGACTGGTTTAGTCATGGTCTTCCACCTGTGCTGGTCAGTGGAAACATGCCATATAGGAGCAGCCATTTATTCATGACATTACTTAATGTAATACACAGGTTTCCAGTGTCTTCCCCTCTATATTTTGACAGATGCCATTCCATTTTTGTTAAACAGAAACATCCTTTACAACTGCAAGATTATCTCCGTACAACATGATGCAAGTACAGTCAACCTTAAAACTTTATCTTTGCCTCTTGCTCTCAGCCAGCTGGGGAGGAGAAGGAAGCATAGGAAAAAGTGCATAACCTTGCTTCCATATATGACATATATTTAAGTAATTTGCTTGTAAAAGTCTTCTGCAGTTTTAGAAATTGACAGATAATAACACAATTCACAGCTGTGCTACTTACAGACCTCTACCAGTTTGTTTTTGAATGTGCAATGGGCTGCTTCTTTTCACGCAGTTTTATTGTTGCAGATACACCAAATCTGTCACAGAAAACGGGGTTGGAAGGGACCTCAAGGATTATTTGATCCAACCTTTCTTGGCAAAAGCACAGACCAGATCTTACAGCCAGTCTGAATTTCAGTCACTATTTAAAAAGACTAAAGCTCATGAGAAACTGGTGAAAAAAGGGTCAAAGAGCTTAACTTTCTACCTGCAGAATGCAAAAAAGGAATCTCAGGGAACTGAGACAAGTCTTGGCCACATCATTCCTTTCAGAAAGCTAGAATAAGGAAAGTGAACCAGTTCACAAAGAAAATAAAGTTACTGGACTCCTTACCTCTTTCTCTCATAAAGCTTTTCTCAGCTTCTGGGATGAGGAAATTATAAACCAGCTCTGCTACAATCTCTTCTGACTGTAGGCGAGTTCGACTACAGGACAGATGCACAGTGGTATTAGTATTTTAATTTTGTCTCTAGACCACCTCTACAAAACCAGGTCTGCCTTGTAAATATCCTCACTCTTTCCAAGGGAGTGCATTGTCATGGTAGCAGTTGTCAGCTGGGTCTCTCTCTATCCTACCAATAGGTGAGTGTGACTACTCCCCTTTGCACTGCCAATGTGTTCCACAGTGCATTGGAAAGCAGGATTACCCTACATTCCTTATCCTCAAAGGTATTGAGAAGCCCAGTTCCCTCTGATGACAAACTGAGTTAGACACATGGATATCGCTGAGGATTTGTGTCTTCGTCAATTTAGTCTTTGGCCCATTGCTGAGTTTGCTAAATTCTTCTCTTTTGTGACTCTGCACTTGGCTGGCCCCCATGCTCTTTTCCATGCCAGTGCCTGGTGGGTTCCCAGTTGGCCCAGGGGCTGCATGCATTATCTACGCTTCATTCCCCCAAGGATTCCGACATTCTGCTTGTATTCATCTGGATACAAAATACACAGCTGCTGTACCATAGGAGAGTCACTGTGTCATTGGGATTTTTATGGCTCAGTTCCAAAGAAAGAGCACAGAAACTGAACCGGGGGTTTGGCAGATCCTAAAAAGTATTCATTGCTGATGCCCCAGACAAACACAAGACTGGTGTTCTCAACAACTTACTTTACTCAAAATGCCTTGTCCAGCAGCCATCAATATGAGTGACCTCCATGGAAATTGGCAGCTCCTTAAAGAACAGCCACCCCAGAATGAAAGGCTGTGTATAGCTGTATCTTTTAGGATCTCTTTCAAATGGGTTTTCAGTAGTAGTGTAAATAAATGAAAAGATCGGTATGAATGGGTATTGCTTTAGGCAGTTCCCAGATTCACTCAAAGCTCAGTCACAGCCTCACACTGGTGTGGAGAAATCTAAAAAGGGTGATTCACAGATCGCACAAGTGATTTGCAAAGGGAATCTGGCACACGCTGTATGGAAATGAAGCTTTGATGGATTTATATGTGTGTAGCAGGTAGGAACAGTGTGGTTCCCATACAGCAGCCACACTAATGAAGCGACCACGAGCAGCACTGCTCTGCCCTTCCCATGTCTTGGATGCTGCACACAGCCACAGACGCACATGGTCAGGCAGGTTCTAAACTGCTGTGAACAGCCCCTTGTGTGCTGTTTAATAACCTACCGACTTTCCATTGCGTAAGCGATGTCATTGATTTCTTCAGCCCTTTTCTGAATCTCCTCCCTGGCTTGCTCTTCTGCTGTCCTCTCCATGCTACTCAGGATAACATCTTCCAAGTAGGTGTCAATAGTTCTGTCCTGAACATTCACCACCTAGAACAAAACACCAAGATATTGTTCCTCTGCCTGTTGCTGTGCCAGGTGCACAGAGGAAGATTTCCAGAGAAGCATGAACAACAGATTTTCACAAGACTCTTTGTTTCAGGCAGGGCCAACCTGAGAATTGTTTTCAGAGATGCTTTCTGTAAAAATTTATTTTCTAGTAATTCTTTCTGAGAACTGATTGAACAGAAACAAGTGCAGGAAAGAACTAGAGGTGACAGAAAAAAATTCACAGATCCAATTCTCGTGCAATAGGTTTGTCCTGTGAATGGCAGCTGCTCCCTCAGTTCTCATGGTACCCTGAGCAACAACTGCCAAGCAATAATCATGGGTATTGACTTCAGTAAATAAATTGGCTTTCATTGAAGCAAAGCCTGAAGGAGAAAGTTCCATCAAGCCAGTCAAAAACCAAGGTAAAATTATTGGTTTCCTTATAATGGTTGTATAACTGAGATTCTAGAAATGGGTGTTTTTCTTCTGCTAACCTGAAGAGCATAAGCTTAAGGCACCTTGGCCTTACCTGCTTACCACTCAGAAATACAGAAAAGATGAGAAGCTAAAACTTATAAAAAAAAATAAACATGATGCCAGACCCTTTCGGTATTAATCACCTCCCACAAAGTTTGAAAATTATTGGTTTAGTCAATTAGACTCCCACTCATTCCTTTCAACGGGGAGAAATATGCTTCATGGAGTCAAGAGCTAGGAAATAGGAACAGGACTACAGAATAGTTATGGAATATGGTCATTCAGTATTTTTTTTCTTGATTTCAAGGTTATTTTATCTATTATTGTTACTTCAGAATAAATGTGGTACCTCTTGTTATTTGCAGTCCACTTGGGCCCAGAGGAGCAAAATCTTTCCAAACCATTGCTTAAAGGCATCCTGCCTGGGAAAGCACCTAATAATTCTGGTGCGAAAACATTATCCCTCGAGATAATCTAGGCACATCTGTTCTCCATAGGTGTTTGTTGGAGAAATTTAGAAACCTACACCCATTCAGGACAGGCCTAACAGGACTGTCTGTAGGGGTATTCAGATCATCCTTAGCTCAATGGGCATGACTCTCTCAGGAAGGAATCACCCTCTCTTCACTAAGCTTTCCCCCTCAATTTTAAAACTAGCCATCACCAAAGTGAGAGCTGAAGCAGCTCCCATCCATCTGGACCTTCCCACAAGGAGGCAGCTTCTACAAAGTGCCTGCAGTCCCAGCAGTCTCCCTCTCTTGCCTGTCTGAAAAGCTCATCTTCCTCCTGCCGCTGGCTCTCTTCCAGCTGCCGCCGTCCGCTCTCCTCTGCTTCTCGCATCCGCCGCTGCCTCTCAGCCAGCATGACCAAAGCATGGATCTTCTGCTCCTCCTGCAGCCTCACCAGCTCTTTGGACAGAAAATCGAGTATGTTCGCCAGCGCCCTTCCTTCTACTATGGCCAAGTCTCTTTCCAGTTCTGACAGCTTGCAAAAGAAAAATGCAAAGAATTGTGTTACAAACCCCAGGAACATTGTACCAAGTCCCAGAGCTACCACAGGCATGTGAGACAGCTCTGCAGCCTCCACTCAGACCAGCCATGGGACAATCCCAGGAGTTTGGCATTCTTCATGTGTTACATGCTCTGACTGGTTTCTGCACAGTGCAACCATGAGTAACTGCAGCTTTAGGCATTGAACCTAAAATTGTACAAGTTACTAAATCCTGACAAATTCAAATTGACAGTAATTACAATAAGTTTGCAGAAGTGCAAATGAGACCTCAAAATTCTAGGTAATGGAAAAGCAGAAAGTCTGTGACAGAGTTGAGACAAGATTCCAGGTGCTCAGCATTCCTGTGCCATTCACTCCTTGTTCCAAGCACATCATGTTTTATGGGCTGGGTATGTGTGATTGCACTACAGAAAGGGACAAGATCTACAGGGAGTTCATTATCTTCAGAATGGACACTGAAGCCACAGGCCTTGGCAGGAGGGAATGTCTGGAGCTGGCTGGGATGCTGTGTTCTGCTGAAATAAACAGGCAATTACAGAATAGACCTAAACATAAAAGTCAAAGCGGAGCTGAAATATCCCAGACAAGTAATAATAAATCAGCTTTCTTATACAGTTGTGTCATTTGCCCAGGCAGTGTTTCAAAGGAAGTGGGACTGTCAGTGTTGCACACATCTAGAAGTGACAGCACTTAGCCCACAGGTGTTTCAGATGGAAGATGGTGATGCAGTAACTGCACCACCCCACAGGGAGGGATAACATGGAACTAAAGTGCTCCCTCCTCTTCATTGCTCCAGGTGCTGCACATAAAACTGGTGTGAAATGGAGAAAAACAACCCAGGAACACTCTTGTGTTAAGTTTTTATTATACATGAGTCAGAAATTTTCAGCTCCTCATCTTTGACTGTTTTATCTGGAGTTTCCATCCTCTTTTGGCAGGAAGCATTTCTTTCATACTGAAATGGTCAAAAACCTGAAAAAAACCTGTGACCACCAAACCCTATAGAACTGAGAGTCATCAGTGACTTTCTGAAATAGCCACACATATAGAAAACTCCTGCATATGCATTCCAGAGAGTTTTGAAGTTCAAAATGTTTGAAAACCTGAGCCTTGGACTGTGAACCTCCAGAGACAGTAAAAAAAACCAAGTGAGAGTAGAGGAGGCCGATACCAGCAGAGGGGGATAATGGCTCTCCCAAAAGGAAATTCTGAGATCAGAGGTCAACATCTTTACCATTTGCTCTCTCTCCTTCTCTATGAATGTCATTATGGTATTTGAACTGCTTTTTCCTTCACTCTCACCTGGGCTTCCAGAAGAAAAAGAGCACTACAAGTTTCTAACACCTATGAGGTTTTTTTCCCTCTTAATTCCTCAACAGAAAAATTCTGTATTCCTACATTCCATACCTGGGCTTCCTGTGCATGAGTGAGTATCTGGAAATGCTAAATGGTAAATGATAAAACACATTCACCTGGTTCAATTTTTACTGAGATCTAAGGAGAAATTTTGTTGCTGCCCAAACAGCAGGAAACAGTGGTCTGACTTCATCTCCACCAGGTCAACTGGTCAGTGGATGCCGCTGTTGTAATATGGAAGCTGCAGAATTGCCTCACAGGTGGTCATTGAAAAAACAGCAGAGTAGTAAAAACTACAAGAAAACTTGCAGGAATGTGATAGATACTGTATTCTCTGAAATGTAGTGAACTCTGGACAAAATTTCTATATAATCCACTCCAGATAAGCATCTGCCATTTTATTCACTTTGCTCTGGAAGGTTGTGACACTGTAAGAAAACAGGATGGGAATTTGCAACCCTGGCTCTCACTAGATCCTTGGCAGAAAATGGAGCCCAAAATTTCTTTGCTCTGCATAACAGTGGCAGGTACCTCAATATGACACCATTTCTAAGGTTCTAGAAGTCTTGAGCCCAGCAGGATTTACAAAGTATTTTGGCTTTGGCTTCCTTTGTGAGGTTTTATGCGTGAGGAGGAGCCTGAGAGGGTGCCAAGCTGGAAAAGGGACAGGGAAATGACAGAGCAGTAACAAACATTCAGTAAAACATCCAACAGATGTGAGTGACAAGTACATATTGTGATGCCAGGTCACAGTACCAGTCAAATGGATTGAAATGTGGGAAAAACGAGGGTCATCTGACACTGCAGTTTGTTCAAAGCCCTGTAAATATAAATAAGTGCTCTGTCTGCAAACAAAGCAAACACAGCCTGCATAGCAGCTGTGGTCAGGGTGCCTCAATCTGCTTCTGAGATTCCCCAGAGCCTCCAGAGCAGTGAGAGAGCAATTTTAGCCCCTCAGGCATTCAGTGCTTGGCCTATGCTAGGAGAGCTTTATTGCTATTGAGGTGCCTTCTGTGCTGTGGATAATAGAAAACATAAAAAATTAACTGTGAGAGTGTTGTGGTACTGCAAGCACGGAGTGTCTGGTCAGGACAGAGCTGTGAATCAACCTTGCCATCTATGCAAGCAAACCTGCTGCATCTGTGAGTCACGCTGTCGCTGCAAAGACAGTGTCATTTGCTTCTGTGCCTTCAAGAGCAGCTGTCCATCCTCCTGGAGCGCGTGAGTGGTGCGCAGCTCTTGGATCAGATCCAGCTGCCTCTCCTTCCCTTCAAACATCTTCAAAATAAAGGTAAACAACTGAGCATATTAAATGGACAATATAGAGCAACACGTTTTTGCCAGCAGAGCACACCCTTTTTCCCCAAGTTGCAAGGTCAGCTGTTAGCAAGATGCAGTTCTCTGTAACAAATTTGCGGTTGCATTTAGGCAAACACTACAGCTGTCAGGTAAATCTTGCCTAAACTCTTCTGCATAGAAAAAGAAAGGTGAGACCTTCTGCTATGGAGTACAGATAATCCCTGGCCACCTTTTTTTCCTTTAATTTATTTTTTAATTATTATTGTGTTTGGCTTTACCCAGAACTCAAACCACTGGAATGTGGAGCAACACCACCAATGTCAAGTGAAAAGGGTCACAGTCCTCTGCATACCCTGTTATATTACCCTCAGTGTCAAAACTTCATAGTGTTTCAACACCTCCTGTCCTCTGACCTTCGTTTTGAGGGAGCTCAGCAACAGCCCAAAGCCATAAGTTGGTGGGGAGGCTGCTGGAACTGCTGCCATCCCTGTTATGGGGTTATGTGGCCCAGCCCTCCCTGACTGTTTTATTTTCAGTCCCACTCTCTTCCAACAGGACTTCCAAGAGCTGAAAAAAAAATCACTCAACCCTGCTCATGTTAATCTCCAACTGAGTAATATATTTCTGATCCAGCAGTAGCTAGAAGAAGATTCCTAAAATGGTGGGACTTTTCATGCTCTGAAAGTCAACAGTCCTTTAGTGGCCTCAAACATCCTTCTCACAGATCATCACACAACTAGAGAACACTTGGGAAGTCCAAATGTTCCACCTCAAGCCACTTTCACAAAATTGTATTGTTTGCTAAAGCTCAGGGTCCTGCATGGGAACACTTCAAAACATTGAATAGTTACTGCAAGAGAGAGTATCAACTGTTCTCTCTGTGAACATGAAAACAAACCTTCTGGACTGGTCTGATCACAAGTGACAGACTTGTTTAATATAAAGCCCATGAATCATGGCTACTGAATTACTTTTTAGTTAGACCCCCTTCTGTTCCCCTGAACAGAATGATGGGTCCTACACATCACAGTGCTAGGCTTCAGCTGCTCCTCATCTGGGGTCCAGTTCACCCCTAGAGGAAACCAGAAAGATGGTATGAAATACAAGCTGCCCTGCTGGGATGTGGGAGGTTTCTTATGCCTGGGATCTTGGCATAATCATGGCAAAATGTACTCACGGTCCAGATCTAGTCAGAATTTGCCATTTGAGTAGTTCTGCTATGAAGAGCCTCCCTAGCCCTGATTAGTGCTGTGGAAGAAGGATTGCAAACCCCCTTTGCAATCAGTCATTCCCACCGTCGTTCTGAAGACTGACATAAACAAAGAGAATGTATACCATGTTCTGAAGAGCTCTGCCTCGGAGCAACTTCTGCAGACAGATCACTGCCAGGTCTATTTCCTCTTCCTCCTGCCAAAACACAACAAATATCCACACAATAATTAAGTATTTCTTTGCAGACTGGGATTTCTGTAGATTATCTGTCTAACTGTTAAACAGTCTAACTCATATCCTGTCTTTTCTTGATTGTTTCTGAAAACCATTCTTCTAATTTCTAGGGAAAGGAAGGTGAGTCAGAATAACAAGTACTTCCATGTTTTACAAGGGATGGGAAAGAAAGGTGGTAGAATTAGATTCTATTTGAGATTTTAGAGGGTCTTTAAAGATGAGAACCTAACGATAAGGAGATGTTGATGGAGAAAATTACTGTATGCATTTTAAGTTCTATTTGTAGCTCGACTGAATCTAAGTTTGCAAAATGATCGTCAGCTACATTAATTTAACAGGTCAAGACTAAGAGGACAGAATATGTCCAAGAGAGCTGTTAACCATAAGAAAGGGCATTAAATTAAAAGGGAACATACACAGTTTTTCTTTTGGTATTTATTCCAGTGGTGATCTTTATCAGAGTAACTCAGTAAATTTAAGATTCAGAAAGTGATAATTTGGAAGTAAAATTAACTACAGTCCATTGTGATTTGTCTCTTTGAGAACTTTACTGGCCTAACATTGTGTGATTGATACCAACTTGGAAGAATGATGGAGCATGGTGGAAAAGGGAACATGACCACAGAAGGTAAAAAAAAAGGGCTTATTTTAAATAGAGGAAGTAGACAAAGCACAGATGGCAGCATTTTGTCTAGGTGAGGGGTCTTCTAGCTTGGAGTTGACAGTAGGAAAAGGAAAAAGCCCACTGGGTTCCTGGGAAAAATAAAAAGAAATCTTAAAATTGGAAGCAAGGTTTTTTAATAAAGAACCTATGAGGTCTGCATTGACACGTGGTATTTAAGAAGTGCTGGAAAAACAAGGAAGAGTGTGGGATGAGAGAAGTTGTGTGGGTTTGAATCTTAGTTATCTGTTTTTTCTTAGGTGTTGAAAATCGAGTTTTCCAAATGCAAAAGGAAGCATTCCTGCCTTTCCAAACCAGCACCCATGAAGAGCAAAGCAGAACTAGCAAGAGGACTTGTGATTTGGTGTGTTCTTCTTCTCTGGAAAGAAGGGATGAATTTCCAGTCCTAGAAAGCTAAACTCTACCACATCACCTGGCTACAGTGTGAAATCCCCTCAGGACAGTTTTGGAAATGGTGATGGCACACATACTGGTAAGCCAAACTGCTTGGTGTGATATTAACTAAGATTAGGTTTGAATTTTTATGAGAAGCATTTTTCTGTACTTCTGTTTCTAAATGCTGCAAATGATGCCTTTGCAAGTGTAATCATCAGCTTGTCCATCTGCCTGCTACAGACCAGCAGGAAAGAATGAGGGGAGATGAAAAGCCCTGCAGAAAAAAAGAAAAATTAAGGATATAGAAGAATCTAGGAGATGGCTGCAAACTAGAGGAGGCTGGAAGAAAGTCATAAAGTAATGAAGGAATTCAGAGGTGCTCTGTGAGCTTGTTAGTGGCTATTAAGTCCATTAAAAATTACTGAGGGAGAGAAGCTGAGGATGCTTGCAGTAGTGCCTCCACTCTCTCCACTTTCTCCTGGCACAGCTTGTTTCTGAGATCCTCAGCTCCAGTGGGAAGCACTTAGCAGTTGGTGCTGGTATGGGTGTGTGGCAGGAAGAGAAGCATTAACAACAGAGAAGAGCCTTGTTTTCACTGCTCCTCACAACCACCTGGAAGGAGAAGCCTTACTTGGATTTGGCAAGGCAGGAGATGTTAGTGCTGTTCTTCAGTGGCTCAAGGGGCCTGATTTTACAGATGGAGCTTCATCTTTTATGTGTTCACACATAAAGGTTCTTGAAAATAAACCAAATGTTGACAGAATTCATGCAGGTGGAATTCTATTGTATTGGAATTTTTTTTAAAATCCCAACTTTAATTTGAAAACACACTCAAGAATGACTGCAAGTGGTATGAAAATTTTTCTAATTTTCTTACATGTTATCTCAAAGTACTTAAAAATCTGCCAAACTGATAAACCTAAACAGTGTAAACCCACCACTGCAATACAGCATCTAATGCTTACAAGTTGGTAAAGCTGTGGAAAGTCCTTCCCAAGGAGATAAGAAATTCTTATTCCAGTCATCTTAAAATAGACTGTATAAAACATACTGCACAAAGGAACACAATAGCATGGTTGATTTAATAAGGCTTTCTCTCTTCACTTTCATGGTTGTGTGACTCTTAAATTCACAAGTTTAAATGGTAATTCTGTTTGATTCTTAGTACATCATGAAAATGGTGTTAGTAAGAAGGCAAACAGTCCACTGGGGCCAGCTCTTCAGTATGTTACTTTAAGAAAGGAAAGGAAGTTGCAGCTCCCCTAAAAAGTAATTTTTTCCTACAGCATATCACATCCCCCATGACACATCATTACTGCTATTTCAATCTCTGCAGGAGAATCATTATCTGTGAATTGGTGCATGCTCATCAAACACTGCATCCTGCATGATGACAAGAGCTTCACTCCAGAAAATTAATGAAGTGCATGTTCAGTGCTAAGCATCCAAAGTCTCTCTGACTTCACTAAGTCTAAACTTAATTGCCTCACTGGATTATGATAGTGTTGTCAGATCAGAAGGTTGGAAGCTACTGAATGATAATGATAATAATAATGAAGATGATGATGATGCCTTTTTGTTCCTCAAGAACAAGGGAATAACATGTCTACTAATTTATGTCTTTATAAAATAAAGTTTACTTAAGGATTTGGCCAACAGGTACTGAAAATTATTTTCAAATCTTTGGCTGCTAGTATCCATACAGAATAAAGAGAGACTACGAGAGTCTTAAGAAATAATGATAGCTACTTTTAACATGGATGGACACAAAAAAGATAAAGGTCCCATCTTTCATTCTCTGGGAATTCCTTTAACAACTGTGTAGGAAACAATCAGGGATCAACAGGGAAAAAAGTGCTAAAACCAGCTCACTTACAACTGATGGTTTTTCCAGGATTAAAGTGGGTGGCTTAGGAACAGGGGTTTCTACTTTTTCAGGGACAGGGGGAGGCTTCTTTGGCTCCTTGTCTTTCTTCTTCTTCTCCAGCAGTGCCTACAAAAGACACCCAATTTAATAAGAACATGAGTTGATAGAACAACGTAACAAGGCCAGTCCTCTAGATGCTGACTGTTGATGACCACACTGACTACAGGGAGCTGAAAGTTTTGCAGGTTTGTGGCTCCTATTTCTTACTGCACATCAACTGAAAAAGTGAGTATGGTTAGTAGATGAGGCTATTGGTTGGACAGAAGATACTGATGGGAATGTCAAAATCATATGTAAGAAGGAAGCAGGAGTTATTTTACTGTATTTACTGATGTCATCAGCACTTGTGAGTCACCAAAAATTAATGTAAAATTGGTATGAACTTCATCTCTAACTCTCAAATAATTGATTTTCTAAGAACTCTTTGCCTGTAACTATAAGTAATGCTTGTTACTGTGGGTTAGAAATGTTATGCAGTTGGGAGATTTTATGAAGGGGTCACTTGAAGAGTGGATTGTCACTGTTCTGTGGCCCTTCCTCAGTGACATGTCTTTGTATGATAGGCTATTTTTGCACAGGATTGAACCCTTCCTAGCAAAATATGTTTTGGAACTCTGCTCGGCTCATCTACAACTGCCCAGAAGCCCAGTGGCACCCACAGCAACTGTACAGGTGGACTGGGGGCAAAAGAAAAACTGTATTGTCCAAAAACCTCCTTCTACCAAGAAAATCCAAAAGCCCAAAAGTTAGGTGTGAGATTTATCTTGCTTGCAGCTGTTTGGTGGCAGATGCCACACCTTGTCAGCAGACTGGAGTGCAAGTGCCACCACAGCCTCAGCTCTTTCAAGACATTTTCAAACTGTTTAAAAGCCAAAGTCCTGCCAATTTCCCACCACCAGCCCTAGAACTAGATATTCAGATAAGCATTTCCAACCGCATGGCAATGGCTTGCCTGCTGCAGGACATCACACTTTGGCTCACAAAGAAAGGGAAAGGAGTATATGCATTTAGAGCTCCTTCAAAACTATAATCCTACTACTATATGGGTTGGGTCTTTAGTCTTCACTATTGAAAGATTATATTCCAACAAGGGAAAATGTGACTTTTCCTTTTTTCACTCTCTCTCTTTCAAATGTTCAAATACAGTAGTTCACCAGGGAGGGAAATCAAAAGAAAAACTTCAGAAAAAAGTTCAATGCTGAATTCATCTCTCCAGTAACAGGAAACTGATGGCATTTGCACAGAATTTAATTGTGAAATTAATGAAGTTTTGAAACTCCAGTAGCCATTCTACAAAAACCATTCCTGCACATAGGACGTGATCTTTCAGGTCAGGATAATGAATTGTTCCAGAAAAAGAGAGAGGTTTCTAGGTGGAGGGGATAAAATACTTTATTATTGAAAGCTTCTTAAATAGTCCATGTTAATAATGCAAGAATCAGAGCCTAAAAACTGCTTTTCAGCCATGTGAAATGGTTATAGCTCAAAAATGTTGAGAGATTTTCTGAGCTATGTTTTGTATGTGAAGACCTTAGAGCTCCATAGCATGAAGATTATAACAGTGCTGGCCATGATTTATAAGGAGATTTACAAGGCAGAGCAAGGAAAGCAGAAAGAAAAAGCTGCTGTAGTTGTGACTCTTTTGAAAACAATGGCTACTATGTTTATTAGTACAATATTGCATTCATAAGAAGTTTTGTGATAAAACTCTGGCCTCCAAAAATGTTTCCTGCTAACGAGAATAACAAAATATAACCAGACTAAAAACTTTTAAAGACAGAAAAATCTATGAACAGTTAGGACAAGAGGGAATTATTAATGTAGACTAATGTAGATTTATTGCAGTTCCTAGAAGTGGTTTTATGCTTTCATGTCAGCACTATCTAGTGCCTGCTTGGCTATCTTTACTAAGTTAAAAAAAATGCTTACCATTTGCTTTTTCTAATCTGATGCTTTAAATTATTTTAAGAGTTTAACGTAAGAAAAGAGAAAGAAAATCAAAGAAAATATAGGGGCTTTGCCTTAACTGGTTCTGCCTAACTTAACAAGTTCTGGTTTTTGGAAATAGGGACACCAGGGCTCAAGAATCACTACAAAAAATACTCAATTTAAAAAGATAAAAGTGCTAAATTTCTGAGCAACATATACCAAATGTTACTGCCTATATATCATATTCCAGTTTTCCTGATACAGATGACATTCCTTTATTCAGGTAGCAGGTTCAGAGTCAAGGTAGGATCTGATTGGATTGGACAGCAAAAGAACATAATTCATCTCCTTTTCATTCTCGTGGCAAATGCAGTGAACAGCAAATGGCACTCATGCTTTTCACCATACACCTTGGCTTCTTAGCCAGCTTCTGAGAGAAGCAGAACTCTTGACAGGATGGTGGCTTAAGAAGCAACTCTCCATTCAAAGAAATCAGTCAATCCATTCTTTACATTCCTCCCTTATCTTCTCTGTGATCCTTTCCATAAGATCCTAGGTATAACTGATTTTCATACAGCACAAAGTATACAGTCACAGCTCTCTTTCTTCCTTTTTGCTCAAAAATTATGAAGGTGGGATTACAGAATCACAGAATCAATGAGGTTGGAAAAGACCTCTGAGATCATCGAGTCCAACCTGTAACCAAACACCGCCATGGCAACCAGACCATGGCACTGAGTCTGTCTTTCTTTCCACATCCAGTCTTTATCCTTAAACACCTCCAGGGACTGTGACTCCACCACCTCCCTGAGCAGCCCATTCCAATGCCTAACCACCTTTTCTGTGAAGGAATTCCTCCTAATTCCAATCTCAACTTCCCCTGGCTCAGTTTAAGACTATGTCCTCTTGTCCTGTGACTGTTTGCCTGGGAGAAGAGGCCAACCTCCACCTGGCTACAGCCTCCTTTCAGGTAGGATCATCGAGGACAGGCTGCCAACCTGCACAGCCGTGCAGCATGGCTGCTGCATCTTGGCTGATCAACACTGACATAAAAGCTCTCAGAGCCTGTCTGAGCATGAGCCAACTAACACTGTGTGGAGATCTGTTCTTGAAGAAATAACTGCTTAAACAGCCTTTCCTATGCTTTGAAGTTGGCAGAGATTTTCTCCAAAGACATTCTTGGCCCCTCTACTTCTCTACCTCCTTCCAGCAACCGGATAAAGGAAAACAGACATGGTGAGAACTGCACTTAATGCTGAGGTGAGAAGTTTCTGGTTCTAACCTCATCTTGAGCCAACACTTTGAAACCACCTAACACTTCATCCCTTCATCCCACTTGAGTCACCAGAGCACAGAGGGTCTGCCTAAAGCCATACACTGTCTGCACTGGGATGTCTTCTGCCACCTCCGCCACTCTTAGTTGCATTTATTCCCTGCAGTAGTTATCTGTATTGGTATGTTATGCCCTTAATACCTTGAATTTTCATATAAGGTTGTCTAGATAATGGCTCACTTGCATTCCTTAAAGCACAGTTATCTGGGCTGGTTAAGAACTATCTTTCTTTGTTCTTTTACTGATCTGACTTAAGATAAAGATGGTTGTTTTCACTGTAAATTTTGGGTCACTCATGTTTCTGCCACGTTCTCTTCTTTTAGAGAATTATTCAAAGACTACTGAGTGTACATAATACTTCTGCAAAAGGTTTCAGGATGGTCCTCAAAAAGTCTGCTTCTAAAATCAATTCTTTTTGGCTTAGTTTCATGTCTGAAAAAAGCAGTTCTCATTCTTAGGACAGAGATCCTTTTCGTAGTTACTTGGATTATTGCTTATCCCTTCTAACAAGATTTAAGCTTAGGAATACCCTCAATATGGCAAACAAAATGGAATATAATGAGGAGAAATCATCCGTCTTTCCTTATGTTTCACCAGAGAAGCAAGCCTTGGAAACTTTCTTTATTAAAAGTAATTACTTCTGAGGCCAAAATCTAGCATTCCTCCTGTATTTGTCATGTGCTTCCAGATAATCCAGGAAAAATTTAAAATCTCATTCTAGAGCTAGATCTCCATGTACTCTCTGAATTTGCTAGGATTACACTTTATTTCTAGGATTATGAGAGAGAATTTATAGATTAAGTGTGCAACAAGAGCACTAAAAGAAAGATTTAGAATAGAAAACTGGTCTGGCTAGTCAGCTACAGAAATAAGGGAAAGCAAAAAACTGCCCTTGATGATCCTTAATTAACTGCTTTAAACTTCTTTTCTACTGGGTGTGATGGGAGGTTTGTTGGCACAATTAGGATTGCTTACTCCAAACGGTCAGAGAGCTCCTCTCAGGGAGGATTCTCCTAAATTCTGTTAATGCAAGTACTCTGCACACTCTGCTGCTCTGTTTTTGACAGTTCTAGTAGCATTTGAGGTGGACCTGTCAGCAAGGCTCTGCTAAACCAGAACATGCTATAGCCACCAAACTTCAGAAGCAAAAGCCTCTGATGGGAGAAGTGACCAGGAACAGAGCTCAAGAGCTAATGAGGGCTAATCGATTCTCTGAACAGAAAGTTTGTTTAAATCTTACAGTGGCTGAGGTCATCTGGGTGTTTCAGAGTTTCAGTGCTTTCTGCTTGTCTGGACCAACCAGTCTGGTGTCTATTTCTGTATATCTAAAAGCAGCAGTCAAATTTTGCACAATGGATTTATTTTATAATTTTTTGCCTGCAAAGGAAATGGTTTGTGATTTTAAAAGAATATACATTTTGCATTTTTGTGGTGGGGAAATGAATATTACTTATGCTAGCCTCTCAGTTGCTATAAATCAATGCAAACCAAGTGAACTACACTGACTTAAGAAAGAAAATGTGCAGAATTGTCTGCGTATGTTCTGCATTCCATCTTCCTTTGTCCACTAGTTTTTCTTTGAAGAGACATTACTGTGTGAGCAGCCAGCATTCGGCTGCTCACACTTCTCTGTGGCTACAGTTTGGACACTGCACCACAGTCTTTCAGACCATGAGAAGAAGTATTTTAAGCAAACCAAATACCATTGCTGTAACTGGAATTCAGCTCCAAAAGCCTGGACTAACATTCTTCTGACAATGAGAACCACGTCATGATGCAGATTACACAATCACTTGTTGAATTTTATGCAAACCCACCCAAACTCAAACCTCTTCAATACTTCTGTGTCTTTAAAACTAGGAGTTTTGTCCTTACTAATTCCTGTAGCACTCAAGATTTTCTTTGAAAATTTTCTCTCTGGATAATAATGAGATGCAATATTTAATCTTTTGCAAGATCCAGCAGAATTTAAATTTGAGATAATATGATTGATTTTTCAGAGCAAGATTTCCATTTAAAATTTAGCAATAGCAGGTTAATGTCTGTTTTGAAATTATCATTAAATTACACTAAACCAAAAGAGCTATACATACATATCTATATATAATATATATAGATATACGTGAAACTTGCCAAGCTTTACAAATCAGAGTCACTGTTTTCCAAGGATACAGCAGCCAGCCAAGAATATTCCTGATTTTACACGAAGGTAACCCTCAACAGCATCCCAAGAAGTGTACTTAAAAGTACCTATAATTTACAAATATTGTGATTGCAGATGCAAATGAGGCACTTCTTTCCTTGGTGATTAATTGCTTATATGGACACCTCATCTGCATGAACAGTTGTGATAAATTAAGATATGCAAAACGCTATTAGCATGTTTGCAAATCAGATGCTGTTCTTAGGGAACAACAGTGATATGCATCCACCACAGTGACCTGATTTTATAAGTGGGGTCATTTTAATCATGCTTTGCTGCAGATGTTTCTACAATATGTATTTAAAATGTGCTATTTAAATAATGTACAAAATTTCTAGAATATAAATCCAGATTTGCTTTCTTTAATTATTGGAAGCTTGACAGTGTAGCCAGTAGTGTATTATAAAATGGAGAAATGAGAATGAGAAAACGGTGAGAATTTCAAATTGACATATGTTCCAATCCAAATGCCTGATCTGTAGGAAGACAGAAGTAGCTGTGCTTGTTTTCTATAGGACTGGAGCAGAAGCAGGAGTGAGAGTACTGATGGGCTGAGTATCAGAGCACTACTGGTCAAGCCTACAAAAGTCAACATGTTTGATTCATTCTGTCCTTGAAGTTGTTTTATAGAATAAGAATTGAGCACAGGAAATTGGGAAGAAGCTTACACGCCTTCCCAATAGCATTTATGAGCAGTTCAAATCTAAGAGGAACTGACATGCTGCTGGATGCAGCTTCATACCTGGTGAACTTGTGCCAGGACTGCATCTAGTCTTCCTGCTCTTTTAATATAGCCAGTCTTAGTGACAGTGCGTTTAGGTTTTGGAGCTTTAATCTTGATCAGGTCGACAGAATACCCGACAGATTTTTCCAGTTCACACAATCCTAAGATTATAATATGAAGAAAGATTATAATACATACAAGGATTTTAATACAAACGATGATTAAGTAGTGGAGTGATGGGGAGAGAAACTTGAATTTTGGTAATATCTCAAGTAAGTATCTCCCACAAGTAAGTCTTTCAAAATGCCTTACCTGCAAAGGTGTTAAGATAGAAGTTTTGTACTGAATAGTAGTCAGAATTGTTGTCTGGGAAAAAACCAATTCGAGACAAAGGAGCATATGCTGGTGATGAAAAGTCATTATACTCTTTGATGATATCTCGCCTCTCCAGCTTTCCCATGCAATTCTTCCTCTTAGCTATCAGTTTCCTGAGCACTGAAACGGAAATACAAACGTGAGAGGATTCATACAAATAGTTCTATAAAAGCTGTATCTTTGTAAATTCACAGGAGCTTTTGCGAGATAAAATAAAAGCATGACAGACCAAATGCTGGCCATGCATATCGATATTGTGGATGCAGCCTATTTAGTTTTGAACAGACTGTAACCTTGTGAAAATGGAAATGGCTTATCTGAAAACTGTCACATACCCCTCTCCTCCTGTCTTTCACACTTACTCAATGCACAGTCATGCTGAATCTTTCTCATTTTCTGTTCTTTAGCCTTCTGATGATTTTTCCAGTGGTTGTACAAGCGCATGGCATCCAGCTCATTCTGATCCTCCTCTCGCCTCTGCAGCAGCTTCTTAAAGACTTCCATTTGAGCCTTCTGTAACCTGCAAGGAAAGAAAAGGTCAGGTAGTATCGAGTGTATTCTGCAGTTCTCTGTGCAAGGCTGTCACCATCAAATCCTACATACCTTTACAAATAGCTCATATTGCATATCTCATATTCAGTCTTTCATTTTAAAAAGTGAGTTAAGCACTGGTAAAATGTACTGTGGTAGATTAAATTTAAGAAAAACATTCCTTCCCAAAATCAGGGTATTTTCACAGAAATAGAAAGCTTATTGTACTCTTCAGCCAGTCCCCCAAACCTTCTTGCTCCTCCTCTATTCAGTCAATAATCAAAAGAAATAAAAGAGTATAATCGGATTCCTACTTATCTATTTCTTCTTCTCTATAGGCCCACTCCTTCCTTTCCATAGCCTCCATCATCTTCAACCTCTTGGCAACGTTTGAGGGACTGTCCATGGGTGGCAGAGCTGCTTCCCAAGCACGTTTTTCCCGGATGCGGTCAATAATCTCCATTGTGGCTTGTCCTGCTGGCAGCCCCCGACCTTACAGGGACAAGAAGGATTAGCTCTTTAGGAGACTGGCAAATCCCACAAATAGCCACCACCAAAAAGCATGAGAGGCTGGATGGGCACAGGCCCATGTGTTAAACACAAGCAGAACTGTCAAAAGCCTGAAGTAAATACTTCTAAGGCCAGTGAGATTCTGCAGCATGAGGCATGGTAGGACCTGCAGTTGCTACAGTTCAGTGCACATTAACACTGGCACTTCATTCTTCTAGTGCAGGCCGCAGGGAGAGAAAAGCTTTTCTAGGAAGACACTTTCTGAGAAAGAGCACTTTCTTTGGCATGTGCAGTGTCCATCATCGTTACAGGTGAGACACTGGGAGATGAGGATCACAGGTGTATTGCACAGCAGCAGTCTTCATACTGTTTTTTTTAAACAATGTTCAACTCAGAGCAGCTGAAGGACAGTGGGTAAATGGAAAAACTGCTCCTAGTTCACATTTGTAAAACATGACCTTTTTATATTGCATGATCTTCAAAATGCTTCATGAAATGCCCCAGAACAGAACCATTAAGTAGGGAAATGTCATTCTTATTTTAGAAACAGATAAAATAATAGCCCCAAATGCACACAAAAAAGGACCGCCAAAGCTGCCAATAGATTTGAAACCTGACATTGAAAAGAAAAGAACTTCCTGCTGAGGAGGTGACAAGATTATTATAATTTATCTTAATTTCACAACTCACCCCAAGTGAGTGTAGCAAGTGCCAGAATTTCAGGGACTGAGCTACCACGAACTATATACTCAGGTGAATAGGGATCTGTCTGTGCTTCACCATCCCTGTAATCCGTCTGTGTCCCTAGGGTTTGGAAGGACACCTGGCTGTCTCCTGCAGCTGCCTGGACATGTGGCTCTGTCCTAAAAAGAGGTGCAAGATGGAAGAAGATTGGTCACATTTGTTAAAAAAACCTCCAAGCAAACAAACCAGAAACACGTCAAAGGTAAGAGTTGTAAATGTGTTTTGGTTTATTTTAATGTTACTCCCATTGATGTTAACTCCATTATCTTTAGTAAAAGCAGACTGAGGCTACACTGAGTCTGAAACACTGTCCTTAAGTAAATAATTCAGAAATCTTCTCGTTTCAGCTCTCATTATTATTACATACAAACCTTCCCTATGCATCCATTTTAAAGCATTGCCTTTAATGGACACAAAATGGTTGAAGTAACATGAAGTAGGACTGCTTCGATTTAGTTGACATGTTTCTCTTTCCAACAATTCCAGAATAAGAATTTAATTCTGATATAAGCACGTGCAACTTCCACTGACTCTATTTGAACTGAATTTTATTATGTGACCTCAAAGTTTGATGCTCACTGAAAACCACATTAGACTACATCATGGATATTCTACATCTCTAAGAAGTATTGCATCTGTCACAGAGATTGTAGTAAAATATCAGAAGACTTTCCAGCAATATTGCTCTACTAGAGAATCTTCTTTGCAATGGTATCTCTTCTAGAATTGAGACACCTAGCTTTCTGTTTTAAGCCTCACTGTCTTAACACACTAGAGGCACATCCTTTATTCACAAAGCACTATTTATATGCTGAAAGCAAATTCTGAAATAGCCAATCACCTGTTTCCTCCAGAATTCTCAATTATGAGAACAGCATCTTACCTCTTAACAAGCTTTTCCTGTTGGTTTATTATGAAAAATAGTGGTCACCAGCTAAATAGTTTCCTGATCTTTTTCTGGTGAGATGTTACCCATTACAATAGTAATCTTCCACAAGTCTCTACTTACTCTGTATAAGCAACATCTTCTTCAACATCTGCTGGAGGCAGCTTCTTAGAAGGGATGAGAGGTCTGAAAAGAGGGAATGAAAGTAAGACAACAAGGATGAATCTAAAAGACCATTATGATTTAGAAAAACTGCAGAACACTAAATTCAGTGGAGTTATACTGATTTTCCACAAATGTGGTTCTGCAGTTGCATGTTTAAGAATTGTACCTAAATATAAAAGAACTCTTTCATAGCTAAGGAGTAACAGAAAGTTTCACCAGTAGGATTGAGTGTTATTCTTAAGTCAAAGCAGAAAGTGGAATTGCAAAACAAGACAATTATTAAAGTGAGTTTTGAGCGTGCTTCCAACATTTTGTGTATGTTTCATAAATTAATTTAATTTTTTCACTTCAAGTTTTTGAAAGAGTTGTGCTTTTTCTTAATAACTGCTTGAAATCCTGAAATTCATTCTACAATCAGCAGATAAGCTAGTTTGGACTTATCTAATTTTATTGTTTCCTTTTTTTAAAATACTTTATGAGGTATCTTGAAAGTGATATGAGCTCAACTACATATTAGTAATTCCTTCCTAGGCATTCTTAGAGTTTGCATATTGCAGTTCTCTATCAATTTCCCTTAGCCTTTGGGAGACTCTGAAGCTTGATTTCATATTGCAGAAGATAATATCCTCATTGTTCTTTTAAAACTGTCGATAAAGGAGCCATAATAGACTTCTATTTATTTAACTTGGCAATTTTTTTATATTTGAAGTGGACATAGTGGCCAATAGCAGCTGAGTAAAATAATGAATGCAATTCAAAGCATATGTGATTAAGTCAAAAATGTTTATAGGGTAGCTGTTGGCTCAGATCTTGAGTCCACTGCTGACCTGCATTGTCTTCCTGCAAGGAGCAGAGCAGTCCTGCAGTAGGGGACATTAATGAAAAGTTAATCAAGTCTTCCCTTTGCTCCCTTTCTGCTCCTGGAAGAAACTGGGAGTTAAAAGGTTCCTCCCTAAGAAAACACCTTTCTAGGGCTCTGGAGAACCACAATGGCTTTGTAAATATCTTCTTCTTTTGCACAGGATGATCTACAGCCCAAAGCTTTCTTATAAAGTACAGAATGTCCAGTATATTTGCATATATGGTAACTCATAAATGAAAATTCTGTCATAGTGTGAGTTTAAAAAGATCTTCTATTTTAAGATTTGGTTACTATTAAAATTTTCCATATTAGTGATCAAAGAACTGAGAGAAAATACAGAAAAAATAATGCTCTGGTCTTTACTTAGGTGCTCTTTAAACTGCACAGAAACAAGCTGAACCCTGTTTCAAATCAGTTCATTCCTTACTGTGCAAAATATTTGTAGCGATTCCTTCCATTAACTTCAGGATCTTCATACACAACCTGAGGTATCTGAAGAGAAGACTGACCTCTGAAAACCAAAATACAGGATATCATTTAAGAAGTACACTCAGAGCAGCTCTGACCTTTTTTCCTTATGCCTTTTTTTTTTCTCTCTCCCTTCTGGTTGTGCAATCCAACATGCACACTCTAAATTCCCCCCAATCCTCACACTTATACAAGCAATTATATTTTGTTTTTTTCATATTTACCTATGTAGCAAAACAGTTTGACACTTTATGCATATTTCCCACTATGTGTGGTCAAGAAATGGTCTTTTATGCCTTTATTAAAACTTTCTGATGAGCTTGTTATGAAAAGGACTGACCACTTGTATATGTCTGACTTTGTAAAGTAAACTACTTTTATTGGAAGTGGGGGAAGCAAGCTTATTTCCTTAAGAGCGAAATACTTTCCATTACAGAAAATAGGTGTAAAGGAGCAGAATGAGCAAAGGAGAAGATTTCTACTTTCTACCTTTGAAAAGTAGGTAAAGAGATTTGAGCAAATATTTAAAAATTTAGAATCAGCAATTTCAATTTGAATTCTCCAGTAAAGGAGAAAAATTAAGGCAATCGTGGGGATGTTTCAAAATCTATGCTGGAACAACCGTATCTTTTGCAAGAACACCCTTCATTTTTTTCCCCCATTTTGAATTTAAAGTTGGCAGACTTTAAATTTTTCACTATAACATCTTGAAGAGTTTTCTTTAAGGCTTTGGAAGATCATGTGGAAAACCTCATTAAGGCAGTCAGTGAGATAATGGGTAGAACTGAGTAATTTGAAAGCTGTTCATGAGGACGGCTATTTGATTTCACAACTGCTTTACACTCCAGTCTTACTCTTCTCAACCTGCACAGTTGTTAACGACAAAAAATAGAAGTTCTTCCCAGAAAAGTCGTGGATGTCCCATACCTGGACGTATTTGAGACCAGGATGGATGGAGCTCTGAGTGAAAGGTATCCCTGCCCACGGCAAGGGGATTGGAACTACATTATCTTTAAGGTCCCTTTCACCCCAGGCCATTCTGTGATTCTATGATGATTTCATTCCTTTGAGCTATATATATATGGCAAGTCCTGAAGGCCAGATTTTCTATTAGACCATTTTTGGCAACTTCTAAGAATTCTGACCTCAGATGTATGGGCTTGTGGGTGCTGGGGTTGGTTGCAGATGTCTAATTTTAGTTACAAAGGTATATTTACAGAGATACAATTCACAATACATAACATTGCTCAACAGCTGAGATCAAAACAGAGGCTTTCATGTTGAGATCAGTCGTCTTCCAAGCCCTCATCTAATTCCTGCAAACTGTGCTGTGGAATTTGGGGAGGCACAGTACGGCTACCTGCTACAAGAAAGTTTAGACTGAGATGCTTCATTAACCTTCTGTGACACACAATTTACTGCCAAGGTAAGTTTAAAGTCATCTCTTCCCAAGGCTTTCTGTCACATCACATAAGAAAAGAGAAGGGAATATTTTGAGATGCAGTGTTGTAACCTGATATACTTGCTCAGCACTAATCAACCTATTATTGTGAGGTTGTGTTTGCAATTCAAATGAGTTAATTGAGCTGATGGCTAGTTCCACTAGCTGGCTCTTTACATATCAGACTGTTGCTCCATCCAGATGGATTTGTGTTTCATTCAGCACAGGTGGGCACTTATTCTTATGATCTAACTTTATTAGCATAAACTGTTCATCCTATTATGGTCTAGTTATAGGCACAATGGGAACCCAGGGAAATAGCCCTTTTTATTCCACAGATCCTGCCTCTTGCATGTCCTTGACTAATATTTGCTGACTTTGCTGAAATAAATGAGCATTTATTCCCAGTAACCTTGCAGAGGCAATGCAACTACTGAGAAGACAGCTGGGAAATATTCTGTCTTCCGTATCCACAGCACTGTCAATCAGAGCAGGTTGAAACAAATGGGATGTGTTTCTCGTTTTTGTTAATTGCAAGACATTTTGCAAATACATGTAGTTGAAATGTAAATCAATTTTAAAGCAGCACAGGTGTCAAGCTGTTAGAGAATTTCAGGCAAAATATAAGAAGCCACTGAGGTTTTCATGTGCTGGGGACAGTTTGAAACACTGAAAATAGTATTAAGAAAAAGATACTGCCCTTTTTTTTTTTTTTTTTTAATTATGGAAATGAGAAGAATATGCCTTTGAAACTGAACAAAACCAGGTGTGAAATCCACTGTATCACTCTTGAGCATCTTTGATTATTGTCTGACATGTGGTAGAACTCAGTTACCAGCAACCCCAGAGCAAGCACCATCTGAAGAGCCCATGGTCTGAAGTTAGTTGCTTAAAGCAGAAAGAACCTTTGAAAACAAAAACCTAGACTGATGCTTGCAATCTGGAATACAGCTACAAGATGGCTTAAAAAAACCTGTGGTGCGGCAAAACACATAAACTTTTTTTTAATGTTTGCTGAATCAGAACCCAAATTGTGACACCAGGAGAAAGCTCAACTAAGAAACCCCTGCACTAAAAATGTAGTGCTCTGGTTCAGGCCCCAACAACCCTGGGAGGAGCAGCAAAAGCAACCTAACCAGCTGCAATTGGATGAGACTAAAATGAAAGAGCTCCCACTGAAGTAACACATGAGTCATTGAAGTCTTCATAACTCTTCTGATCTGTAAGAGATTGAAATAACTCTCCTCTTTTTCATGGCAACCACTGCAAAGCAGATAGCACACGGATGAGGGAATGTGCAACATCCACCCTGTAAGAAACAGATGGGTAACCATACTCCACAACAGCTGCAATCTCTTAATTTCAAGGGAAATACAAGCAGGAGCAAATTGCAGCCATCTCCACTTCAGCGTGCATGGGTTTTTGTTGGTTTTGTTTGTATGTTGGTTTTAAATTACCCAACCATAGAACACTTACACAGCAAGCTGCTGAAGAGCCTCCAGGCGCTGCTGAGCCCTCCACCTTCGACCAATGTATGCGTGCACTGGATCCTCATCCTTGAAGCACAAACTGCAGGCTGGGAAATGAATCAGTCCAGTAGCCATGCTTCAGAACTCAGTGCCTTCACCTAGCATTTGTGTGGACACAAGGAAGAGAGGCTGCAATCCGGCTGCTTCAAACAGCATGAAAGAGATCAGAATTCCAGCCGGCTGTGATTTACAGGACAGCACATTTGGGATGGGGAAGGAAGGAGGCATACGTATGCTAATGATGTCAGCTAGTTGGATGGTTCTTCTCAAGATGTGGAGCATACCAGACTAGCAGCAGATGCACAGATTTGTCTTCTGGCTGTTTTCCAGTGCTAAACTTATACTTAAAACCAAAAGGTCTAACGGTTTGTTACATAAAGAAGTCAGTGTGCAGTAACTGTGAATGTGCTGCAATGTGAACTTCTAGCACATTACCCCATGTAACTCCCTCCTATTTCTAGTGCTCTAGAAATTAAGTAACATATTCTACTTGCAGGGTAAAGTTACATTATTTTATACTGGAACAATTTTAGCATTTGTTAAAAATAACTCAAAGGGAGCTAGCATACAAAAATGATCACATTAAAAATCAACACCCTTCCTTTTAAGGACTAATTTCCCTGGGTAGATATGCCTTAAATTGCTAAATTTACGGTTGCCAATAAATCTTCGCAGTCATGACTGAAATAAAAGTGATGTAGCTCTACTGGCTTGAGCTTCTGTAAAGACTGAAATCTGAATTCAATTGTGAACTGCCCCTTTGATTTCAGCAGGTGCTAACTCAAATGCATACAGGTGACATTTCAAGTACCAGAGTGTAAGACAGTGTCAGTTGATCAAGGTCTAGGCACCCTACCATGAGTAGCTGCTTGCTGTGCATGAAATTGCATTTTGGTTCCATTTCTCTTCAAAAGGAGTTCAACTTTTGAGAGGTTGGAATACCCTATGAATTAATAGTATCACAACCTCTGTCCATCCCCATCTGTGAAGCTACAGATTAAGAATTCAAGGATGTGGGGTTTTAAATTGCACATTATGCATTTGCTGATTGATTTTAAAGCATGTTTTATGCAAGTCAGAGTCTGCCACCACACCCGCCTGCACCATTACACCTGTGACATGACAACTTTAGTGAGAGGATGTTTGTTTACTTTGTCTGGCCTGGACTGTTACCACAGCCATATTGTTGCAAGGGTCTCACTGATGACAGGCAATGTTCCCAGTTCTGTGTGCACGACCGTGGAGAGACAGGCAAATACTTTTTTGTTTTCATGTAGATGTAAGAAATATTCTGAGATAATGGAGTAAGAGATATACAGCAACATTCTTCAAAAAAATGCTCCTTGGCTCCATTGTCGGAAAGCTGCTCAGGGCTTTTCTCCTTGCTGTACAGCAATGAAATTTGAGTTAAGAATATCTGCCTTGCAGCCTCAGTCAAATGCATAGCTTCAGGAGGACTGTTTAAAACCCAATTGATTGTGCAGTTGAACCAAGTCTGTTTTCCTCTGGCATTCTACCTGTATGCATCCTGTGCAGCTATCAATCACTGCTGTCTGAAGGTGTGACTGCAACCCCCACAGACATGCCCCAGCTGGTTTTAAACTAAGGGGAACACTGACAGCAGGGGAGCAAATGCAGTAGGAAGCTAAGCATGGGCTAACTAGGTAAGGATTAGCTAGGAAGTTAAACTCTGTTAATTCTGTACGAAGATTCAGCATGGATTTGCAGTCTTTGTTGGCTGCTTAGATGTCGCTAGATATTTCATTTTAGTCTAAGTATGCTACATTGATCTGAAGTGTAAGTACATCCCAAGGTAAGGACCTGTGTGAAATGACAGCTCTGCTTGAACGACAGCCCAGCAGCTGCCCAGTTATTTTATTAGATCTGAGTAACATACACAAGCTATAGTTAACAGCATTTGGAGATAGTCTATTAAAAATACTGACACACAATTTAGGAAATTACTCAGAACATGAAGCTGGTTATTTCCAGGCTCCTGTTACAGAGTCACCATAGGCCAGCAATCATGGCCACTCCTTGTGTTGTCTTGTTTTAGATGAAACTTCTTTCTCTGCTTTGTATTTTGCTGTTTTAAGGGAGCAGCTTATGACTGACACAGAGTTTCTACCTATGTGTATACAGAAAAAGACAAGGTGAACATGTGAACTGTCTTTGGCCAACACCTACCACTTTATCACCAAGCTGAGTGTGGGTATTTGACTTTAGAGGGTCCTTCTCACTTCACAGGGGGTCTGAAACACAAGCAAATACACAGAACTAATTACATATTTGAGGATTCAGCACGAATCATCAGGCTCCACTTCCCTCTTTAAAAGTGTGTCCATAAGAGAGTACAAAACAAACTAGTAAGAAAGAACTGAAATATATGTCTCTGTATCAAACAGACGTCACCATCACGCAAATGAGCCCTGAAATCCTACTGTTCTGTGGAAGATGCTCATAAAAAATCTAGTAGAAAAATCTGCTTTCTATCGAGGCACCGTCAACTTAAACAGAAAACGAAAAGACATGAAACATTAAAAGGAAGACACGGTGCAATGGTAATCAGTGGAAATACCATACTGTACATGATGCTTCCCTCTGGGACACAGAGCTGGCTTTGCTCCAGCAAACGTTTCATGGTCCCAGCCTCGTTGGAGCCGCCAGCCCTATCGCTTGCCCGCTGCTCAGGCGGCACCCACCTCGTGCCGAGCTCGGCGACAGCCGCGGGTCCCTGGGCCAGGGGAGGCCTTACGCCCCCCGCCCGCCGAAGGGCTCAGGCTTGGCCGCACCGGTGCCGCCGCCCGGGGCTGCAGCGGGGCGGGGCCGCGGGCAGGGCGCTGCCGTCCCGGCCGGGTCCGGTACCGAAGCAGCAGCTGAAGGTCCGGCCGAGAGCCTGTCCCAGCCGAGCGGGCCTGGCACGGCTGCCGTTCCCATGGCCACGGCGGGCGGGCGGGCCCGGACATGTCCCGCCCCTGCGGCCGGGCGTTGCTGCGGGCCGGCCCCTGCCCTGACCGGCCCCTGCCCTGCCCAGCCCTGTGGGCCGCTGAGCGTAGCTCTTCGCGGAGGTCGCTGCGCCCGTCGGGGCTTTCCGCTACTGCTCCCGGTGCTGCTGCTTGTGGTCGGGCTCCCCGGCAGCTCTCCGCGCCCGCGTTCCGCAGAGCCCTGAGGCTTCGCCCTGCCGCCTCCATCTTGTGTCGCCTCCGGGAGAGCGGCGCTGGCGCGGGGACGTGGCTGGAGCTGAAAGAGGACAGGGCACGAGCGAGACCGGGAAGGACGTTTTTGTGTCTTGTGTATTTTTGCTTTTCAGCAGCTGCTGCTGGAGTTCCTTCATGTGATACTCCCCTGGACCCTCGCTTAGGGCTTAGGAAATCTGGTTTAGCAGTTACAGTTAGGGACAGGATTCAAGCCTGGATATTCTTATTCTTGGCTTTGCTTGTTGTCACTTAAGACTTGTGCAGCCATAAAGTGGTGAAAGCAAGTCCAGAGAAGGGCAAGGGAGCTGATGAAGGGTGTGGAGCAGAAGCCTACAAGGAGTGGCTGAGGGAGTGGGGGTTGTTCATCCTGGAGAAAAGGAGGCTCAGTGACCTTATCTCCTAGAACTCCCCAAAAGGAAGGTGTAGCCAGGTGGAGGTTGGCCTTTAGTCCCAGGCAAATAGTGACAAGACAAGAGGACACAGTCTTGACATGTGCCAGAGGAGGTTTAGATTGGACATTAGGAGGAACTGGACGTTGGGATGGGCTGCCCGAGGAGGTGGTGGCGTTACCATTGGTGGAAGTGTTTAAGGAAAGACTGGATGTGGCACTTGGTGCCATGGTCTAGTTGACATGGTGTTCAGTCACAGGTCGAACTCCGTGATCTCAGAGGTCTTTTCCAACCTAATTGCTTCTCTGATTTTGTGAAAATAGGCTCAGTACTTACTGCCCAGAGGGGCTGCAGGGTTTTTTCATCCGTGGAGCATCTCAAGAGGTCTGTACAAAGCATTACAAATAAGCATCATGCCTTGCAAAACATTGCTGTTTCCACAAGGAGGAGGCCATCCTCTTCTGTAAGAAACAAAGTTGGAAGCTTCTTCATGCTAAATGTCAAAAACAGAAAGGGCTAATGCTTTTGTGAATATAATGAGATTTGCAGGCAATGCTGCCTTGGAATAGGACACAAAAAGCAGAGGAATTGCAAATGGGCCCTCTCCACTGCCTATAATCGTGAAGCAAGTCCCTATGTTAGTTATTTTGTGTGTAAAACAGTATATCGAAGGGTTATTCACAGCTTGTCAAGTTTGACATAAAATACTGGCCCCTCAGTACCTCATTACAGGAGAGCAGCTTTAGATCTGTAGTTCCAAATTCCTTGGCTCGGTGAATTTACTTGTAGATAATTCAACTTTGAATGCTGGTTTACTTTCTTAAAGGCCCATCCCTTGCCTGAAGCAACAACTTTTTTAGGTTAGTGGGTCAGCTGATGATGTGTCTGAACTAAGAAATGCTGTCACAGCTTTGTTTCTTACAGACATCATTACATCTGCAGGATGTGACTTCCCACAGTGGATTGATCCATGCCCTAAAGATACCCAGCAGGCTGTAAAGACCCTCGTTTTAGTAAAGAGCTTTACAATGTGACACCTTATTATAATTACTGACACGGCAACAAAGGCCACTTTTTTTAACAGAGTTCCCTAGCATTTCTCATGATCAAGTTCAGTTCTCCTTTCTTGTATCTCATTTCGCTAAAACTCCGTGATTTCCATGCTGAAATTTTTCCATGCTGAACATCTGCCTTGGGGTAATGAGGCGTGTAAACTGTACTTTGGCCAAAAAATTATTCTTTGTTGGCTCCACCCTCTGATATTTTTCCACTTTAAGGTTTTCAGAGATGACTACATACAGGTGACTTCTTTTTTTCTTAGGTGGAATGGATCCAAATGGAAACCAAGTTGAGAAGGAACAGTGGAACAACTAAATGGATTCTTGAGAGTACTACAAGATGCCACGGCATAGCCTAACAGGTAAGTACTCTCTGGAGTCATGTACAACCAAAAAGGTACAGTCCCACTATTAACTTTAACTGCATTATATTGGACTAAATGTGAGATGTTGCCACCTTCTTCTTTGTTCACCATGAGCTGTCTGGCCCTACTACCTCTGATCTGTCAAGTGTTGGCACCTGAAAGACTCTGTAGGGAACCAACTCAGGAGACTGATGTGGCTGAAAACGAACTTGTCAGAAAATAAAAAAAAGAAAAGTTTTCAGGTCACTGCATAGCTGCCTGAAGACCAGTACTCACTCATGGGAGATGACAGGTATATGTGGCTGAGTGAAAAAGTTCAAGGTTCAGGTTCATGGAACTTCGTTAGATTAGATTAGATTAGAGTGGGTGTGTGTAAAATACTGGCTAATTTTTAACTGTATTTCTAAGAAATCTCTGTGAACTACAGGTATGAACAGTGGACAGCCTTACAAGTGTTAAAAGTTGTGCTGATTATTACTGTTTTGAGTGTTCTTTGCCTGTTCATATTCCTGTGGACCTGAAGCTGTGTGAGACCTGGCTAGGGCCCCTGGCACACTAGTGTGTGCTGTGGAAGGCACTGGGATGGCAAAATGGTGAGGTTTGGTCTGACTGGGTCTTGCTTATTTATTTGTTTGTTTGTTTGTTTTTTTATATAAACCAGACATTTCCAAAGAAAAAAATCCCAAAATACACAAGGCTCTGAGAAAATATTTGATCCCAGGCATAAACTTCGGTAGTCTTGTCTATGATCAGTACTTTGGCAAAGGGACTCAAAGCTTATCTGGTAGGTTGATCTGTGTATGTCAAAGACATAGCCTGTTGCTCTAATGAAAGTGAGCTGCAGTCAACTAAACTGTAAGCAATCAAAAAATATTCCCATTTCCTACAAAAGAACTTGACTGATGCACTTTCTGCTTAGATCTGTGGGCCATAGGGTTAGGTTTGGTTTTTTGGTAGGTTTTTTTCATTAATAACTTTTCCAGAACAAGACTGTGTTGCTAAGCTGGGGTGCTGTCTATCTGACTATTTTTTTATATAGCCACTTGGCTGTAGGGCACACCAGGTGCTCAGATATATGAGTAAATTGTCCACACCCTTGTGAGTTACTGCACAATGTCTGAGTGAATTAACTTTGCATGTTGCAAAACAGCAGAGAAGTGCACTAGTTTAGCGGCCTGTGACAAAGGCTGAGCCAAAGGAATTTTACCTCACATTAACCTTGAGATAAGATGGTGTAATTTGCTGCAAGATGAATTACTGCTATTCTGTTGATGGACTTGTTATGGTGTGATGACTTGCTGAAGTGTTTGAATTGTAAAATTAGATAGGGAAGTAGAAAATTTAGGAGGGTAGGATTAGACTAGTTGAGAGCAGAGTAGTAGCTGAACAAAGACAAGATGAATTGGACATGAATGTGTGATTTTAGAGGAGAAATTTGGCTGGCTGAGCAAAGAAAAAATAGTAGGAGAGTGGTGTGGTAGAGAACCAGTGTGGCAGGGGAAGGAGGGAAGGAGGGACAGGGTGAGCAGCCAGTAGAGCAGAACTGAAGAGGTTTGGACAAGAAAATGGGAGACCTTGGTGAGGAGCTGAAAAAGTGAGGAAGGGTGTGGAAAGGCAGGATTAGGGAGGATAAAGCAAAGAAGTTGAGCTAAACAGAGAATGAGTCTCTACTCCGTTTTCCTTCTGCCCTCTGAAGCCTGGAACTGGGTTTCTTGAATGACTTTTATGCTGCAGTCCATGACGATCTGTGAATGCTGGGAAGATGTCATTCATCTGGCTTTAAGCTTCATTCCGTAGATGATCATCTTGTGCTCTTAGCAGGGGTCAAATGACAGCACTGTCATGGTGCTGGATGCCTGTGATACTTCATGGCAACCTTTTTCTACTTATTAAAAAAATCTAATTTACAGGCAACAAAGTTCTAGCGTTAAAAGCACTGTTGAGGCTTTGATATCCGGAAGTTCCAAAAGTAACCTAATTAAAGTTGGTAACTGTTAGTGTGCCATTTCCCATTTTTGCCACAGGATGTCACAATTCCTCCATGTATGGTCCTGCCCATCAGTGGCTCTGACCTGAGAGCCACCAGTTCAGCTCTTGTATCCAAATGTGTACTGATGTAAAATAGATTCAGACCCATCCAGGGTAATCCTGTTCGTTCCCTGTCCATTCCACACGATTTACCATCTGTGTACAATAAACATCTTTTCCAGGTATGTGATTCAAAAGAAGCAGGAATGCAGCAGCACAAGGTTACAGTCAATGTCATTGCTAAGTTTTTAATCCAGAAGAAGGGAGCCTTCCTTCTAGCCAGCAAAGAGGAGGAGGAATATGTGGTCACTATTCACATCAAAGAGCAGAGGTAAGTCTCAAGAAGATGTGAGGAGAAAGATGCTGTGAAATTGACTCCTTTGTGGATTGAGACCTTGTCTCCATGTTGACCTTTGGCTATAGTAAGGCATGGTAACCACTGTGGAACACCTCACTTGTAACTTGTGACATCTTTTGTAAAAATGGCCTTGGAGTGCTGATCGTGGTAAATGGAGCTTCACTAAGGTGAAGTCTCTGGTTAATTCGTGCTGTTATTACTAAGAGCTGTGCTAAGAGAGGCATCTTCTCATACAACAGCTGAAATGGAAAAAAAAAAATAGATGAAAGTGTTTTTAGGAGACCTGTTCTCTCTTGCCTTCTTTTTCTTAGTATGACTGTTGGCATATTTCCTGTAATAAACGCAATATACAGACGAGGATAGCCTAAAAAGTCAAAGTTCAAAGGAAATGAAGTAGTAGTGCTTGTGATCACAGTTAAAGAATTCACTTCAAAGCCTGCTAAAAGACTTCTGTAATGATTTTGATTAGCACTTAAAAAATAATAAAGAAGCATTTAAAAAAATTTTAAAAACCCCACAGAATTAAGAATATTTTCAGCCTATGGCTCAAATTGTGACAAAAACCCAATTTTACCAATATTTCAGGCATCCTCTGGAGGACACTCATATACTTCACTTGGACTGGGTCAACTTCTTAAATTATGATTCTTGAAGAACAGAACTGACATTTGGATGATTTGCAGGGCTGTAGTCAGGCATGTGGTCTTGCCTCAGGAGGAAAAGGATCTTGGATTGGACTCCATAGGGAACTAGTGAATTCTTGGTGTTCTCACTCCTCTCATGTAATATTCAGAGGAATAAATGCCACTACCATTGTGTTAGCTTACAGGCTTGAAGTTTCAGTGTGTTAAGACATTGTTCTGGGGATTGAATTTTTGTGCTTGCCTGATATGAAGGGAGCATCAGAGACTCCTGATTTTCTCTGACTATTTTAGCCATTCCCTTCAGGGGAATTAAGTATCTGGACAGAAGTGGTACAGAGATTAATTTCAGCTTATTATGGCACAATGTAACTCTTCAATATACCACACTCTAATTTACTCTTAAACAATTAGTGCAGCATAATCTTAATACACTCTATTAAACCTTTCAGCATTTTCTTATCATCCTTTAATTGCAATCCACCAGATGAAGGTCAGGTGAGGGCTAGCACACATCCAGGGACTCAAGGGTTCAGGCCTACCGGAGATAAAAAGGTGAAGAAGCAGTGAGAGCACACTTGGACCATTGAAAGAAAAAGGTTAGAATGGGGTGGGGTCTCAACAGAGCCCTTTCAAGGACTGGGGGAGGATGCAGAAGTATCACTTCCTTCATGTAAGAGAACACAGCCTGCACTCTCTTCAGTCTTGAAAGTTCCCCTGTCTTTCCCCTGTGCCTTTGCCTGCACCCACACAGTCTTTCCCACATCACTTCCCAGTCTCATATGGCAGAGACTGAACCAAACAGGATATAGAGCACATCATCATCCTGACATACTGACTGGGAGAACATGGTATGAACTCAGCTTCTAGCATGTTGATCTGGAAACATCTTCTCTTTGATACTAAGTCTTTGCATGGACCCTTAGGAGAGAACCAGACTTTGAAGAATCCATTCTCATTTTAAATAAGGGACTAGAGCAGTTAGTGCCAGTCCACACAGGAAGCACAGAGTAAAATGTAGTCTTATACAGAGTAGGTACCAACCTAAGACAGTCCTTAGATAAAATACAGGACAGCATATTGAAAACCAGGGCTTGAGCTGAGCATTTAGATGACATTTTCTGCCATGTAGATGACATGTTCCCATGTCACTTTTAAAAAAATAATTGTACTCCAGATACATAATGTATTTAGGAAGATGTCAATGTAAATAGGCTCTCATGAGAATCCCTCTACCTGTATATAGAGATGCTTCTTAAAATCTGTCCATTAAGCACTTGACAGTCAAGTCCCATTGATTTTGGTGGGAATCAAGATTTTAAAGAGCCTTGAGAAGAAGATCAGCAAGAAAAAAAGCAGAAGAAAACAAGTGCAAATGAACGAGGTGTTCAAAGCTGGAATCCAGAGTGACCACTGACATGAAAGAAATGGCTTCAGAGTGACTGAATTTTCTACATTATCTCGTGACTTTGTGAAAAACAGCTGTGGGGATCCTGAATGGATTCAGAAGATATGTGATGTTGTATACTATAAGCAGCTTGCAGCACTGAACAGCATATGTCTTGATGCAGTATTTAAAAGAAGTGAGATGCTGGAATGTGAGTACATAGCAGAATGCAGCTGCAATCAGTGATATCTCAAATATGGAATGACTCATGTATTTGTGAATACTAATGATTCCTTCCAGGCTTCCAGTTAGGTCCTGCAGTTCATTGAGATCGTTAAACCATTTTCTGTAGTAGAGCTTCAACATTTCAAAAACTATGATCATGAGAGACTTGAATAGATTCAAACAAGCCGGATTTGCCACTGACACAGGCATCAAAGTGGGATGCCATCAAGCAGAATAAAATTGTTAATAGCAGCAACACAGGAAAAAAAAGTACAAATGGAATGTGTGCAGTGGAAAAGAAGTGGACCTACAGTTTTTCTGCTTCTCAATTGACTAACAGCTTAACACCATTCACCAGAGTTGCAGAAACACTGCCTGGTTTGCAGCAGAACTGATCAAGGTCAGAAGTCTGTATAATGGAGGATTTTATAGAACTACAGTGAGATTTTTTTCTTCAATACACAGGCTCCTGGACTTGGGCTCTGAATGAGGTTTCCTGTGATGTATAAGCACAGACCTTAGGCAGCATTTGTTTTTTGTGGGGTGACTAATTGGAGATGCATGCATGTAGTGGTACATATTAACAGCGGCTCAGCTGTCTAATTCTGGTCAGTTCTGACAATTCATATATGTATTTTTGCAGAAGTTTGAAGATCTTGCTCTTTCAAGTCATGAGGATTTGGAATGGAAGAGGCTTCCTCTTTGGAAATAGCTATATAGGTAGCTATCTTGGGTACCTCTGCAATACTGGGGAAAAAAAAAACTTCCCCATGGGTGACTAATATGTATCTGCTTTATGCCTAAGTGCTTTTAAACCTGGGCTATTTTTTTCTGATTTTTACCTGAAAACAGTGAGTTTGACTGCAGTGTAGGGACAGTCCTTTGCAGATTCATGTCTTTTTGAGGACTAATGATGTTATTTCCCAAATGCAGGTTAAAATTTTCTAAGTTACTAAGCATAGAGACTGTCAGAAAACAGACAGTTGTCTTCTTCCGTCATGCTCCTTTGTTGTTTTGGTAACACATGCAGCCATTTGAGTGCAAACACCTGTCCTCCCCATGAGTCTGTGCAATGAGATTTATTCCAGAATGCTCAGATTTTCATGGGTGTTCCCTCCACAAAAGGGAACAGCTGGTCATTCACCCCAGCAAGCACTGAAGTGAGCCTGACCGGCCTTTAAATGCACATTGAACATCAGCTGCTGTGTATCTGCATTGTGGAAAAGCTGCCACATGTCCTGTGTCTAAAGGCTCATAGTTCCTGCCCCCAACATATGTAGGACAGGCAAGTTATTTTGTGGCACAGTACAAAAGACCAGTTTCCTTCTTTTGCCTTACTACCAGGGAGACTGCACACTGAACCTGCTGATCCAGATTTTGCAGTGTTTCATGCATGGCAAATTCCTAATCTTTACTAATATGTTTGGATATGCTTTCAGTGGACAGTGACAAGAAGGAGCATATTATGAAAGTGATGACAGCCCTAATCCTAGCACAAACTGGTGAGAGATGTGCAGAAAACAATGTGAGGAAGGCATTCATATCTTTTAAGTTCATACCAAGGCTTGTAGGAGGCTCGCTGTCTTCTTTACTGGGGAGAGCAGGGCCAGAGTTCTGGTCCCAGTGTGAAACCCTAGAATGTCTGGGATGCTGTGGGACAAGTCTTGTTGTCAGAGACAGCAGTTCTGGTTTTTAAAGTGGAAAGTGGTTCTTGCAAACTACCTCCAGGCTGATGCTCTGAAGATTTGGCTGTGTTTCTGGCAAGAGATGATCTGTTGCAGTACTGGCTTTCTAGAGCATTCAAGAGACACAAAAGCCTTTAAAGTAACCTTGATTCTGCTCTTAGGTTTTTAAGGGCTTGCTTGCCAGTATGGGGGGAGACTTCCTCCATACTAACTGCCAACGTGGTCTCCCAGGAAGGGATGGCTGAGTCCTGTGGTACAGAATCCTTATGTACAGAATTCATGCTGTAGTCCTGAAACATGAGGATTTGTGTCTTCAGGCTGGGGAGGCACTGGTGCACTGCTTCTTGAGGTGTTATCAGTGCAGTGAACCCCTTGCCTTCACCTAAAGGTGGAGTTTGAAGCTTAGAGGGGGTGTAAATAATCTCCTTAGAGTCTCTTCCATTGTACTGGATTGAAGCACAAGTCCTTCTATCCCAGAATTCATTCTCTCTCTGGTCCCACTGCTGAGTGACAGCATTTGGTAGTTGCAGGTCTGCAACTCTTGATCAGAAAACGAAACTATCCTGTGCTTGGGCACTTAATGTAAGAGGCAGCAGGGCCCTGACGAGATCTTGCTCAGAGGTCTGAAATCCTTAATTTTCATGTTATCTAAGCATAGATAACAAAACACAGACAACTTCTTTGACAATAAAACACAGCATATGGTTGACTGGGCTGCTGGAGCAGTGGCTGTCATGTTTATACTCAGTCAAAACCAAAAATACTTCTTTAGACTATATTGTACAGGTTTCTTTTTTCAATATGATAAAGTGGTTCCCAGAATAGGCACTACATGGAAAATATCAAAATACCTTCAGCTCAATTTCATCACGCAAAATTTCCACAGCTTAATTTACCTTCTCTCATGTATATCAGAAGTGTAAGAAATTTGGAAAACCCCAGACTGCTACTTTCAACTGACATTGATAAGGACTTACCCAACCTAACAGTAACAATGAATGTAAATATATTTTTGAAGTTCCTTGAAAAATCTGTCCATTGGAGACAAGTACATTTTTTTCTTTTTTTGGACAATCATTCTTTTAGTGGGCTGAAACTGAAAACACAAGAAGTCAACAGCACTGACTGCAGTGCTGCTGTGATGTTTACACATTATGAGCTACTGTTGTATGTTGTTCAATTCTGATAAAGGGCTGCACATGGAAAATAGCTTGGAAACCCATGATAGCTGGGCAGTCTCTCCCTATTTCACTCATTAGTCCTCTAAATCAAGAGCTGTAAACGTCCACTTTCACATGTGGCACCAGGCTCCCAAATGATATGGCAGCTTGAAGGAGGGTCTTTTCTCATTATCTCTTTCAGAGACTGAGATTTTTACTGGATCTTTTTTCCTGAGTACTTGTTCTGACAATTTCCTCGCAGTCTCATCTCAGTAGCCTGCCCTTAGCTATTCCTTTTTGACTGGTAGATAGATCTGTTCATTCTGACACATAGCTTTCTACCATAATTCTTCTGCCACTGTCAGCAGGCAGAGGACAAATAGAAAACAAAAATCACTGAGTTAACAATCAATTCTTACGTGCAATGCAATGTCAGAGGAGAAATGGCTGTGATCTCCCCTCTGCATTGTACTCCAAATTGCTGCAATCAGTATCAAAATGTGTTAACCATGCTTTAATGGCTATTCTCTTCCTTCTCCTCCCTTCCAGCCTCTGTCTTTTCATCCCACCAAGAAATGATTCCTTCTTCCAGGGCAATTCTGTTACAAACTATTACCCTGCAGGGAGCATGGCCAAAATAGCAGTGCTCCTCCTTAGTCTGTTTGGAAGGCTACTAGAATGGAGTGCTGCGTTCAGAGATGTTTGGTCTTCAGAGGCCATACAGTCTTTCCCTCAGAGTTTGTGTTGCTATCAACAGCACTATCTAGGTCTTTGGAGAGTGGCCAGCAGATAAGGCTTTAGGAAGACAAGACAATGCTATTTAATTTTTAAGGCAAAACATGCTTAGTATGTTTAACAAACTAGGAACAAGGCATTGCTTTGGAGAACTGATGTGTGCTTTTGATAGATGTTTCAGTCTCGGCTTTTCTCTTGCAGCATGTTTGTGTGAATTCAGATAAATCGTATTTTGGCCAACAAGTGCAACCTGTACATGTTCTAGATTATCACACCTGGCTGCATGGCCTGACAATGCACATGTGCTGAACCAGGAAGCTGCGTGGGTGCAGGTGAGCTGAACAACCTTGCCAGACTAATGGCACAGTGGGGAACAGGCTACTGAGCTTGCTACATGAGATCCATGGATAATTCAGTAGGTGGCTCATTAGGTGAGTGAGTGTTACATGACACTTTCTGCTCTTCCTTGTTCTTGCCAGTGGATCCCCTTAGTACACAATATAAACTGCCAGTTCTTTTTTGACTCTTGCAACACCCCATTAAAAGGCACAGCAGCTGCATCCCAGTGGCCATATTCTTTTTTTCCCTTTGCAAGGTCTCAGCAGTGTCACATCCACTGATGTGCTGCCCTTCCCACACTACCTGTGTGGGGTATCCCTTTGGTCTGCAATCTGCCTGCCAGTCTAGTACGTGCAAGTATCATGCTGGAGTCATCAGGACTGGTGGCAAACACAAATGTAGCACTGGGAGGTGACAGACTATGGCCTAAGAGTCAAGCTGTGGCTTGGATGTGGCAGAGATCTAAAATGCAAGAGTGGCTACTCATGCCTTGGTCTGGGACAGACTACAAAGAAAAAGGAGCTCTGTAACTTCTCCCTTATTGCCCATGCTATTGTCTACAAAAATAAGATGTTACCTGGTGTGCAACAAGCCAGTAATTACACACTCAAGACAGACATGGAGTATTTCTTTTGGAGTTGTGCAAGCCTGGGTGTTCCGTGGTATTCCACAGATCAAGCACACCAACTACCAAAGCTTTTTACTGTTCACACATTTTAGCAAACAAAGGAATTGGTGTTCATTGGCTACAAGGTACATAGTTCTCTTATTAATTAGTATTCTATCTTCTATTGGCTAATGATTTTCTCACTTTTCATGCTAAATAGTCTGCATACTCAGTCTTCTACTTTAGTCAGTGGGTTTCTGGGGTCAGTGGTACATGAGGTGATGGTCATCATCTCCCTGTACCAGAATTAACTTTTACCCAGCTGGAGCTATTTTAACACAATTGCCGAGTTGGCTTTATTAGTTTCTTCCTTATCTTGGAAGTTCTGCCAGATGTCCTTGTGGCCTGTAAATTCTGCATTTTTTTGTGTCCACTATCAGTGCACATCCTTCTTTCTAAGACTTGTTACCCTCCCCCCACGTCTGAGATCACTGAAGCATGTCAAGCATGGACAGCAGTTGGAGCTTGTTAGCTGCTGTTTCACGGACTAAATCTCCCTTCTCGTTGCTTAGGCTTGAAAGCATAAAAGATCAGAGCACATCCTTTTGCAGCAATGCCAAGGGCCGGCCCGGCTAGCCCCCTGCCATGAAACCGCGACATTGATGTTCCCAGCGATGGTTACTGCGCTGTATCCGTGCAGTCACCCCCACAAAGAACCGATCCTCTGTTTTCCCCACTCGCTGAGTAGGAAAGAAGAGGTTTAGGTGGCTGGCCACAACTCTGAGCGTGGAGCGCAGCGCTGGCAGAGCCGAGGGCGTCACTTGCTGCTCTCGCTGACCGCGCTCGAGGCCAGCTGCTCTCGCCTGACGGCGCCATTTTCCCTGCCCGCTGCCCGCTACCTCCTTCCCCTGCTGGCTCGTTCAGTACCGAGTGTCCCTGGAAAATGTCACTTTCGCGCCTCCACCATGTGACAGCGCCCGCTCTCGCCTTGGAGTGACGGCCAGGAAGAGGCGGGGCAGCCGGCGGAGGGAGGGCTCCGCACCTGCCCCTCCCAGCAGGCCGCGGGCCGGGAAGGGGCGGGCGTGCTTTCCCGGAACCAGCAGCACCCACACGGCAGCCGCCGGCCCGTTCTCGCCGTGGGCTGAGGGTGCCGGAACTGCCCGCCATGTCCTCGGTAGCCGCCGCCAGCTGCGACGGCAAGGGCGTGGGGGAGGCGCGGGAGGAGAAGAAGCCGCTGAAGCCTTGCTGCGCCTGCCCCGAGACCAAGAAGGCGCGGGACGCCTGGTAGGGACCCGGGCCCGAGCGGTCCCCCCGCCGCCGCTGTGTGCCCCTGCCCCGCGGGCATGCCCTCCCTCCCAGCCCGCCTACTCCTCCCTTCCAGCAGGCTGTGCCCCTGCCAGCCTGCGCCGCGCATCTTGGGAGCTCTCCCCACCCCGGACGGAGGGTGATGGAGCGTCCGAGGGAGGAGGGAGAGTGTGGAGAAGGAACGGAAACTGTCTTAGAAGGATAATTTAGAAATGAAGAGGTTAATATCGCATAGGCCCAGTTTAAAACCGGTTTCAAAGATCAGCTTTTAATGTTGCTTGTAAATCTTCGCTATTGTTGATTGACTGAAGCAATACGTACCAGCAGATGGTAACTTTTTTATGGTTCAGCTGATTATAAATAATGTTCTCTTTTAAATAAAGCAAAATACTCTGGTTTTTTGGGTGTCAGAGGATGACATTTCTCACAGAAGTTCAAAATTTGACAGTGACCTATATAGCTGCACTGGTAATTACAGGCTTAGTCATGATCATAGGACCTGTAACACAGTATGAAGTGCACCCTCAAAATGGAGCTCCTTTGTCTATGACAGTGAATCTTTAAAAAACTTTAATATGATGACCAAGGTGTCTTTTCTTTTTACTTTGCTGGTAGTATAGATGTTATTTGGTAGGTGGCATAATACTGAACGTTGTTTTTGATAAATTTAGGGGAGCATGTCTAATTACATGGTAGGGTGAAGGTGAATCCAGGGCCTCCTAAGAAGAGGGGTAGGATGGATGTTACTGGTCAGGTGGACTTGTCCTGGGCAGCCAGGGGATATGTCCATGCTCATTGTAATAAAACCTAAGAAGAAAACTAAAGAACAGCTCTGCCATTCAGTCAAAAAGCAAGTCTGAACTGCTTTTGTGATATACATGATATACCAACGAGAGGCTCTTACTTGGATGGATGAGTAACATTAAAAGTTGCTCTGTATGGTGAATAAACAATAGCTGGACAGGTTTTTGGTTTTTGTTGCTTCAGGGTCCTTAAATTGCAACTGAAGTGGGACTAAAGCATCATTTACTGGTCAACCAATTCTGTATAGGTCTCTTACTGGAGAAATTTTCCCTACTGTATGTTTTCCTACTGCATAATTCGAAACTGGCAAGCTCAGCATATTTGATGATGTGACAGCGCTGTGTTGTATAACAAATCCCCATCTGGGCTTGCCCAGAACAGACCGTGGCCTGTTAATAGGAAGTTCTGTTATGCCTGTTGTCAGAGTTTTAGGTGCACAGCTCCAGATTCGGGTAATTTTTTGGAATAGTTTTATACTTCCCAAAACAGCAGTACCTTGGGCAGAATAGACAAAAAAAAATCTCTGGACCCTAATAGGGATTGTTAATTGTCCCTAACAGTTTGTCAGTTCTGTTTCTTTGACTAAAAGTAAGTCAACATTTGATTGCTGAACCCTGGAAATCTTTTTGTTTTGCAGCATTATTGAGAAGGGAGAAGAAAATTGTGGGCACCTAATTGAAGCTCACAAAGAGTGCATGAGAGCTCTGGGCTTCAAGATATGAGTGAGATGAGCAGGACTGAGTGGGGTGAGTACAACCTTCAGGACTTCTGCCTCTCAAGTGCCCTAGCACCTCAGCTGGTGCCACTGGAAGGCCCAGAGTACTGTTCATGATGGTGTTGTCCTTAGGAGAGAGAAGGCAGAGCAATCCTCATTGACATTACAGCCAGCATTGCTGTCCTGTGAGGGTGGTGAAGCCTTTGGCAGCACACAGCCTCTGTGAGTCACCATTCAGCAGCAGAGAGTAGTGCTGCCTCTGTTCTCCTTTAATAGATCCAAACCTCAATTTAGATTTCTGCTGCTAGGGCACATGGGAGTTGGTTTTTGTGGGTTTGTGCTGGGGTTTTTTTGTTGATTGTTGACCTGTTGCTCAATATGCAGTGGAAATCCCTGTTTTGTGAAGCTGTGTTTCTTTTCTCTTCTAGATGATGTCTTTGGTGTGACTGTGTTCTGGAAAGCTGCAAAATAAATTATTTCTGCAAGTTACTTCAAAGAGCAAATATAAACAAAGAATCTATTTATAAAGAGTCTTTAATGATAGAGTATGCATCACATCTGTAGCTTTTCCACTGTTTGCTCTTGACCACTGCTACAGAAAATATATTTTTCCTCTTAATAAAAGTCTGAAAATGACCAATGTTCCTGACTTGTTTCTTTTTAAGTAAAGAAATGACAGTGCCCTCCTTACTGAAAACAGAGTGCTACAGGAATGAGAGAACGAGAAAAGCCTGCTTAATCATTAACGTAGGAGCACTGATAGCTATGGTGGTGTGGTTGAACAGAGAGGACTTGGGTGGGTTTTCCCACTGATGCAGATTGTGAAATCACGCTAGTAACATTGCCCTCTCACAGCTTTCAGCAGTCGTGCTGAAGCTTGTAGTGCTGTAACCATGTTTGTGCAAAGGCAACCACAGTCCTATGAAATGAACTTCCTTAGAGTCAAAACTGTATGTGATTTCCCCTGTTCGAATTCTTCTGACGGTTTTTGAATACTGTTACCCGAGCTTCATTCTTTGTAATGAAAAATTAGGTACTTCCCCTATCAAACTCGCTTGAGCCAGTAGCTCTTCAGGGGAAAGGGAGCAGAGGATTGCTCCTGGTCACTGCGGGTGACTTGTATGTACAGGTTACTTGCCTGAAAGTAAGGCTTTTTTTTATACTGAGTTTTTATTGTGTTGGTCTTGTGCTATTCATGCGTGGGCTTTTGTTTTCTGGCTTCTTTTTTCACTTATATGAGATGACAGTGGGAGGGTGGTTGTTGTCTTTGCTTCCTTCTTAAATCTAGAGAAAAATTAGGTGCAATTTCTGCTTTGTTACATGAGGCTTTTTTGGCTTCATACTATGTAATTGTGCACCCCTGACGGTTTTTTCCTGTGGTGAATTGACTTTCCTGAAGATGGTATCGCTAATTACTTTTTCTCCTGATGTTTTTTCTTCAGAAACTGAAGATACAAAATCTGTGTTTTGTCTTGTTTTTTCTCCTGGCTTTGATCCTGCTGGCGGGGTGGGTGCAGTCATGATCGTTTCTCTGCCTGCTGGGCCCTGTGTATCCTGAGCTAGCAATGGCTTTTGACTGTGAATGTTTCTCTGTGACACTTGGCGCTGCTGCTGCTGCTGAGACTTCACAAGTTGTGTGAGGAGAGTTTAGACCGTTCCTCTAGGAATGTTTTCTGAAGGTTCTGTCTTGAGGCAAGAGTTTTGTTGCCTCTGGCTTTCAGCATTCAAAGCTGCCTGTGGCACTGTAGCTGTTCGAGAAGCAGGACCTGGTGCTCTTGGTGTTTATTATTGTCTTGAGGCAGAAACTTGAATAAGGTCATTTCTTGTTGAACCGTTGTGTGTCACAGCTTGAACTGAAGAGGATGCTAAAAAGTGGATGAGCACCAGCTTTGTGGTAGCATGGTCTGGGTAAACTGTGGAAATGGTGTCACAGAATAGAGCAGGGCAGGGAGTGGCCAAGTGAGAATGGAGTGCTGTTTATATCAGGTCAAGAAAAGAAAAAAAAACATTCCTGCATAGTTTTGGCAGGTACTTGAGAAGTTTTTGCAAATAAGATGAGTGGGATTCTGGTGTACCTGTGTGCAACAGGTACAGAAATGATACTGGACAACTCTATACTTAAAGCAACAATGGAAGAACCTTGTAGTCAAATTCCTTGCTTGAGAGGCTTCATTTCTTAGTATGATATTCCTGTGGAGTGGATTCAGGGCTTCGTTCAGGGAGTGGGAGTTCCTGTTACTACTTACTGACAGTGTTGGTGGCAGACACTGCCCTGCACAGGGTGGTGTGTACCTTGAGGGTGTGAAACGTGCCAGTAGCAGGAAACTTGACTAAGCTATAGAGCAGTACAACGTAAATACAGTACATGCCATGTTTGAACCTTTGTGATTCACTGTGAGCTTGTCTGGAGTAGGCTTGAGACCTTCCTCACCAGTTTTGAGTCAAATGTGTGTATTTTGGAGCTTTTTTGTATGTAACAGTTTTGCAGACTAATGCCAGCAATGCACTATATAATAAATCAAAAAAGAGGTGTCTGATTATGCCCTCTCTGACTTCAAGCCGCCAACGTCTTAGTGTCCTCGAACAGGTGATTGAATTTGTTTTCAGCTTATGGGATCAGTAGTGAACCTGTGTACTTCCTAAGGGATGGGCAAAATAACCAGTCAATCAGCTGCTGTGAGATTTGGGACTGATAATCTCTGTGTTGTGTGACTCTCAAGGACAGAGGATTTATTTGCCAAACATAGTGCAGGCTGTACCTGCATTGCATCATCACATGCAGCTAAATATTAAGTGCTACTGGTTGAGTCCATTTTAAGTGGAGAAATCAGTGAAGTGCCTGTTTCAGTGCTGAAAACCTTGACTTCTCTATTTTTTCTTCTTCACAAACACATTTTGTAGTAATGCTTATGTGCTTACTTCCAGGGAAGGGTCTTCATGCTGCTGAGGTTTTTTCTATGAACTTGCCATCTTCATTCCAAATTGTTTTCAGCTTTGGTATGTCCCTTTCCCATTGAATCCATATTGGCTTTTGAACATTCGTCTTGGATGAACCAGTGTCCCTGGATGAAAGGTCCATACTCTAATCCAAGGCAGGGCATGGAAATAAAATCTTCCTTTGGTAATAAGAGAGTTGTTTTACTTTTGCTGGATATAGATCCAAAGGTGCTGTGAAGATGATCTGTATGGCCATGGTACTGTCAAGGCAGAAAGGAAGATTTAGTCTTGGTAGTTCAATCACTTTATAAATATTCCTTTTAGAAATTTGGGTCTGAAAACACTAAGTTAATCTCCAGTGTGTGCTCTGAGATCTACCTTTTAAAGTGCTGTATCATTGTCTCTACAATGTCACCTTGGGACCCATCAGAAAAGTTGTATAGTTTCTAATGAGAGCTTTGTGCTGTTAATGCTGTGAGTTGAAAGCTTCTTGTCTGCCTTCCACAGGGAAGTCACAGCAGATCATCCTCACCCACAGTACTGGCTTCAGCATCACTGCAACACCACTGTTTATGTTCTGGAAGAAGGACTTTCTTTGTCCTAATGAGTCATTAACACTGTGTTCCAGGTTATTTTTTACTCAGTAATTTACCTAACTGAAGGATGAAATGACTAACTTCCTTTTTTTCCACTTTCTTTGATACTGCTGCAAAAGGGTTTTGGTAGTCTGAAAAGATAGGAGAAATGGCAATGGTGCTTCTCAGGATGCTTCCTCTAAGGTAGTTCTACATTTCTATCCGTAGCAGTTCAGTTTTGTCTCACAGATCTTATGTAGAGTATCTTTCTCCTAAGCGTTCACAATCTTGATATCCCAACTCCCCATTTTATCAGATGTCAGCCTATCTTGGAGAGAAGGCTCCTTCTAATATGGGTTTTTTGCAGAGGCCTAAAGGTAGACAAGTTGTTGTCAGGATCATATAGCGAGTACATGGCAATGATAGGAAAAACAGAACCTGGATCCCAAGATTTTTATTGCAGTGCTTTGGCTATAAGATCATCCTTCCTGCTTTGCAGAGAAGGTCGAGAAAAGGTTCTTGATTTCCCCGTAACTCTTGCAGATGAGTGTTGTTCTGCTTCAGTAGCTAGGATTTATTTCTTCACTTAGTTAAGGGGCCTCTGAAGAGCAGATTCCGTTTCACTTTATTCTTAACAGAAAGCACCTTTCTGAATGAACTGTACTCACCCTTTGCAAAGCTTAATTTTTCTTCTTTCCTTCCCACATGGCAACCTGCCATGATGGCTCTTAGGAGCCATGCAGCTCTGTATTGCACGTGGTCTCATCATTGCAGAAATAAGATTGTTCTGGCCAAGACCACGATGAATTCTTTAAGGTTACCATAAAGCATTGCTGCAGCCTTGCCTGGGAGACAGTGCTATTCCAGAGCACTATTAGGAAAGGCGATTAGTGTGTCTTTAACTGAATGGTGCCAATGGGAATGGTATGTTAGGCAGGGCAGCTGCAAGCTGGGCCTGAAACACGACCACCCTTGAAACCCTATCCCTACCCCACTGACCCATGCAGGCTGACTTCATCCTGTGTTGGGAGACCACGTGGGTTGCGTCAATGCCTGAAATGTAACTGCATCCTGGCAGATCCTGACTGTGCGACTGATAATGTGTTACTTGAAGCAGGGGAAGAATTGCATTTATGCATGTTTTGTGTAGCTGATCATGGAGGACTGACCTCAAAGGTTCCCTCTTGTGCCTGTGTCCTGGGTTACCTGAGTGGGAAGTGTTGGCTGTCCTCTTTGGGCTAAATGAAAGTCCGGGGCGGGTTCTAAACAGCTATTAAAAAAATGAAAATGTGAGATGATGTTTCTCAAGAGTGCTTCCCAATAGAGCCTGTAATCCCTCAGCTAGGATTCCCCCACAAAATGTGCTCCCAAGTATTACACGCTCACAAAGCTTTTGGCAGGATAGTCTCATCCTCATGATAGATGAAACTGGGTGCCAGAGGCTTGTTTGCTCTAGTTTTATCTCTTGCATTCACAGTTCTCTGGCTGTGCAGAGCTTTTCCTTGTGCCCCTTGATCTAAAACACCCCACGAGAGGGAGCTCCCTGGACTAAAGGGAGGCTGTAATGGTCCTGGAAAGTATTAATTGACAGCCAGCCTCTCTTCTTTTGCTAAGTCCCTGCCACAGCTACGAGCCACAGTGGGGAAAGGGGGTGACCTTTTTCCTTTTTTGTGCTGGATGAAAGTCACTCTCTCACAGGAGTGCAGAGTGGTGGAGAGCCCGATGTGTGACCGGAGCTCGCTGCGATAAGCTGGTTGTTTTCCCTTCTCCTTCCCCTCCTCACACTGCGCTGGGCTTATCTGGCAGCCTGAGTTATGTTAAGTAGCGAGTGCATGCTTGCTCCCTGTTCTCCTCGCTGCTTTTGCTCCTTGGATTTCAATTCCAAACATGGTTATCCATTTGGGGTCTCTCTCCGTTCCACTGCCAAGAGATACACATTCCACACTCAACACCAGCTCCCTCTGCTGCTCTCTCACGGTCGCTATTCCATTTGCCGGAGCGCAGGCGAGACAGGCAGTGCAAGGAGATCTCTGTCCTGTCTGTGAGTTTTCCAGCTAATGGCCTCGACTCTTTTTTTGACTGAGCTCTTTCGGCCTCACGTTTGCCAGCTTCTTTTCTCACTGTTGTGGCTAAGAAGGGGGCTGGCCGACGGTTTGTGAGCCACAAAGAGGAGAAGCGAACGCTTTTGGAATTTTTCGGGTGCAAAAACATTCGGCAGCACTTTCGAAACATGTTGCTCTGAAGCACTGCTGTGGGACCAGGCCGTGCTCAAGAGGAAGAGGAGGAGGAACAGCTACCCAGCAGCTCTTGTTTCCAACCCCTGCAGCACCCTTTGTGTATGACAATTCATTTTGAGCGCAGGACGGCTGGGGAGGGTGGGGAGTGGGGGAAGATGAGCACGAACAGCCCCTCTTGGGACCAGGCTGTTCTCCGGCCTCCGGTGTGTGATGCCTGGAAGGAGATTACAGAGGAAGCAGCCTACCAGCTGGCCAGCTGCATTGTCCTCCTGGGTTACATGGGGGGAAGTGGCATCTTTGGGTCCCTCTATATCTTTGGCCTCCTGGCCCCAGGCTACTTCTGCTACGCTCTGTGGGGCTGGCTGAGTGCTTGTGGGCTGGACATCTTCATCTGGAACATGCTGCTGGTCCTCGCCTGCTTGCTTCAGCTGGCTCACCTGGCTTACCGGCTCCGCAGAAACACCATCCCGGAAGAGTTTGACCTCCTCTACAAGACCATGTACCTGCCCTTGCAGGTGCCCCTGGAAGTCTACAAAGAAATCGTGAAGTGCTGTGAAGAGCAGGTCCAGTCGCTAGTCAGAGACCAGAATTATGCGGTGGAGGGCAAGACGCCCATTGACCGCCTCTCGTTGCTGTTGTCTGGCAGGTAAAGGCTCCCCTATTTCTGAACAAAGTCTGACAGCAAACCACTGTGGCTTATTGTTGGATTATCACCCTCTCTAGAAACTGGGGTGAGGGTTGTTTCCTTCCTCTGAAAAGGATCTGAGATATGCATTGGTTTGTTGAGAAAGAGGGAAATTTGCTTTTTGGGGTGTTAGTTTTGTTTTGTTTTTCTAACTTAAGAGTATTTCAGGGAATGGTTTGCAGATTCAAGCTATGGGCATTGAAGTGGCCAGCTCAGCCACCAGTGATACTTTTGAGGAATCCTTACCCCTTTCTCTGTCATTTTGAAATGATCTTATTTCTGAAGGGAGCAGATTGGCTGTGAAAAGGTGTTTCTCAAGGCAAGAGAGCAGTGTGTCTGGACCTGTGGTGTCTGGGGGTACCAGGCACACCTCTGTGATGTGAAGAGCAGTGTGCTGAGGCCTCAGTTCACCTGCTCTTCCTGGCCAGCAGTGTTCAGGGAGAGGTTCCTGTTCCCAACACCCCAACTCTCAGGGCTTTACATTTTTCACTTAGAGCATCATTTCATTGAAAGAGAGTGTATTCTCCTGTGGTGGGTCCTGCCTAATCAGGTGTCTTTCTTTCCTGTGCTGTCAAGCATTTGTGATATTCCTTCCTCTGGACCACCAAGGAGAACCTCAGGGACCTCTAGACAGTCGCACTGGAGATTTGACTGAATGAACTGTGCTGACCAAGTATTGGCATTTGTTCACGTGAGATCCTGTGGCATGCCTTTAGCAGCATAGCCACTTAATGATTTGCAAAATCGAGATGCATGCAAATAGCAATAGTGTTGGCTTCCAGGCTGCTGCCAGGAACTTGGCACTAATGTTACAAAGAATGGGAAAGGAAGAAGATCTCTAAATAGGAGCAGTCCTGACCTGCAGGAGGTGGGTCTCACAAGGATCTCCCTTTGGGAATACAAAGCATCACCTGGGGCTCATGTTTTACTGCAGTGGCAAATCCTCTCTGGTGAGGGCGTGTGCAAAGAATGGCTGACCTTCCTTTTTTTTTGGTGTTGGTCCCTTTTCTAAGATGTGTTAATAGCACCCTGGGACCACCAGGATGTTGAATGGCAAAGCATTGGAAGGAAATTTGGTATGTGTGTTTCCAGTAGCGCTTGCCCTTACCAAACATCTCTGGTGAGCAGCTGGCTCTGAAGTTTACTGTATCTGCAAATGATATTGATGGGGAAGAGTCTGTGCTGTCTGGACCTGCACTGGATATTGTGATGCTGCTCTGTGGGCATGAAAGTGCTGCAACAGGCAGTAAGATGCTGATAGTGGGTAGTTGTTGGGCTCTCTTCTGCAGTGGGAAGTATGCATCTTGGCTGGTATAGGATGCTCCATGGAGATGGGAATGGATTTACATTTCCTGGTACCCACTCTGTTGCCTTGTGAGATCCTTGCTGACCCAGCAGAGCATTGCTATTATGGTGCTCTCTCCTAAACTGAACAAGTGGGGTCTTGGAAATGCAGAATATGCCTGGATCAGGAAATGTGCCTTGCAATCCCTGACCCTTCCTGGCAGCACTGCCAGCTGATTAGAAGCCAAAGGTGAACTGAGTCTTGTAATTCCTGAAGGAAAGAACTGCCTTTGTGCATCGTGCAACAGGGGTACATAGTGACAGGAAAGCAAGAGGCCCCAAATCTGGTGATGCAGAGCTATGAATAGAACTCCAGAGTGCCCTGGCATCATCCTTGCTTCAGGCCTGTACAGGTCCTTCTCTGTTCCCGCAGCAGAGCTGAGTGCACGTTTGACCTTGACCCTGGCAGGCAATTGTAGCAAAAGCAGGCAAAAGGGATACTTAGAAGGCCAAGGGAAAGTGAGCAGTAATGTGCTGCAAACTATGAGCTCACAGGGTGATTTGTGGGAAACCATGGGCAGCAGGATTTTGGGGGATCCTGAGTGTAATGGTTTCCCAATACCAAGACTGGGAATGCCCTCGTGCAATCCTGGGGGCAGGAGGAAGATACAAGTACAAAGAGTCACAGGCTGGCTTAGAAGTACCTGGAAAGCAGCAGCAGTCCTGTGGGCTGAGAAGTCCTGAGTTAGGACCAAGCATTGCACCTGTGAGGGCTTTGTAGCAAGAAACAGAAAATAGATGGAGTATGGGGAAGTGGCAGCAAATGGTTTCCCACAGAGGAAGGAGGGATAGCCTCATCACTAAAGCACCTGCAGCTGTCCCAAGAGGGTATGAGACATAAGTGAGACAAGTATTTCTTTCCTCCCTGGTAGGACACACTGTGTGAGCTATCAGGTTTGTGTGATATCTGTTTTGTGGCCTAAGCCTGTGTGCCTCACCTGTCCTCTGCAGGATCCGAGTGTGCCAGGACGGACAATTCCTTCACTACATCTTTCCATACCAGTTCCTGGACTCTCCAGAATGGGAGTCGCTGCGACCCTCTGAGGAAGGAACTTTCCAGGTAACCCCAGCTCAGCTTCGCTCCTTGGTGCTTTGCTGCATGTCTGAGAAGGGGATGGAGAGGCCTCATTATGCCATTCAAAGCTGATCAGGAATACTTTCCTCTCTTTCCTGGTGGTTTAGCCACTGCAGGATTGTGCGATCAGCTGTTTTACCTTTTTTTTCTAGCTTGTTCTGAAGAGCTCAGGACATGCTCCTACATTCTGCTGATAGGAAGGAGGGGGGAACATAGTGCTCCTTCCAGTTTATGGGGGAGTTGAGGTGTCAGATTGCTCATTCTCTTCCCCTCTGATGTTCTCTAGTACTTGTACTGATGCACTTGCCCTGCACACTGTTAGCAGGGTGCATTGTCCTAGCATCGGGATGGCAGCCGTGGCAACAGGCAGCAGTGATGTAAATCCATAAACATCCTGTTCCTCACAGAAGTTTCTGATGGTCATGTGTTTTGGGTGGAGAAGCAAGAAAGAATGATTCACACCCGAATATGGTTCTTTCTGAGCAGAAGGATCCCCTGCTGAGAGGCCAGACAAATCCTCATTTGCAACAACTGAAAGGATTTTGGCCTTGCTTTCAACATCCCACAGTGTTTCTTTGGCTTTCCTTCTGGAGAAGATTACTTAAGCCTACATCCCTCTGTCTTTAACGCACATCCCAGGATGGCCTGATACATCTCAGGATGTCAGTCCTGATTATGTCAATTAGGGCATATGAGGAGGGATTTTGCTAATCCTTTGGGAGTGTGGGATGGTCATGAGGGAATGATGCTTTCTCATGAGGGTAGCCCCAAGCAGACTTGGTTAAACCAGGGCAGCTCTCCAAATATGCTTTCCTAGGGTCTGAATTTGGCTCATGTGTGAAAGGGTCATGGTGATTGCTCCTGAAAACAGTGCCACCAGCAGTGGTTGCAGGAGATACCTGACTGTGATGTGGCACTGGGCTACAGATTATGAGCAGAAACAGGGATGTCGGACCAAGGTAGTGAGGTAGAAAAGGCAACAACAGCACAGCTGTGCTAGGGCTGGTGGTATCTTATGTTTTGCACAGGTCTTCAATCTGGCAGCAGACTGCTGCTAGCTCCTGGGCTGTATTTGCCCAAGAATGCAGCAGGTAGAGTGATGACTGACTGCAATGGCGGACTGCAGGCGTGCAACCTGCAAAGACATCCACAGTATTTTCTGAGCTGATTTCCATGGAACTGAATGTTCCCAGACCTCCTGAGGGTCTTTATCTATGGTGTGTGAGACAGCTTAGGAGCAGGCTGGTGGCAGGCTGCACCAGCCCTGCCAGCACCACGCTCTGGCACCTCTCCTCCTCTGCAAGACAGGGCTGGTCAGCAAGGTCAGCTGTGCCTGGCAGCAGGATGGGGAGGTAGAGCCCTAGGTAGGGAAGGCCATGTGCCGGAGATGCCTGTAACTCACGTGTGCTTACAGGGGAGCATGAAGAAGTAGCAGCTGTGTGAGACCAGCAGTCATCAGGTGTGGCTTGACCAGTCCCTGTACCTGGAAGGACCTTACTCTTGGTGGCCATGCTTAATCATGGTGATGTGCTGCTTTTGGCAGCTGTTTAACCCACTAGTCCCTCTCACCTGACTAGTCAATTAAAACTCTCTAACTTATCTCAACCTTATTCCTAGCAACACAATAATTTGGTTTTAAAAGTGCACATTGGACACTGGATCTTTGCTGGAGGAGGGCATGGAAGGTTTTTCTTGCCCAAGGTTCTTCTTTCCCCATGGCTCTCTGGATTGAACAGTTTTGATTCTGAGTCCACTGAAAAATGGCAGAAGCATGACAGTCTACAAGAATAGCTGGTTTCCTTGAGCTTTCTGCTCTGGCTGTCTGCTTCCCACAGGACTGCTGGGTCCCAGTGCCTGAAGGAGTTTGGTTTCAGGGCTGGCGCTTTCCCCCAGAAGGCTGAATTACAGGCTCTTGCTGATGCCAGAGCACTTGTGTCAGGGAGGATTCATGAGTGAAATCTGTCTTGCTGTCCTGGTTAGGTGGCAGGTTTGCTTATTGCATCTCAGTCCATCACAAGAAGGAATCACTTTGGATCACTGTGCCAGAAGTTGGTTAGGAAAGTTGAGATTCCGGTCGTTTCAGTTTCCGTTGACCCTTCTTTTTGCTTTCCTGGCCTGGGAAAGTTCTCAGGTTTGATCTCCTATATTTCTTTCATCAGACAGCTGTTTGCAGGGCAATGGCATTAAATATCAAACCCAAGGACACACACATGCAGCCAAGCCATGTTCAGCTTCCCAGTGGCCCTCTGCCATGGCGGCTGACCAAGGAGACCCCTGGGTATAGAGTGAAAGGAAGCCCCCGGGATATTTTGGCTCCAGCACTTGTTTGCATGCCAGTGTCTCCATTACACTCGGATGTTCTTCTTTGGCCCAGGGCACTTTGACCCTTCCTGCATTTCTTGTCTTTATTATTATTATTTATTATAATATACACTTACATACTATATAATGTTTTTTACTGGAATTTGTTTTGTCCTAAAGCTAGGGGGGAAAATTCTCTCTTTACAGCGGCAAAACCAGAAGCAAAATGAAACGTTCTCTAAAATCAATCCAATAAACCCTCATGAGTTTTCTCATATACACGAACACAATAAAACCTTTTTATTTCCTCTCTCACTGAGCTGTGCTGCAACGTCCTTCAAGGCCATTCAGCCCTACAGAGTCCAGCAGAACTGCTAAGACAGGATGTTCCTCTCGCACAGGATGACCAGGCAAACTTTTCAGGTGGCCCTTCCAGCACTCAGGGCCTTTTTGGAGCAGGGCCTGTGGGGCTGTGCAACCCAGCAGCAGAAAGGGTCAGCAGCCTCCCCCAGGGCTACTTGCTGGCAACTTAGACTGGCTGAGCATGGAAAAATGTCCCCCTCTGTAGCATTTCTGTGGAGGGATAGGGGTGTCTGTGCTGCCCTGTTCATTTCAGCTACATCCCTCAGATGTCAACAGCGAGCATTATCTGAAAGCAAGAGGATGAATCGTAGCCATCCATGTGGCTGGGTTAAATGAGGACATGCTACTAATTGCATAGGAAAATGGGGTCTTTGCCTCCTTAGGGAGAGGAAACAGCAGCAGGTAAGGATTCATCCAGTCATTCAACCAGAACCAACTGGCTCTCCAGCCCCACCATCTCCAAGGAGAATAGGCATCAAAGGGGCTGAGGGCCTTCCCTGGAGTGAAGCACATGACTCCAAGGTGGGTGACCCCTGCCCAGGCAGTGGAACTTACTCCACTCTGTCCCTGCCCCATAGGTCACACTGACAGCCGAGACCGACTGCAGCTACATCACCTGGCCGAGGAAGAAGCTGTATCTCCTCCTGAGGAAGGATCGCTACATTGCCCGGCTCTTCTCCTCCCATCTGGGCTACGACATCTCGGAGAAGCTCTACTCCCTCAATGAGAAGCTCTTTGCCAAGTTTGGCCTTCGCTTCGACATCCGCTTGCCCAGCCTCTACCACGTCCTTGGGCCAGCCTCCTCCGAGGGGGAGTCGGAGGACTGTGAGGAGCTGCTGCCTGGCTCGGGCCAGGCCAGCGTCTCTGAGCCGCCGCCACAGCCACCACCGCCGCCACCACCGGCTCTGCGCCCCCGGGCCTCCCGGCCCGACAGTGACCTGCTGGGTGAGGACTCCACCAGTCTTGTCTTGGAAGATTTTGCTGAGTTGCCAGGGTCCTTTGTGGACTATTTGAGCGAAGGGGAGTATATGAAGTGAGGGCACTCCTGGCACGGGCACACCTCACCCTGTGTGAGACCCTCGCGTAAGTACCCACTTGCAGAGCAAGTCTTTCCCGTGATGCATCTGCCTGGACAGAGCAGTGGCCTCCATTTGCCATGGGTTGGCACTTCTGCAGTGTTTTTTGGCCTGCTGCCCCAAGGAATCCCAGAAGGTGGGCTCAAGCTACGTGATTTTCCTAAGGAAATGCAGGAGGGCAAAGGCTTGACTCCAGGCACCAGCTGTACTGTGGGGTAGAAGGGCCAGTAACCTGGCCATAGAAACCTCTTCCCCGCCCAGTTCTCTCCCCATCCCTCAGGAGAGGCAGAAAAACTGAAATGCTGTCCAGGCTGGTGGGTGGTACATGAGTGGTCGCAGAGCATGAGGTAGAGCTGTGCCAGGAGATACTCCACTATTGAGCTGAGCAAGAGCTCTGCAGGTGAGAGAGCCCACAACCCAGGAGATGCCAACAGGACTAGAAACAGCTCCAGGGTTTATAGCAGATTGGTAGTCAGGAGTTGCTATAAACCCTGCAAGTGCTGAGTCTGGTCAGGGGGAGAAAGCTCAGAGTCCTTCCTCTCCCTACCCACCACAGCTCATCCCAGCATTTGACCTGTCCTCCTTGTTTCTGCTGAAATTCATCTCTGCCAGATCAGTAAGGTGTTGAAAAGTCTGCCCTGGGTGATACAGGTCTTGCCTCCAGTCACCTTGGGTGGACTGACAAGCTAAACATTGTTTTAAGATGCTTCGAACTCTGCTTTCTAGTGAGTGGGAATGAGATACTCTCTTCCAAAATGCCAGCTCCTTACTCAACAAGGGAAAAACTTTCCTGTGCCTGGGGGCTGTTGGGGCAGAGGAACAATGCAGGCAAACAGAAATAGATGGGAGAGTGGCTTGTGCTTGAAATTCAAATCCAAGTGGCCAAGAGAGAAATTCCACCCTGAGCTACTTTTAGCTAGCCACTGCATGCCAGCTGCTACACACCAGCTGCAGACCCCAAAATGTGCATTCCTGCTGCCACCCACAATAATCCAGCAGCCAGGCACCGAGTTTGGGACTGGGATTTCTGTCCTAGAAGTGACCCCTTCATGTGTCACAGTTGAGTCTGCATGGCAGAGAGGAAGTTGCAGGGCTGGGCTGCAGCTGGGGAGGCTGCCTTCCACCAGGCAGCCTTGAACACAGTGCAACATTGCACCTTGCTCTTCTCTGTACCTGCCTGAGTCTACTTCTGCCTGTGCTGTGGACTCAGTGGCAGGGAGCATTGACTCCTGGCATGAGCCCTGACATGTCTGCAGTATTCTTCATATTATCTGGGATATGAAGAAAGTGGCCAGGGAAAGAACAAGTATATTTGGTTTTGGCTGAATCAGAAAAAGAGTTAGCAAGAGTTTTGATTAAGGTTTTGTTGTTGGGGTTGTTTGGTTTTGTGTGGATGGTTGTTTTCTTTTTTAAGGAGGCACAGAGAGGAAAAAAGAAGTAAACCCACATTTGTCCTAGGAATGTGAAGTTCCTGGTTTTGCTGGTAGGCTGCTGGAGATATGAATTTGCAGCTTTTTCAGTCCTTACTTGGAGAGGCAGGAACACTGAATCACTTCTGAGACAGCCATCCTCCTAGCTGTCCGAGTGTCTGAATACATGCAATCATAAGTGAATGCAAACAGTGTTGTGAACATGGTGAAATCACTTTGCCTGTGCTTTGATTCTATTTTGCCTTCTCAGAAGGAGGATATCCACTCTCAGATAATTGGTAGAATTCTCCTAGTTGATCAAGCTCAATAAAACCAGAATTTCAAATGCATTTTTAAAAGGAAGGAGGCAAGGAACACTGTAACTTTTTTTGAAAAATTTCCACCCATTTTTGGCAGTGAGGCAATACTGTGAACACACACACAAGAGGTGTGTATGCGTTGGGCAAAACTTTGCTACATAGCACAAAGCTATTCTTTCTTTCACACAGTCCTGTTGTAAGCTGGAAGCATTTGTCTTTCTAGATCTTGTGACTGAGACAGTGTCAAGGGAGTGCTGACATTTGCAGTAGAGACCTGCAATAAAAGCCCAGATATTTAGAGGCTTGTATTTTGAGGTGGGAGAGGAGGATGATCTTCCTTGTCTGTCAGTCTGGAGACAATAGCCAGTGTGGTGTTTTCATTTTTAAGGTATTTAGACAAGGAGTCAAAAACTCTGTTTAGTGTGTTCATAATGGTGGAATGAGTGCTTCTCTGTTACCCTGCTTGACACTTGTGTGTCCTAATCACATCCCAGCACATCCCACATCACATCCCAGCAGCACAATAGTAGTTGTCACATCCAGACAATATTCCACGGCGACCTGAGTGCCTCACCACAAAAGCTAGTGATACAGAGGGGCTGCAGGTTTTCCCTCTGTCCAAACACTTGTCACAGCTCAGCAAATAATCCAAGCAGGTCTGTCATGGCACTGCCATGGTAGAGCACTTTCATAACTTTTCCCTGTAAGAAACAGGGAAATCCCCTGCAGTGTCATTATTCAAAGTAAGTCCCTGAGGTCAGAACTCCCCTGGGGCTTTCCCCTGGTCTGTGCTCTCATCTCCCTCCCCAGTCACTCTCAACATAGGTTATCACCTTGCAGCTATCTAAATTCCCCGTGCTGATGTGCTTCTGTGGGTCACGTTCCTTTTCCTTTTCTGTCACTACAACAGCCACCGTGCAGCACTATGGTTCAGGAGGGCAATTCTTGAATGCCCAAAGTGCTACAAAGGTCATACACAAGAAAATATTAATGGGAGATATATTGGCCTACTATTCATATGATCAAATTCCTTGAAAGCATTTCTAGTCTGCTTATGAGTAAGATGGACTGTGGTATCCCACTGATGAGCACATTCTTTCTCTAAGGAGGATGCTGCCTGTTCAAAGGAGACAGGTTCTAAGGTTCTGTTCAGTACTTGCTTTAACAGTGTTCTGCTGTATAGCTCAGTGCTCCAGAGGAAACTAAGCATTATTCCTTGCATGGAAATTTAAATAACCAAGAGCAACCTACTTTTTCTCCTGTTCATATTGCATTTGTTCTAGTTTGTTGCTATCAAGTGCATGCAGGATGTGTAGCTGTTGCTACCTGGTTTTTTACAGTTATATCTTGGGGCTGCCTTTCTCTTTGGTAGGTGAGATGGTTGGATGGATGTTTGATGCTCAGCAACTTGGTATCTAAGTTAGTAAACATTTTGTACCTGCTTTGAGAGCAAAAGCAAAGGAGCTGTGGGCTTTGCTTCACCAATATCACAGAAGGCACTTTGGAGCGGGTTGTTTTTGCCATCTCAGAATGGGTGCATAACCCTGCTTCTTGATTTTTCAGTTGTTGAAGAATTACATAGTTTTGCATGTTCATTTAGTAGGGGAGGGGAGAAGAACAGATAATGGTGGGCTCCATGAGGTTTGTGTTTTGGAAAAGTTTGAAAGCATGATTGTAACAGTGCACTCTCTCTCTCTTCCCTGGCCCCTTTTCCTCCCTTCTCCACTGCTTTCCTTCTGCAGCCTCTGAAAACCATCTCCAGAGTTCTCACCCTCTCTGCAAAGGACAAGCCCCTCTGGCTCCCACTCAGACCCCTGAACTCTAGGGAACAAGAGGCTGCTTTGATCCTGAAGCCCCTCCAAGGGAGCAGATGCTCACACAGGTTTTTGACCAGAGACACTCCTTAGCATGCAGAGACGTCTGCCAGCAGATATCTACACTCAGGAGCACATGAAGCACATGCTTAAGACTGCAGTGTGACACTCCAGCACCTCCCACCCCATGGCTGTTCACCAGAGCTGCCTTCCCCAGCGTGCTTCCACAGTTTGTTTTCTAGTCCTGCCTCTCTGAGGTTGTCAGCAGCTCTGTCACCAAAGTGCACATATATCCTGCAAGCAATACCAGCCTGCTTGCAGAATCTCTGTTCCCTTCGATTCAATGATTCCCATTAAAGTCAGAGATGAAACTACTGGTGTTTGAGGATTTGAAGTGGGAGAAAACAGCTGGAGGGAGGGAAGGAGGATTTGAAGAGGGCGATCACTTGAGGTGATCTCAAGGCATTGAGTGGACAGGGCAAGGGGAAATCGGCTGCCTGACAGCTTTGGTAAAGGGCTTGCAATGGAGAGTTTGATGATATGCATCTCACTGGGCATCAACTCTTGTAAGACCAGAAATTACCTTTCCAGGAGTTAGGATTTCTCATTTATGACAAGCATAACTTATCAAAGAAGCTGGTGAAAAAAGACTTCCAGCTGATTGTTTGCATTGATTCATTTGAAATAAGAAAGAGGAGGAATTGGGATTGGGAACAGGTGTAGGCAAGAACCCTTTTTTTTGCATGTGCTCAGGGTGCACAAACATCAAATGAAGAAAGGAATGGATACAAAACGTCTGTGAAGAGAGCAGCCACTGGTAGGAAGGACAATGCCTTAATGAAAATAGTGTGGAGATGGAAGGCCTCTCCCAAGTCCAGCTGCAACAGGATTTCTCTGATGAGCTTCCCCAGCCATTTCCTCAGTCAGGGAATTGGAAGTACCTGTGGAGGAATCCTCTGTCTCGCAGAGCCTGGTGCAATCAAGTTGAGCAATGGGAGTAGGAGCTTCTCCAGGGCAGGTATTCAGGGAAAGAGCGAGGACTGTCAGTCCCTCTGTCAGCACAGGGAAGGGTGTCCTTCAGTGCCCCTTGGCACAGACACACTGGGGCACAGACGTTCTGCCTGTGAGGCTGGCTTTGTGTCAGCCCTGGGCTGGTGGAGGCTGCCCCACCTGCCCTGCCCTGCTCACACAGGGCTGTGGCTCAGAGGCTGGTTTGGCCTGTCTTGCAAGTCTCAGCTGGCCAAATCCTGTGCCCTTGGGATCTGGCACTCTTGCCAAGGGCCCTGCAGTGGTGGCTATGTGGGATCTGTGGTGTACACGGCTCCTTGCACTGCTCACCTTTGTTCCAACATCAGGGCAGGAGAAAGGGGCTGCCCCAGGCCTGGGAATCATCCTGCTGATGGTTGTTACCATGCTCTGTCAATACATTGGTGCTTCAGCCTGAGCCCACTGCCCTTCACAGCTCAGAAAGGTCTGCAGCAGATTGACACGAGAGCTGCTGGAGTCTGGTCTGCAAGGGAACTGGAATGTGCAATGGAACTGGATCCCTCTGTCGAGGTGCTTTACACATCTGCCTGAAGCAGTGGACCAGACTGGGCTGAATTAGACACTGCTTTTCACAGGTGTCTGCTGAGCTTATATTCCAGTCCTCAACAAGAAGCTTCCGGGAAACTCTTCACTCATGGTGCCAGCTAACATGGATCTCTATCAGGTTGTCAGAGTCCAGCTCTATCCCCCTCCTGAGTGTGTGTTGGAGATGGTGTTTGTTAGCTGTCCTTCCAAACAGCTACAAGGCAGGGCCCAAAATCTTGGATGTGAACTGAAAGCAGGAGCTAATCCTGCCATAAAACGGTCTAGTGGAGCAGGAGTGACAGCTCATGGCAAATGACTTGAGATCTCTTCATGGCACAAATGCCTTTAGCGTGTCCCTCACTCCTGATCATGGAATTCCTGGTGCATTTTTCTATTGCTCAGTGAAGACAGTACAGGGAACCAGAGAAAATGGTCAATAGAAGATGTGATTTGTGGGCAGAAATTATGAAAGATTTGTCACCTCTTTCATTTGCACATGTATCATGGTGTGGAAAAGGTGTGGGTGTGTTGTTTCTGTGGTCATGCATCCCACTGTAAACTTTCACCAATTATTTCCAGACTTCAACTACTTCTTCAGGTCTGAAGGGCTGCGTTGAGTTCCTGGGACTAATTTGTGTTAGGTGGCCCTGTGGCTACAATGGTCCATTCTCCTACTACCTTCTATTCTGAGCAGATGGTCAAAGCAGCGCAAAATTGAATGTGAGAGCACTGTGCTGCTCCTGGTGTCTGCTTCACTCCGTGTGACCTTGAGAGAGAGCTAAGCAGTGTGATATCAATAGGGTCCCCCTCTGAAAGCATCTTGTAGATGGGACTAGTGAGTTTCTCATTGGAGCTCTGGCTAAGAATGACTCCTTCCTTTGCCAAACTTGGACCACACCATTTCCCCTTGCTGAGGAAACATAACAGCTCTCACCTTTAATATGAAGATTTCAGGACAGTTTAATATAAAATGCTAATGAATTCACCAATACTCCCACTATAAAAAAGAGGGATATTATCTTCTCCTTCTTTCATACAGATGCAAACCTTAAGATTAAATGACTTGTCTATCTCACTTTGACAGCTGAGTACAGAACCTGTGAGACAAAAGTTTCAATCCAGTCTTTTAACTGAAAGGTTTTGCTGTAACCAGTTAACCTTGTATTTGCCAATCTGCTGTGCACTTCTTTTCCTTCACATCTTGCCCCTAATGCAGGCAGTAAAAAACCCACCCAGTTTTATGGTGAAAGTATCATCTGGGAGCAGAGAGCAGCAATAGGTTTAGGATTCCTTTCTGGTTCTGTGTATCCGGAGGCAGAGCTAGGCACAAGCAGTAGGCATGTCATAAGAGATGTCTGTTTTGCTGGGGAGGGTCAGGCTCCAGGGCAGACATGACTTTGTCCTGCTGTGGGAAGAGCACAGAGAAGTCAGGCATTGGCAGGTGGGGGTTGCTATTCTAACACAGAAGCAAGCAAGGTGCTGGACCTTGCTCTTGTAAGGGATAATGAATGGGATGCTGTGCCCTGGCTGGGATGAACTGGCTGGAAGGGTCTGTGTGGGCTTGTGTCCTTCACCTTTCCCTGATCCCAGCAGCACCATTGTTGCTCTGAGTGCTCCCAGCATAGTGACAGGAGCACAGTTGTGAGCCTGTGCCACTCTACATCTTTCTTTTTGTCTCAAAGCCAAGCCAAATGCTTCTAGGGGTGCAGGTTAGCACCTCTTTCAGGTGATGTGCCTTGCTGTCCCATTCATAAGTGATAAAAGCACATCCATCCTGACTTTGGAGTGTAAAACATGCTAGTAAGGAATAGTCCTTATGCTCAAGGAAGTACCTGGTATTTACATAGGAATGCCTTTTTTTTTTTTTTTCCCTATCTGGGCCTCCTGGATATCTATTTTATTGCCTAGAACTTCAGCCTCCTTACTGTCCATCAAACCAGAATTTAAACCTGTTTTGAAGAATCCATTGCTTCACCCTTGAGCCAGCATTTCAGAAGCAATGTGGATGGACAGTTTAATGTGTCAGTATAGACCCAGCTGTTTTGCCCTGCCTGCAAGAACTTAGGATCTGCAAAACTCCTGGCAAGAATATTGTATTATGGAGAAGACAATTATCTCTCTCAGGATGAGGACTTGGCTGCTTTTACTCCAGGAAAGGTAACTATGGCAGAAGGTATATACTCTACCTTGCCTGGCCTAAAAAATACCAAAATGGTTGTCTATAGTCTTAGTGCTTTATAAACCTTGCTGTGTAAGACACAGAAATATATTATTGGTCTTCTGTTTTCTCATCCTGAAAAATATTCACCTGTCATGTTTTAGATGGGGGCCCATAGCAGACAGGGGAGGATGAAGAGGGTGAGAAAGGATAAAAGAATAAATTCTAATTAGTACAAGCTTTTGTCAGGGTTTGTGGCTTAAGTATCTTGAAGGTGATGTGAGTTGCAGCCTTCCATGCACAACACTTTTATCCTTGGGGATGAAGTTTACAAAACTCCTAGAGAACTACCTTTGTAGCTTTTCTCTTTCACAAATACAAAATGAGTCACATAGGGACACAGAGTTGATGGGAAAGATCTCTTTACATGTTTCCCCGAATAGGAGGAAAAATGCATTGCTTCAAAGCACAGGCTGCAGCCATAGCCTCAGTGTATCCCTGTATGATATTCCTGAGGCTTACCTGCTGTTGAGAGGCAGCGGTGCTACGCAGAACTTGCCAGCAACAGATGGCTCATCCTTGCTCCAAAAACGATTCTTGGGGATGTACTTCAGGGTCACACTGTTTATCTGGCAGAGGGGAACTCGGTGGGCCAGCAGCTGTTTACCTGTCTCCTGGTCCTTAGGTCTGCAAGGCAGGATGAGAGACTTGTGGGATGTGTTCAATCAGCCTGCAGATGCAGTCCATGTGCAGATCCATGGAAACACTGGAGGAACCTGGAGCATTATTGTGAAGCTCTCACATAATAAAATGGAGTGAGAAGACTTGTATGTCAAAACGAGGCATTGCACAAGTGTCTTTCAGGCTGCCTCTCCATGTTTTATCTCTGTATTCACTAATATTTCTGTATAAATATCCTTCCTTCCATCACCAGCTCTTTTTACTGTTGCATATTGATTGAAACACTGCTCAGCTTGCCACAGAGAGGTAAGTGGTAGAAAAGTCAACATCTATGACATGGTGAATGGCATGGATGGGGATGAGTTGTTCATCGTTTCTTCCAGTACACAAACTGGGGTCATCAAAGAAAGCTAAGAGGTGGCAGGCTCAAAAAGAATGCACACTGCACAGAGTACCACTCCTTTCAAGCTGTTAAAATCCTTGCTGTGGGATGTTGTGAATGCCAGAAAGTTTACGTGGCTGTACAAGTCAAGGGAGGGGGACTGGACAGGTTTGTAGAATACAAAAGCTAGTAAGGATAAAGATCTCATCTTTTGCTCTGGAAGTCCCTGAGATGGAGCTAGACACTGGGAAACTCTTTGGGGAAGTATTGCTACATGCTTACACAGAGATTTTTTTATACTCTTCTCTAGCTACTTGCTTTTGATCATGTTGAAGGTGGGATGCTTGGATAGAGGGATCTTTGTCTCTTCCTATGCTCTTACCCAGGCAATGTGAACTCAGAAATGACAGAGGTTTGGTAATGAGTCAATGACCAGAGCCCAGTCAGTTGTGTGCCACAGGTGTGTGCTGCCCAGGCATTTTAACTCCCTTCTGTGCAGTCCATCCAGTGGGCTTTACACTTGATCTGCTTGGCACATCCTAGAGCATGGAGATCCTTGATTTCCTTGTGCTCAGGAAGAATGATTCACATGCAGCGGACTTGGCATGATCCCAGAACCACCTGGGTGACTGTGTGATCAGAAATAAGATGGCAGGGAAAGGGGAGAGGTGACAAAAGGGTCAGGAATGGCCTACAGTTCTGCTAACCAAAGCAGCTCTCAGGCATGGACTGACAGCAGCACTCACAGCAGCCAACCCACACCAGCACAGCCAGTCCCTCCTTTAGACTGCAGCAGTAGTTGCTGGGATTTGTGTGTCTGTGTCTGGCCTGAAGCTGCTAAAAATAAGAAGCATTGATAAAATTGTGGTTGTAAATATGAATAATGGGTGGCAAATGGAGGCCATCTCTCTAAGGCATATTGTCCATGGACAGAGGAACACAGTGCAGTTAACCACGTTGCAGTTAGCCACTCCTGGGAGTGACACGTGGTCCAACCCTGCACAACCTTTGGATGGATGACGAGACTTGGCTGGCTTAGAGGTATGTTTTCTTGGATATGGGGGATGATGTCATGTGATGTGTAAGCACACAGCAGTGCAGCTGGGAAGCGTCCTGTGTTATAAACTCCTCCCTCATCAGAGCCGTGTCAGCTCCTGAAGCTTGGGGACATGTCTCTTGGGGCATTCTGAGCAACATGCGGGGAGGAGTGGGATTGGAATGGATATTTGGGAGAGAAGACAAGAAGGGCAAATGCAAGGCAAGACACAACCATGTGAGTCCCTTGCTGAAGGTTTGAGACTAGGTGAACACTCCCAAGTAAGTCCCTCTGCATTTCTGGGAAACTGCAGATGATATACATGACAGATCATCTGAGATAAGTCACTGATCGATCAGTGTGATGTAAGGATCTATGTTTAGATGCCCATTTGATACTCTGAGCTGGACTGCGCTGGAAGGCTGAGCTTTGCCCAGAGCAGGGAAATTTGCCCTTTGCTACTAGTGGGAAATAAATGGGATATCTTCAATTTTATACTCTCAAATCTGTAGGTTTATTGCTGCAAACAAATTTTTCAGTTTAGCCTTGTGCTTCTAAGAAAGGCATTTAAAAGCAAAACAGCTGCCGTTCCCCCTGCAGGGCATCTCTGGGTAGGTTACCCTGCTCTAACTCCACTGTCTCATTAAAACCGGAGGGTACAGCAAAGCCTCGGGATTGCCTGCCTGGCTCACTTCCCCGGGCAGCCTTTCCCTCCAGCGCTCACATGCCTCCTGCTGGACTCCCACCAAACCCTGTGTCCCACAGCTGCCAGTGGAAGCGCTGCACGGGTCCTGGTCTGACCTGGGTGTTACTATTTCTCTCCTCCTGCGTCTGTGGAAAAGGCAGATTTGGCTTCCAAACCAGGAGGAGTTGAACAGACTGAGCTCCACCAGGCAGGAGTACAAACCCAAATTGTGGTGCCTGGCTGGAAATCTGTGACCAAACATCTATGTCACTCTGGAGAGTACCCTAGAGCATGGCTTCTCCTTCTCCATTTCTCACCCCCACCTCCTGGTGCCCACGACTGAATCAGCAACACAATTAGCTCCAGGTCACAATATTTTGCCTTAGCAGTAAGGACTGTGTGGGTGCCAGCACTGGAACACCTGTGATCCCAGGAGAGCTGGGCGGGACTCTTTAGCAGGCTGCTTTCCTGCTTCCTGAGGCAACCACCAGCATGTGCTAGCTGCATCGTGGTTCCCAGTCCACAGCAATGGGCAAGGAGTAGGAAGAAGTGAGGAAGACTTCTGGGGAACTTGTTGTGGTGGGGAGATCCCCTGGTGGCAAGAGCTGTGGAAGCTGTGGAGTCTGATCCTTTAATTCAGACAGTCTGGTGGAGGGTGATGCTTTCAAGAGACATCTTTCTGTCTACACAGTGGATCTTGGTCCCCTGCCCCTTGCTTTTGCTTGAAAAGGGAGTGAGAGCATTGCTGTGTTACTGCAGAGGCAACAAGCTACTGACACATTTCTGACTATGCTGAGGTGCACTTGTCTCTTCTTTGCAACTGCTGTCCTCTTGGGCATCAAGAGAAATGTCAAAGCCACCACATCCAGCCGTCTGGAGCCTCTGGTGGGTGGGGTCTTGCTGTAAGCCACCCCTGTCTGCTAGAGCAGGGCTAACAACTCTCTGACAGTGACTGCGGTTTGAAGTGGCACCAGGTCAGAGTATGGTGTGGAAAAGGAACCAGTGTAGCCACACAAAAGTATGCAAATCTGGGGGGTTTGGGGGGTTCCTACTGCTTTGTGCCCTCAGGAAGGACATGGACCCAGTCAGGGTTACTGGGTAATGGTAGCACATGCCTGATTCTTGAGGGCATTTAAAGAAAATGTGAAGGGACTCAAGAAACAAGGTTGTGGTTCATCATTTACAAATCCACTGTTGTTGTACTTTTCCTGGACTAGGATAAACATCCTTACTGGTGGAGCTGGGAAAAAACAGGCAAGAAGCATGCACTGTCACTCACATGGTGATCTTTGCTGTATCCTTGGTGCTGTTGCTGCTGAAACTGATCTCAATGCTGGTGACTCTGTTTCTTTTCTTCTGCAAGTGGAACTCAACCAGGCTGTGGTGGACTGAGCAAGAAGCAAAGAATGTGGGAGTGAGGACATTTACTACCTGTAGGACCTACCCATGCCAAAAGAGGGGCTCTAGCACTCATTCTGTGGCCCGACCAGCATAAAAGATTAAACAGACATAAGAAAGAATCAAATCTCTGTACTATGTGAGGCACAGGGGGCATGTCTGTATAGTCCAGTGTGAACAGACAGGCATTTTCAATCCCTTTTACTTCAGTCTTGAAACCATGTGGCTGTGTTAGTTCAGTGCTGTGCCCACACTATTAAATCTGTTGGAAAGGGTTTTATGGAGGGTTATTGCTCTTCAGAGATGTGTCTAGGACCCTGTGGTCCACAGCAGCTGACTCTGATGGGGTAATGTGCTGTAACTAGCTGGGCTCCTCAGAGGATCTGCCTCACTGCCCAACACCCTTCTGGCTCACTTTTCTCTCGTGCTACTTACCACAGAATGGGGCTGAAGGACTGGTCATTAAGAAAACTTTCACTTCCTGGGGTAGCCTGCTCATGTTGACACCTGCCTGCTCCAACAGGCCTGCAGGAGGAAATAAAGTCAGTGCAGGGAAAGCCATGAATGACAGAATGGAAATATAATCAGTCACTTCCTTTCACCCTGCCTGATTCCCCTGTCTTGGAGAACAGATCCCTTTCTCATACCAGTGCAAATCAGAGCAAGTGTAAGTTTGTGGTGTCTGTTTGACAGGTTAACATTCTCTCGGAAAACCAACTCTGGCTACCCCAAGTAATCATCACCAGAGAACCTCCTGGTGGCTTTTTTTTTTTCATTCCTCTGCTAACAAATTGTGCTATCAGTTGCATCTGTGCAAAATGAGCAAGACTAAAGACTACCGAATCAGGAAACTTAGTGCAGATGTAAATGACAGTGCAAACACAAGGGAAATTGAACTTCTTGGTCAAATGGAGAAACCACCATAACTTGTGGCCTGCATTATTGACTAGCTGGCAAAATGGTTTGGTGAGATGGGGAAGGGGTGACTGATCTGAGAGAACCTATACCAAAAAAGGCCTCTCTTTATGTTCCTCTGGTACCATACTGGAAATAGCAGCAGAGGACACTTCCTTTCCTCATGCCACAGCCCAGTTCAGAAGCCTAAAGGAAGCGTCCATTACATTCTCCCAGCCCAGAGAGTTCATCTTTGGGGTAACCATGGCAAAAAATTATGAAAAGGAGGTGACTCAGCAACACTGAGTGGTGTAGAAGAATGGGACTTCAGGCTTGAAGTAAAATTAACAGCTGCTTCTATAAACAAGACACTTTTTTGAGCTGATTGCCCACTGATTCTGGCCACTCTCAAAACATATCTGGGTCCTAGGAAACGTTTAAAGATCAGAAATGTTCAAGATTTTGTTGTGCTACCTTGGGCAATATATGAGCTTTTATAATGTATCTATAAAAGCATGAAAATGAAACAACTTGTCCCTCTTCCCAAACAGAAGCAAAATCAGAAGCTTCCCAAAGCAAATCTTGCTCACAGAAATCTGGACTGCATCCTGTGCTCTGCACTGACACCATCAAGAATATGTTGTCATCTGCTCCAGGAAGGTCTCGTGCTGGTACTGTACCTATTCTGGGACAGGAGGACAGGAAGGGTTCTGCACAGTCCAGGCAATGACCATTTAGAAAATCTTGATGACTTGCACAGGGGAACCCCACAATGGGACAGGGATGGTTCAAGGCACTGATGTAGAGATGTACTGCCCGCATGTGATCACAGATAAGGAAGTTATAGCCTGCAAGGAAAAAAATCAACCAAAGAAAAGCAGCCATGAGCCTTCCTGTTGGCTTCAGTCTTTTTGCACATTCCCAAGGAACTGGGAGTCAAGGAACACTCCTACTGCAATGATCACCTTCCCATTAATAACATTTTGCAGGGCATTTCTGTGACTACAAGCCCAGATCCCACTACAGGAAAAGTTCTGCAGGAAGTTAGAGGTGTATCTGTGTCTCAGACTGAGTCCCTTAGAAGGGGGGGACCACAGGGCTGTCATGTTTCTGTCAGTGTCCCAACATCAATCAGGCCCCAAGCTCTCTGTCAGGGGGTGCAGCAGCTTTGACTCCCACCTGCACTGGAACCCCAGCTATGGGAAATGAGGTACCATAGGTATCCCAGGTGAGCTGACCCTCAGTGCAGCTGACTCATACAGAACATATTTGAATATTAATTGAGTCCACAATGTTTACTGTGGAAAATCTGCTTCTCTAGAAGAAAATGACAGCAATTGTACAAACTGTCTCTCTAAGTAGACACAACTTCCGGCATGAAAACAAAAAGCAGCTTTTGTTAGGGGTACCTAAGAGTCTTTCTAGCAAAGGCATCATCTCTACTGATGCTAGGGTTTTGTGTCATAGAGAAGCATCACTAAAATCACATCTCTTGACAGTGGTGCTGCCAAGACACTTGATCTGTATGTGATTTTAATTCCAACTGCTTCCTGTAGAGAAGAAGATATAGGCTGAGAAGAGATATAGGCTGTTAATACATGTTTGTCTCACTTTGTTCTCTGCCCTGGCTGTAGCAGGAGCTGCTAGCCAAACAGCATTTTCACAGTCTGCTAAATGGCCATGAAAGCTCTTTTGCTTGGCCAGAGAGTGTTCTTACCTGCAGAGATGAATCGAGGGCATCCCGGCTGATCTTTGCCTCCATTGACAAAATAATCAATGTGGCCCACAGGAATCCGGATCCCAAAATCTGAAAGGAGGTGAAATGCCACTTCATTCTCAGACTTGGCTCTTCTGTAGGCTTTACCCTACATGTTTATGACACATTCCAGTGGTTGGTTGGGCATTAGTAGTACTGGAGACAGCCCCAATGCTGGAGACACAAAGGCCAGATTTCCTGCTTCTACATGTCTGCATTGTGCACGTTTGATGCATGGAACAGAAAATGCTCTGGGCCCTGCCACCAAAATGACTGAAAACTGTCTTCACCACCACCTCAGTGGCTCTAGTTCTTGATTCTATGTAAAGGAGAACCAAACTGACCACAGCCTTAATGTGGGATTATAAAGCATAACTGAGAGTTGTGTTGGTAGAGGTTTTCGTGGTCTCCAGGCAGAAGATGTGACTCAAAGGCACCACACTATCCTTCAGCACAGGTTCTGCCTATGTAGATCCTCAGTGCTTTAGAGAAAATACTTTGTTGTTGCACCAGCTGTTGGTTTAACTGTATTATTTTCTGACAGCACTCCCACATTTCTTACATCAAGTGGGAAAAAACAAAGTGAGACTAGACCTCTGAATTCCCTTCAGGCAGTAAAAGTCATGCCAAGCTGGTTCTGCATAAACTCACTCTGCTGTAGCAATCTCCACCTGTCTGTTGTTTGAAGTGCTCTGGGGTATGAATTCATCATCAAAGCCTTTCTTAACAAGAAGCTTCCTCAGAGTGAACCTGAACTCATGGTAGTCTGGCAAAAAAAAGGACAATGACCCACAGACTCCTTAGCAATAATGATGTCAGGAAGAACAGAAGCTGAAGAAGAGGGAAGCCAGCTTACTGTCAGAATCAGTATGAATGGCTTCCACAAAGAGGGCATCCCCAGGATCCAGGCGTTCCTCGGAGCTGGCTCTGGTGTACTTAGGGCCTGCAGGATCCAGGGCTGTAACAAAATCAAACACCTCAACAACAAGTACTTTTCAGCCCCTCTCTTTCTTATTTCTAGACCAGTTATTTTATGTAAAACTTTAAAAATCTTGCTAGGCAGAAATAATAAATTATTCCCAGGTCACAGGAATTAGGCTCCAGAATAGTTTCTGTCAGTGCCAACTTCCATTACAGCTTCCTTGCATTGTCCTCCACTGTTCCACACCCTTTCAGCAGCATTTTAACTCAAGGTTCTAGGCTGTAAAGCCACGACTGAGCTTTAAATAGCTCTGACAGAGTGGGTGCATAGTGTCTCTTGGAGTTTGGTGAAAGAGAATCAAGCTTTTAAAGCCTTCCCAGATTGTACTGTCATGTGTATTAGCACTACAGTCTGAGAAATGTCATGAGAGCAGCAGTTAGGTGGTGAATTTAGCACTCCAGGCATTAACCAGCTCAGGAATTACAAAAGTTTCATACTATCTAATAATTTGAAAACAAAGAGGCTTCTGAGCCCTTTCCCCACAAATAAAATTGAGTCTTTAGCAATCATCTACATTTTTGCCTAAGACTTGCTCCTGGAACAACTTCTGGGGATTCAAAGGAACACAGAAGAATATCCTTGGCAATACCAAGAAGCAGATCAAAGATAATTTTTTTCTGAGGTTTATCCTGTTCTCAATCTGTAGAAAAGTAACCTCGCAAGACTTTTTTTCACTCCCCAGGCAACAATAGCTTAGGAAGCAGGTCTGCAAATTGTGGCTCTATCACATTCCTATGTGAGTGTAAGCATGTGTGTGAGGAGGCAGGAGATGAGATCAGAGATATCTTGGGTCTAATCCAACCTGTCTTCAGTCTCCTAAATCTGAACTGAAATCTCCAATGCCCAGTATGCCTGTGAAATCATAGGATAAACAGGAATGTGGAAAAGGGATTGTATTCTAGCAGAGTTAAAAATGGAATAAACAAATCTACAGAGCTTCTATTACATGTGAACAACATAAAGGGGAAGAGTCTTTAACTCTGAAGTTAATTACCATGGTTTCATGGAATTGTATCTGCTTCTGCTCATCTGAAGACATCACTGATCATAAAATTCTGGTGCAGGACAGAGGCTACTCCAACTGTCTCCTAATGTAACCTTTGATTCACAGCTTTAACAAGGGCCCAACATGAAATTCAGTTCCTGTTAAGAAATGCCTGTATTTCATGCAGCATGGGCAGCTGTGAAGACTGAACCAGAATTTCTCTGGACTGCCCTGCCAAGAGTGCAGTGAGACCCTTGCTGAGGATACCTCTGTGAGACAGGCCAACACGGGCTGAGGCAGGCTGGGAGCAGAGGCCACACTGCTGACACTTTATGTCTGTTCCTTCTTAGTGGCATTCCCCTCCTATCAAAATGAATCTCTAACATTGGGGATTCCCAGAATTTAGTAAAACCCTTGACAATCTGATATGACATACAGTGCAGCCCTGCTTTGAGGATGGTGGTGGTGGTGGTGTGTGGACTAGAGGCCTTCCAAGGTCTCTTCTCACCTAAATGATTCTGTGACTTTATTCATGCTCCACACCTAAAGGCTGACAAGGTCCTGAGCACACCAAAAACTCTAAATGACAAGGTCAGCCTATAACCATCTCGCTCTGCAATTCCCCCACTGGAACTCTTCCTGACACCCAGGAGTCTGGCTGTGTTTAAGGTCTGCTCTGATTTGGTACAGTTGGGTGGTGTTAGACCAGCCTACTGTGAAAACAGCCAACTTGTGGGGGAGAACAGCAAGAAGCCTCATCTGGGGCCTCCCAATGTTGGCTCAGGCTCTTGCCTTTGTTCCTTGCCTGAGCTGTGTGGTAAGAATGCCCTGCCCTATGTCTTGTTGGTCCTGCTTTTATCTTGCTGACTTGACTTCCCAACTGGATCTTGGACTTGCCTTATCATTACAAACTTGCCTGATGATCACTGGACTGTGGATGACCCTGGTTCCTTTCACTGGACCTGCTCTGCTCTTCTTGCCCAGACATAGTAGGACTGTATCCCCTGTCTGTGAGGCCACTGCCACTGCCTACCTTACTGTCCCCTTATCCCACAGCTCACATTTTCCTGCAGAGCAGCTCACTCCTGCTGCTCCCCCCACAAATGCATTGTGGGCTTTAATTCTAAGAACCACATGTACATGCTATAATTTGGAAGCAAAGCTTATGGGTGTTGTGGGTTTTCATTAGTCATGAGGGTTTGTACTTTCCTAAGATAGCACCAATTTGAAGTGTGTAGCAGAGATGGATGGAGTTTTTTGCAAATATTAGTGTTCTTTTGGCAGCGTGGAGAGGACTGATTTTGGAAAGGCACTGTCAGAATCCAGGAAGAAACCCATAAGCTTGGATCTAATGAACCCTTACTAAATTAAGACCACTCTGAGTGACTCCCCTTTATTGCTCTTCCATTCTCTCTCCTGAAGAACAGGTGAGGACCCCAGACTCAGTTTGAGGATACCTGTTATCCGTCCCAGGTGACCGCCATGGAAGTGCCCCACCAGGCCCCCGACGTGTGCTCCGAGGCTCACCCCAATGATGTGGATAGATGTCCCTGACACTCCCAGGGCCTGCAGGGTGACAATAACACAAATTACTGTTTCTGTAGCAGAAAGGTGAAATACCCTGTCCCCGCCCACACAGCAGCTCTACAACTCTCCTCATGTAGGATTTGCTTTTGAGTTGTACACTGCAAAATCAAATAGTTAAGGAAATGATGGGTATTGCCCTTTCTGTTTTTCAGAGCCTTTCTTTGGGTCCACAGATGTAAATCCAGCCCTAAACAGGTTGGTCAGCACTGCAAACCTTTCATGGAGAGTTTACATGTAGCTGGTTACCACAAGGATCCATCACCCTGATTGCAGAAATCTTGTTCAGCTGTGCTTTGCATGAACAAACAGAGTGGGACACATCTGGGTATTTCCACATACTGGGAAGTCTATCTGAAGCCCAGAGCGAATATAATATAGCCTCAAGTCTCACTCCCTCCAGCTTCCTGGACAAAATTTCTGAGCAGCAGCAGAAGAAGACTGTCCAGTAAATATGGCTGAGAAAACCCAAGGCAGGGTTTAGGTTTGTTCTGAGCTGGAGAGGCAGCTGACAACTGGGATTTTTTTCCAGAAAATATCAAAACTCAAAAGGAAGAAGAAAAACGGTGGCATGCTCAAGCCTGGACGGAAAGAGGGAAAAAAGAAAAATCTGGATTAAAACATCCCCTTGTCCAACTCCTGGATTCAGCAGGTTGGGAGCAGCTCCCTGGCCATGCTCCCTGCACTGGAAATGCACAGTAGCTTACCAGGAGCTTGCTGATGAACTGTGAGATGGCGAGGGCCAGCTGTGTGACATTTTCCACTGCAGAGGGATAGGCTCCTGTAGATCCATAGACCCAGTCCACTGCGATCACATTCACCTGGCTGCTGTGCAGGATGGCTTGGACAAGCCCTTCAATCCAGGAGGGTTTGGTACCCAAAGCCCTGTGGAGCCATCAGAAACAAGGATGTTAGGTGCTCTCCAAGCAGGGCACGTACCAGTGTGTTGTTCACTGGTGCTGGAGCTTCACATGTCTCAGAGGAGGCTGCCAGACAGCCACTGAAAGTTATTTCTGGTGCCAGACACCCACACCTGGAATTTATTTTTGCAGTGGTGTAATAACACTTTCCAGAATGCTCTGATTCAGGAGGGAACAAGATATTTTAATGAATAACACTTGCAGGGCTCAGGCTGAGATCTCAGTCTCGCTGTGGTGATTCATTTAGCCACCACAGAGCCCACCTGGAGTCAGTGAAGTGACTGGGAACACCTGGGTCCTTCTCTGCTGCCACTGGCAAGATGTCCTTGGCCAGATCACCTGGTCTTTCACTGCTACATTGCGTCATCTCTAGACATTTTTTAAAAAAATAATCTATACCCAAGAATTCCAGAAAAACTGAGGAGGCTCTGTTCTACCCAGTTTCCCTAATGCCATCTGGTGAAGAATGTGCTATCTCACTTGAAGGCAACAGCTGGTTTTCTGAGAAGACCCTGCAACATCTGCTGTGATTTCATCCTGGTCTCCTATGCACTTTCTCTTCAGGCTTTTGCACTTCAAAACAAATAATGTTATATGGTCTCACCTGACTGAAAAATGGCACATAAACTTACAGAATGAAGGCAGTTTAAAAAAAATCAGCCCCAATCCCTACACTTTCAAGAACAGGAGAATAATCTGTCTGCTTGGGGTTCTAAATGGCTCATTAACCCAAGTTATTTGGCATGAAATCCAAGAAGACAATTTGAAGGGACAAGAATCTTAAAGAAAAGACTTCTTAACTAAAAATGTTGAAAAAAGGAAAGAAATAGAAAGCTGTCAAAAAAGAGTGTGAGAGAAAGAAAAAAGAAAAGAGAAAAGAAAGAGAAAAGAAAAGAAAAGAAAAGAAAAGAAAAGAAAAGAAAAGAAAAGAAAAGAAAAGAAATAAAAGAAAGAAGGAGGAAGGAAGGAAGGAAGGAAGGAAGGAAGGAAGGAAGGAAGGAAGGAATTTATTCTAATTTCTAACTTTTTTTAGGCTCCACAGGGCGTGAAGCACACACAAGAAGAGGCAACTTGTCATAAACTAAAGGACTTCAAGTTGTGCTGTAATGGGGGTAATCAGCAGCATTTTCCACCAATGGCCTCCCAGAAAATTCCTGGGTCCAGCTTGGGGCAGGGAATCCCAGTCTCTGTTCTTAGCAGTAGTTTTGCATGCAGCCACTCTGCTGAGGAGGTAAGGTCACACAAGCAGAAGAGCTGCATGCCAGCCCCCAGTGCTTGGGAGTGCCCCAGCAGTGTTTAATTTACCAGTGAAAACTTAGTCACAGTGCTTGCTCTTCTTTCTCTCACCTGAAGCCATGGATTATGATTTTGGTATCCAGGCTGCTGTTGAAGCTGCAGTTTTTGATGCCATCATCAGCTGAAATCAGCTCTCCACAGCTGGGGCTCGAGGAGGTGAACAGAAGAAACTGGACCTTAAGTTTGCTGCCCCGTAGGAAATTGGCTGTCTGGAAGTCAGTGCAGTGATGCCCTGAGAGTCTCTCTGTATTCCCTGCACAAGAGGGAGGGAGTGGCATATTTAGTCTGTGTCTGTGCAATGGGGAAAAAAACCCCTCATTCTAATTCATTAGGAAAATGAAGGTAGCAATTTCACTTCTATTGATAAAGATTAAAATTAATAAAGCATAAGCATAAATTAAAATGAGACAATTCTGGAATCTTTAGCCAACTGACAAAGCTGTTTCTGTCCTTTGACAGAATTCCATCTCTGTCTGGGAAAATAACCATGGATGTCATACCAGCTTTGACTTCTGAGAGTTGTTTTACCATGAGGTGAGTGATATTTTGCTGGATTTTTTTAGCAGATTGGCCACACACACCAACCACTAAGTATATTTATGAGGTAACTGTTAGATCTTTTAAAATGTGGTTGCTGACAGGTAGTCACCACTGAATGGGGATATTTCTATTCAGATTCTAGTAGGCTTAGTAGAAGGTACAAGTCTGACAATTGCATCAAAAATCCAGAAATAAATATGAGAATGCCGATGAAAAAAATATGTCAGTGATAATTTCACAATCTATTCCTTTACTGGATGAAAACGCTTTATGAGAAGGAAAAGGTAGCTACTGGAAGGCACTTTGACCTAGACAGGAAAAAATAAACACCCAACCTGTAGCTAGTAAAACACCTGAGCAAATTTACGTTAGAAAACAAGCACAAAAGTTCAGCAGGATGTGTCACTAGCAGTGTTACTGTTACTTTAAGAGCTGGCATGGTGGCATCCTGCTGCAATGACAATACATGCACCTTCCCTTTCTGGACTGGAGCAAGTGAAACAGCCTTAACTCTGCACATACAATAAAATAATTATTCATTTATGTATTTTTAAATCAAACATCCAACTTCCTAATTTCCCTCAGAAGATACTTTACACCAGAGAGAGAAAACAAGGCCTACATGTCAGATTCCCCTAAAAGGATGTGGCTACCCCTTAGTGTTGTTTATTTCGGTCTTCCTGTGCACTGACAAGGAAGAAAGAGATATTTTTAGAGCTAGGAAAAAATGTAGGTCACGAGCCAGTTTAAGTAGCAAAGGTGAGCCCAATGCCAGCAGGGTGAATGTCAGAAATGGCATTAGAAGAGGGGGATCATCAGTAAAGGCAAGGCAGGAGGTGCATTGCAGTGAAGCTGCAGCTGATGTGGGACTGTAGATATGATCACTAAGGCAGTCTCATTGACAATAAAATTAAAGAAAGAAATGGAAGTGGGGTATTTGTTTATTTTCCCTCAGCTGCTGCAGATTACACTTGCTGAGCTTTTGAAGCAGAGCCCAGAGGCCAAGTGGTCCCTTTTCTGCATCCTTACACTTCAGGGTAAACCTGGATTATTCTTGTAAATCAGGTTAATGGAATTAAATCACTGAGAGTGACTGAATCAAAGCATAGGAGAAGAAAGGATCATTCTCACACTACTTCTTCTCCCCGGCACCTAACAAGATTATTGCAAGGACCTCTTGACATACAGCTTGTTTAGGGAGAATTTAATTCTGATCCTTCTGTGTAAAACCTTCAATCCCTTGCCAGGCACTCATGTTTTTCTTACCTGTTTGAGCTGAGCTGGGCAGCAAGAGGACAGCAAGAACAATGAGCAGTTTTCTCTTCAGATCCTCAACCATCTTCCTGTTCGTCCAATACAAGTATAAGGATTGTACAGGGGAAAACCAGCTGTAGTTAATGATCAGCTTGACTCTGTAATGATCAATCAGCCTGTGCACTTTTGGGAAAATGAACAAATTTGGATTTTGAGCAATTACCTCTGCTCTTATTTAACCACTAGTCAAAATCTGAAGCAGAGGTTTCATTTACTTTTTGGTTAAAGGAGATGTTGACCTCCCTTTCCTCCCTGCCTCCCTTTCCTCAAGGGAAACTTCTCACTTCAGAAATCAGCTAGTGAAACCAGTCCCAGCAAGCGATAGAGTTACAGTGCTTTATCCTTGCTACCTAGACCTTTCTGCCAAATTCTGGCTAGGGATGCTGGTTTATCACAAGGCTTCACAGTAAGTCCATGCCAGGAAGATTCAGATCAGCCTTGTATCGTATTTTCCTACTGCATTGCTGTCTTTCCTGTATTTCTACTTTTGGTCAGATACCCATAACAGTCTAAATAAGGCAAGACAGTGGGTTACATCTGAAAAGTGAGGGGAAAGGCAGACTAAAATGTAACTGGTGGTCATAACACCATAACATGCCCAGACTATATTTTTTAGGGTGGGGGCACCCTTCAGTAATGTGTCAGCGTCATAAGCATGCACAATACTTTAAAAAGACATTTATTCAAAGTGGCTTAGTTGAACAACAAAATGAAGAAATTTCTTCAGTCTGATCAGGAAGATGACCAAAGACATTTCAAAAAGCATCAGACATTACTTTTCTTTAGAACAATAGATGATAGCAGTAATTTCCTTACCCCAGTTTGTTCCAGTTGAAGGCTTTGGGACTGTTCAGGCAGAAGACAATTTTATTTCCAAGTCTTCTGAAATAAATTTCTCTGGTTTTCACTGAAAGTCAGGCAGCATCAGCTGCCTGGCCTGGAGGACTCTTGAAGCCCCACCCCAACTGCATCATCCCAGAGATACATACACAGATACCTTCTGACCCTGAAATACTTGCCTCCAGGATCAAGCCGGCTTATTGTCAGAGAAGCAGGTCCTTAGTGTCTCACAAATATGTGATTGAGTTTGTCAGCCCAATCAATTTTCCAAGACTGAAAATTGCAATGCCAATAGCCAGCTCCTGGCTTCCAGCCCACTGTTCATCTTTCCATCTCCAGCAATAGATTCATGTTTATTCTCAGACTGCAAGATACAGCCTGGGCACTCCAACGAGCCCATTCCTTCTTTGCCAAATCCTATGGAAATTTTGAAATGCCATGTAATATAAAGCAGGCACCAGTATCATAGCCCTAGAGTTAAAAAAAACTTTGGCCAAGATGTTCAGATCTGGTTTTATTTTGTCTATTTGCAGAACTGTTAAACAACATCCTGGTGTTTAACAATTCTGCAAATGCACAAAACTGGTGGTTTTTTTTTTTAAAATGTCAATGAAATTGAAAATTCTGTTTCCTGAGCAGTATTTTTTTTTCTGTAATCTCAGATTTAGTAATTCCAGGATTTTTTTTTATTATAGCAGCACACTGTGGCAATTCCTTATGCAAACAGCAAAAGCCACTCAGTTACTCTGTGCTTAAAATGCTCTTACTAGTAAAACTATTTTGGTATGAAGGGTTTTCTTTTTATTGCTTGTGAACTTAATTACTGAGTAATTAGAGTCATATTAGTTCAGAAACTTAATGCCACTTCTTTTGCTTCCCAATAGGAGTGATTATAATGGCAGTGGGAGCACTGTTGCAAAGACTTTCAAACCACTTTAGCTTTCTTTAAACAGTCCCTTACAGTGCACAGTGAAGCACAGTGTGATTTGCTTGAGAATGTCAGGGATAATGAAAACAAGCAAACTTGATTTTATGCACAAATTCTTTTAATTAAGAAAATTTTTTTCAAATGTGCTGTCTGCACATTCAAGCAAAAGCTGAAAGTGCCCACCTCAGCTGAAAATATTGAGTCCCCACTCACAAAGCAACAGCTGGCAGAGGCATATAAGCACTGCAAATACCCAGTGGTCAAGTGGAAATCTGATCACAGGAAAATCCACTTAAACTGGAAAACTAATTTTTGATACTGGAAACAGTGCAGTTGGGGTAGCAGCACCAGGCCTTGGAGGAAGCCAGGTGTGAGCTAAGGAAATTATGACTATTTAAAACCTCTTGCTGTGGCCTTTGCACTCGAAGAAGGGCATGAAATACACCCAGAGCTTAGCTCACTGTTCATTAAGTTCTGGATCCCCCCTACTGCTGGAATACTTGGTCTCAGAGTTCCTGTATTTTCTGTCATTTGCCTGTGGAGTAGAAACCATGTCTGTGGCTCTGTGTTAAGCACGTAGACTCCTGTGTATTGTTCCCAAGATAGACAGAGGAACCGGGATTAGTGCTCATCTCAGCAAAAAGCAGTTTGAACTCCTGGCTTTCAGAAGCGTGTCCCAACAATGACAGAGCATGAAGTAAACATTGAAGATTGTCTTGGCAACTGAGGAAGGGGAAATGTGCGCAAGTCTGCTTGGGTACTCTGTCAGGAAAGGAGGAAAAACAGTCATCTGGGCCTTTTTTGACTACTTTGTGGATCTTCCACCTGGTATGCCTGTGTAAGTATGCATAAGAAGGGAGAATGCATCCTTACATATATTATCAAGTATAGGAGCATAGGTGAGGGCACCAGCCTCCAGGTTCAAGTTTCTCTCTCACTGTCTCTGCCCTGTGAAGCCCTAGCCATCTTCTACAACGTGGAGCAGCTCAGTAGGAAAGAACGTAGGCCTGCCTTAAGTGCACATGAGTGACCTCCTGTGGTTCCTTCCACCCTAAAATAACCTGTTTCAAAGTGAAACTGTCCTCTTCAGATTTCTCTCTCCTAACCCCGAACATTTCAAGACCTACTGGAAAGCTGTAGTGTACAAGCATCGTCCCAGCAACAAGATTGAATCCAAAGCCTCTGACGTCTTGGGAGGACATTTTGCCTGACAAGAGGATGAGTCATCAGCAGAGGACATGAGCTCCTGCCATGAGAGTGCTGCAGGAAGATGCTCATGTTACATGTCTGGCATAAGCACTGTGGCTTGCAGCCATGACAAGGTAGAGAGCTCCCTTTGACACTTGTCAGCGATTAAGAACAGAGGGTGCAAGGTAACCAAGGAACAGAAAGGCTCCATGTGGGCTTCTGTCACTGAGCAAAAGGAGTTTATGGGATGGGCCTGTCTCCATTTTTAAGTGAGTTACATGTCATGACAGTCCAACACAGCTTGTGGTAGATAGGGACAGGCGAACGGAAGATCTCGCGATGTGACGGAAAGCAGAAGCAGTATGGAATCCTTCCTCCCCCTCCCCCCTCTGTGATAGCAATCACCTCAGGTATGCAGACCCTCCTAACTCCAGTAGTTTTCCACTCCTTACTAACTCAAATATCCCACTGTCCCCCTCTTCCTGACGTAGTGAGACCCTCTAGACTATTTAACCCCATGAGATAAGATAATAAAGGCCATTTGACCATCCACCATACTGGTGTCTGTGTGTCGTGGACCGAGTGGCCCGGGTGAGGCTGGGCTGCCGTGCTGTGTTCTTGAGGACCAGGTCGCCATGTCTTCCTAGCAGAAGGCAACAACAGCTATGGAAAAAGGATCGGTATTATTCTGTTTTTGTAAGAACTGAATGAGACAGCATTGCTCAGCACAAGATGCAGTGTCATTCCAGCTCATGCTGCAGCCTTCAGCAGTGAGTTAAAGGAGCTTACATTAACTCCTAGAAGCAAGGGGGGGGGAATCCCTCAGAGTTCGAATATCTTCATTGTTTACGCTGGAAAGGACCTCTGCTTAGAGATAGCCATGGCTGCCTATTTTGTTCTGATTCTGTTGTGTGAAGAGCAAAGCTGAGGTCGCTAAAAGGGGTGCTCATCAGTGAGTGTGGGGGCCAAGTGCAGTGTGAGAGATCTGGCTAAGAGATAAACCTGTGGTGAGAGCCTCCCTCACAGCACTGTGCTGTGCTGGTGCTCTCCAGGACAGGCTGCTGGGAGCTGAGCGTGCTTGGAGGCTGTAAGGGCCGCACCTGGACTCTTCTCAGCCAGGGTAATACACTGGGAGTATTACTGGGATGCAGGCAAAGGAGGATGAAGGATTCACTCACAGCAACTCACTGCCATGAGAGGAAAGCTGACCCACAGCTGCCACTGGAATATTTGCAGAGTAGCAATTTTTCAACAGCTGCTGAGCGCTTATGTTTTCCAAACTGTTGTGATATTTTCCCTTTCTTCCCCAAAAACACTCAGTAGTGTCGAGGCCAGTCATCCATGAAACAGAATGTAAGTGTGTTTGAGTTTTGTGAATGGGCTGCTGTGCAGCTGGTGACAAAGAAAACCCCTAGAAGTCAGAGTTGGTTTCTGTTCTATTTCTTTTCCTTCACTCACCTTGGGTGGAACAGGAGAGCATGGCCAAGCTTAGCCTCGAGCCGACCCCTCAAAAAGAGATATTACCAGGTGTGCCTCGAAGAGAACAGGGGACATTTTTGGGAGCATGAGCGTCAAACTCCAGGCTTCAGGGCAGAGGGGTTGGAACTGACCCGAACTATTCTGTGATCATTTTCTGAGGTGGCGAGCTGCGTGCTGCTTGCTAAAATCCGTTCTTCCCCTAACCTGCGCGGCTCCCACTCCACATTAAATTGACTTGCTTTCAGCTTTTCAATTACCAGAGCCGAACCTCCCTGATATAAGAGCAACACGACAACTTCTGTCGCCGGCACCCGCTGGCGCTGCGCCCCACAAGCCACAAAGTCCCTAGCACTCCGAGCCGCTCTGTGGCATCCGACACCTCCCAGGGCGCAGGGGAGGCGCCCGCCGCAGCTCAAACCCCTTTTCCCCACAGCCCCGGAGCTCCCAGAAGAAGCGCCCTCGCGGATCTCCCAGCGGAAGCGGCCCCGGCAGTGCGGAGCGACGGGCTGGGAAGGGACGGGACTGGGCGAGGCTGGGGCGGAGCGCAGCGCAGCGCGACGCGGCTGCCGCCGGGCTTTGATTTCCGTCCGGCCACAGCTCGTGTGGGCAGCGATGCGGCTGCCGGCTGCGCTCCTGCCGCTGCCGGCTTCGCTCCTGTGCCTTACGGCCTTCCTGGGTAAGCTGTGAGAGGGCGGTGGGGACCCTTCCCGACCCCTTCGCTTTCCTCCCTCTCTCCCTCCCACCCGGGGCGGCGGGAGCGGGGTACCCTCGGCCGCCGCTCCCGGGGTGTTCGGTCGGGCGTGGTCCGCCCTGGGGAGCGGCGGGGATTTGGGAGCGGCGGGGGGTTCCGGGGTGCCGGGGAGCTGCCCCAGCTGCCGCCACCCCGCCACCAGCCCTGCGACAGTGGCTCCGTGCGCGGGGCAGCCGTCCCTGGCCGCTCGCTCGCCGCTCTCCCGAGGGCTGGCTGGCTGGCACAGCCGGGTGGCTGCCCTCCTCCTGCATCTAAAACTGGAATTAGATCTCGGCCGTCAGTACTTACAGGAAATCCCCACCCTGTTCTCGGCACGTTGCTGTGCCCCGTTTGTTTCAAACTTGTGTTAACGGGAATCTTGGGGTGGGGATGTGTGGAGTTTTTGTGGTACCCGCCCGGAGGGGGTGAATTCCTGCCCCCCTGAGGTTACCCCGCGCTGCGAAGGAAGCAGCACCCCGGCACCAGGGCAGCCTCCTCCTCGTCGTACCGGTTTGCCTCCGGGTCCTGAGGTGTTAAGGAAGTCAGGAAACCAGCTTTTATTGTAAAAGTGTTCTTGTCATCCCTAAACGCGAAAATGCTGTTTGTTTTGTGTTCTGTGTTCCGTCTTGCTCATGGTCAAAGCATCAAAGTTCTCAGACGTTTTGTGTTTGAGGGTTTTTCAGTTGTTGGTTTGGTTTTTGGTTTTTTGTTTTATGAGGTTTTGGGGGTTTTTTGGTTGAAGTAAATTGTTGCTATTAACTGCTGTCGAAATACTAATCAAAGGCCTTCTTAAGCCAAATGTCACCGAATGCTCTGCCTGAGGAACATCTGCCTGAGGAACATAACCCTTACACCCATACCCTTACACACACAGCCCTTGCACTGGGCTGTGAACATGAGAAGTATAAACAAAATCTGCTCATTTTTCTAATTGAAGGTGGATGTACAAACTTTCTTGTTGTCATCCGAGCGAGCTGCTATTGCTAGATGGGCCAAAAAGCATTATTTAATCTATGAAAATCTTATAATTCCTCTAGTGTAAGGGATTTCTTCTGACTTTGGGGTTTTTTTTTTGCTTTGGGAGTTTCCAGAATGTGCCCAAAATAGGACCTATTGTATCCCCCTGTTTAAAAATGAACTTCTCTGCTGCTGTGAGTTCAGAGTAACTCCCTGTGATTTCTTCCTCATGCTATTCCAGAAGTCTTCTACTTGTTTTATTTAATTGATATTGAGAGATCCTGTTCTGTAAGAGAGTGCTGGGGACCCAGGTATGCAGGGAGGACCAGTGGAGAAGCCAGGACAGTTCACACCTGCAGGAGTCTGCCCATGTTATTCCTTAGCTGCAATTTCTTATCTCACCTGCAGTTATTTGCAGAGAGTTCTAAATGAGTGTGACTAAAGCATGATTAACTGAGTGTCTTGTAACTTTTTCTGCGAGTCAAGGCACTTTGTTACCTTGCGTTATGTAACTTGTCATGCTGCTGCTACTCTGCTCATCTGAGTCCACCTACTATAGACTTATCTGGAAAACAAGATTCGAGGTTCCAAAGAACACACAATTGAAAGGGAGAGATGATGGTGCTTGGGCAGCTGAAGAGGGTAATTGTGGCTGCAAGTATCATAACATCCTCCTTTAATGAAAAACTTAGCTAGTTCTGTTGTCTTCTCTGTAAAACTTCGATTCTAAAGTGGTTGATTAGGGCAAGAGATCAGGAATGAAACTCTTTACTGCTGTTCGCTAATCTAAATAGGCATGGTTTCACACCATGTTTTTGTTTGTGTGCTTGCATTAGTGCTGTTATGTGTGTGTTGACTCTGTGTAAATGTTTCATGTTAATTTTAATAATCTATCATCTCTCTATGTGTAAATCAAGACCCTGAAAGTCAGACTGATCTGCCCAAGTGCATAAAGTGAATCAGTAGCAGTTCAATTTGTTACGCAAGTTTCTAGCCTTGCAAACACCTGTTCTAAACACCAGGATGCTGTTGGTAGATCCTCATCCTTTGTCAGACTTCCCCTCCCGAATCTTTTCTCCATCCAAGTTCAAAGCACTGCACTTAGCCCAGTAATGTTGCTGAATGTCTGGAGTAGGGGAGGAGATGTCCTTCACTCCCCTGTGGCAGCCAGAAGTTGCAGTGTAACTTTGGTATCTTCAGAATTCCTACTCTCCCCATAGGGATTCCTGCTTTTCACAACTGCCAGGCCAGGTCAGGTTTTTTTCTGATGAAACCTCAGACTGTCAATTACAACACAAAGCCTTGCCTTGAGGCTATAGAAGGACTTCGATTTTAGACCTACCAAGAGCATGCTCCTTCAGTTGTTGGAAGTTCAAGACAAAACTGTGCTCAGATTTGGGATCCTGGATGTTGTATGTGGGTGGAAAGAAAGAAAGTGTGGTATCTGTGACCTAGTTTGGTGAAGGAACCCACAGAGAGATCTTTTTGACCTCCCTGGGGAGGAGGTGAATAAATAATACCGCACCAACAGGAGGATCCTGTGTGTGCAAGCCACACCCATAGGGATGTTCTGCAGATGGCAGCCAAATTTCTACTTGCTTTAACTGCATCAGGATCCTGCCCCAAAAGCAGAGGGAATAGGGGAAACAAGTTGGATATATGAACTAGAGCATCTAGAAGGATCCTGCATCTGTAGTAAGGCTCACAGGAAATTGTTGCAACTCTTTCAGTGTTCTGAGCATCAGCTCTTTCTTTATGCAGTATTACTGCTTTCTAGTTCTTGCATATTTAGATGGATTCCTTAATGCTGCTTTTGTTGTATGTTTGCATTAATGGTTGCTTCATTTCTCAATTTAACATCTTTGTAAAAATTGAGTTAAACTGAGAAAACCTGGTTCACCTAAAAGCAGAAGTTGCCATCTCCAGTACTGAGCATAGACAGACAACCTGAGAGTTGAGAAAAATGGTTTTTCTTTCAGACTTCTTCTGAGAGTGACCAGCATAGAAACCAAACTTCCCTCAATGTGGCTTTTTGTGTCTGTGTCATTAGGTAGTTCAACAAGTTTGGGCTGGCTTTTTTTTGTTATTATTTTTAAATTTCCTGTCTTTTTTTCTCTTTACACACAAATATATGCTCCTTTCTACTTTTTTGTTGATCAGAAAAACACAGGGGTTGCTCAATGTTTCTTCTGAGAGGAAGAGGTGTCATGGGAACTACACTACAAGGCGTTGTGATGAATGTGGGAAAATCTGGACTCCTAACAAATTCAGGTTGTTTGTGGAATGCAGTTATTTTGTGTGTTGCTAATAGTAATGTCAAACACCATTGTAAATAGTACAAATGGAAAAATCAGTTATCAGCACTGTGAAGCTGACACCTGCTTGTGTTGTCCTGTCACCTTACTCTTGAATCTTCCTGAATAAACAGGGGAAGTTATAAATTCCTCACAGAGGAAAAAAAAATCAAACCAAACCTCTGCCCTCTGCTTAAAAACTCATGATAAGAGCTGAGGTTGTTATGTCATATTAAAACTAAAATTAAAGAATATTTTTGCCTAATACATACCTATGTGCATTTCAAATAGGTATTTGAGACCAAAAATATTAATGATAGCATTAAAAATAAAAAGGGATTTGCTTACAGATGTTCTCCAAAATAACTAGGCTTTACATCAGCTCCAAGAAAACTAGTGAAGAAAGTCAAACCAGTTAGACAAAGACAGTAATGAAGCATTTACTGCTGGTAAATGGAGTATTAAGTTCTACTTAGTTTGAACTAAGTATGGATACCTTTAGCCTGCTAAAATGCTGAAAGAGTCTGAATTAGTCTGGGGAGTGTTAAAACTCGAGCACAGCGCTGGATTGTGTGGGTCTGCTTGCTGAGGAAGTGGGAGCAGAAGATGATGTAGACAAGGTGAGGTGGTGGGTTTGCAGAAGAGGCTTTGCCCACACAGTGTTAGCTCCTCTTTATCTGTGACTTTGAGTGTGTGATTTGACTGGAAGGGAAGAACACAAAGACTTGGCATAAGAAGGAATTTGGAGTGTGTTTTAGGAGATTCAGGAGCGGGTAGTCTGATGGTTTCTGTAGAGGCTGCTGGAGGCCTTAGCACAGCACTATTTTGTTGTGTGAACTTTATCTTGGAATAATAGGCTGCAATAAGAAGAGAGGGAGAAATCAGAGAAATGAAAGAAAAGGAGGTTCTAGCCTTCCAAAAAGAGTGTGTGAGAGAGTGTTTGGTTGTCACTTCTCCCTCTTTGCTCACCACTGTGGAATGGGAAATATGTTTCCATTTAAAATGAAGTAGAAAAGATGGGGAGGAGTTTCTTAGGAATTTAGAAAACATGGTGACACATGCTTTTTCCAGAAGCTCAAAGATGTGTGGTTATGACTTTACGTAACATTTCTGTATGATTTCTTTGAAAAAAGGAAGCTGACAACACTGAGTGGAAGACTTCTTCACATTTTCACTAGACCAGTGAAGCAGGGAACTAAAACCAGTGATTGGGTGTTTTAAGTGGGAGGAGATGACTGTTACCTTTGAGGGACAGCCTTGTCCTGCTGCTGGGAGCCCTGAATGCCCTTGGGCAGGAGCTCTTCAGCTCCTTTCTGCCAAGCCTTTGTTCCACCAGCCAGCAAGAAGAGAGTGGGCTGAAGACAGCCATGCCCCCCTGTGCTATGTAGAACCTATGGTGAGAAAATGTGGGTTTTTTTCAGCTCTGCTTTCCTTCAGTCTCATTCCTGAACTTGAAGAAGCAACAATTTTTATCTCATAACTCCAGCCTAGCACTTACGACTAACTGAAAGAGAGTAAAGACATGGAGTGTTTACCTCGATCAGCACCTAAGCTTAGGAGATTATTAGTGGTTGACTGAGCAGTGATGGCTGTCCTTGCTCGTGTTGTTAGTGGCCAGCAGACAGCTGCTGTCCTTGCTGAAGGCTTTTGTCAACAGCCACTGTGGTTTGGCTTATGCTGATGTCAAGTCACCACAGCCTGGTTGTGTCTGTGAGCCAAAGCTACCAAGAGGTAGAGTTCCACAGTGGGAAGAGCAGGGAGTTTTTCTCCATACTGGGAATACCATAGGTCCTTGGGCAGGGAGGGATGACTTCTTGAGGAATATAGGCTCCTGGAAATTGTCTTTATGAAACAGAAGTTTCTAACAGGACTCCAGGCTTCGTTGGATCAAAATAGCGTTCCACCCTACCCAGCATCTTGCAAGCTTGTGCGTCTCCAGACACAAAATCTGGAGCTTCTGGAAATTGTTAATTGAGATGGGTGTAAAGAGATGCTCAAGTGAAATGTTTAAATCTGCCTGAACAGGGTAGAATACAAAGAAAGCAGGTAGATTGTGTTGAAAAGATGTGGGGGTTGATCGCTTACCCTGATTACTTCTACAATTCCTGTGCCTGGAAAAGGCCACCATGTAAGTGCAGACAAGAAGTTGTGACTCCAATGGCACAGGAAGAGTGCTTTCATGGGTAAATTGCAAACAAATTGGATATTCCATAAAAAGTGAGGCATGGAGAATACCTGTGTGTGCAGTTCTCTACCCAAGCACACAGAAGTGTGTTTCCATTGCTTGTCTTCAGTATCCTGTCAGAGAAGATCTGTGTTTCTGTGGTGTGGCACAAGAGCTGACGAGCACAGTCCTTTGCCAGTGGGAAAGGAAGGCCTAGGTGACCTTCTGTCTGCTTTCATATGGAAAGGAGAGAAGATGTGGAGAAAGGTGGGTTATAGTTTGTTTCCTTGACTCATATGCAGTATAGGGAAGTGACTTGTTTTGGTGTGATAAAGTTGTAGTATCTGCACTGATTTAGGAACAGTACTTAGTTTGCATACAGTGATGACATGAGAAGCAAGAGAAGCACAGCATGATACAGAAATTGATGGGTTCTTAAATTGATGCCATTTAGGAATAAATAAAAAAAGATAAAACACAGAATAGTAGCTGTCTCTTGGAACCTATTGGCTTGAAGTGTACACATCTGAAATACTTGTTTCACCATGCACAGCTATTGTTTAAAGGGAAGTTTTACATGATGTGGATTGGGAATCCTGCCTTAGTATGAGACCTCATTTATATCTTAACCATGCCCTTCCTTCAAGGCAGTAGTAAAAAGTCACCAACTACTGTGGAGCAAAATTGATTCCTAAATGCGAGTGTAACTTGAACTCGATACCAAAGTGCTTTTGTCTATGTTCCTATCTGCTGCTGCAGTGATTTTGCAATTGTTTTAGAGTCATTTGGAGCTATTTGGAAGTGGGAGGTGATTGCTGGAGGCTGAAGCAGGGACACAGAGATGCTGATGGTTTAAAGGTTGTGGTCCCTTACCCACAGCAGGATTTTGTCTGTTACATCAGTAGGGTTTTCTTTTTCACAAATGTAGCTGTTTTCAGTGAAAATTAGGGAAAATCTCTTATATCTTTTCTTTTGTGGTTTGTTTATTTATTTATATTAAATGCCTGGGCATTTTTAGCAGAATGTAATTGACTCAAAACTGAGAGCAGTGGAGGTTTCTGAACAGCTTCATTCTTGCTGACAGCTCTGCTAGATTTCAGAGGATGGGATGCTGTTTCACACATATATTGGCTGCAAAATAAACTTGCTTAAGTGATGTTTCACAGGAAATTCCTAATACCCCCATGATTTCAGAGCAGATGCTTTGAACTCAGTAGCAGTTCTGTGTCAGAAGTGTGCTTTTTACTAAATATGAGTATTCATGCTGGGGAAATCGCAGTTTATTTGATCAGCAAGAACTTCAGTCTGGGCGTTCTGCAACAAGATGTTAAAACAGATTTTGCTGGTGACAATTCTTCATTTAATATTTTTCACCAGATCATGGGCAGGAGGCCTAATTCAAGTGAACAGAGGGAAAGTACTGAGGATAGAGGGGCTTAGGATAGGGAAGATCATCAGGGCAATGATTCTGCCTGGGACCAGAATGTGGAAACTGAATTCCTTTGCTGTGCCTGTCATACAATTGTGCTGACAGCCTGAGTTTGAGTAATTCTTAACTGATGTGTACCTTAGTTTGCAACTTTGTGATGTGCTTCTAACCTAAATTTGAATGTATCTGATATTGCACATGGCATTAGTCAAACAGTATTTTGTAAAACAATTGTTCAAGTAACTTTTTTTTTTCCCCCTATAGCACACATCGACTGTAAGGACGTGTTTGGCATCGTGGGAGAAAATTTTACTTTTCCAGTAGAAATAGACCGAAACGTAGGCGAAATTACCTGGAAGAAAAACAAGGATAAAGTGGCTAGATGGGAAGAGCCAAACAAATGGACATATTTTGATACTCTCCAGAACAGGAGTGTGCTTATGAAGAATGGATCCTTGACTGTACTTCACTTGGAGCTGGGTGATGCTGGCCCATATGAGTTACATTACTGGGATTTTGTGGAAGATCACTACTTAAACTTTGTACTTTTTGTGTTAGGTAAGTAGTGGAAGAACTGCATAAAGAATGTGAACCACTAATCACTTTAAAATGTCTAGAAAGGGCATTGTATATTTGTCAGGCAAACAAACAGAAACAGAGGGGGCTGCTTTTTGTCTCTATTTTGAAGTCGTTTAGGCACTTTGAAGAATCTTTCAAAGGTGGCATCTCATTTGCGTGCCCATCTTTACTCACCTTGGAATGACTTCTAGAACATGTGTAGGTGGCACACTGCATTTTCAGGTAGACAACCAACCTTTTGAGCAAGCTGACCAGGTAATCCCAGGCATAATGTATCTGTTAAAGATGTTCCTGCAGGCCTATTATGCATGCTTGAATATCTGTGGCATCATCCTGTGCAGATCTAGTCAGCCTCACTGGTAGTCTTTGGGAAATAAATGTGACCAGTTGTGTCTATCTGTTGTGTCTATTAGTCCTGTGGACAGTGAGCCACGAGGACTCTTGGACTATTCATGGGAGAACCACAATCCACAGGTTTGCAGGTCACTTTCAGAAACACATTTCTCTCTCATGCACATGTGCACACACCCGCACACTTTCGTCTATGCACTCTCCTGCTGCTTTTGTTGCACCAGCCCTTGCCTGTGCTGAAATTCCATATAGTTTATAACTAAAGCCATACAGAATGTTTTCTCTCCTTCTAGGTCCCCTTCCAGAACCTGAAATAAGTTGCAACACCAGCGATGGCAAACTTGCGTTAAGCTGTACAGCAGATTTCCAGAGGCCTCTGTATTATTCTTGGAAGCTCAATAACAATCCACGCAGTTCTCAGAACCTTTCAGAGCTTTCCATCCCTTTGGAGAATGTTGGTACTACCACAAGTGCTACATGTATCATTACATTTTCAAAGACTGAAAGGAGCTCTGAAATCTCTTTGGTTCAATGCCTTCCAGAAGAAAAAGGTAATAAATATGTCATGTTGGTCTGAGAGGCTTGTTTGGGAAGCAACATGGCCTTTGTAAGATTTCTCCTGACTTCCCGGAAGTTGAATTTAAAGAGTAAAAAGCATCAGAAGTGATGTGTCTGCTAAAAGTGTGTATAAAGTTTGTGAAAACTGTGAGGATGGCAGCTTGATCCCCCTGGAAAGATACTTTCTGCAGGGATCTCCACAGAATGAAACCTTTAGCTGTGACTTGATTAAGTAATAATAAAAGATTAGAAAGTCTTAGAAGATCTTTTCTGAACCTTCTGGCCTTATGTAATTAATGCTAATGACTTGTCCCCTTTGTATTGCTCTCCATGAATTGCAGCCATTTCAAGTGAGTCATCTAGCAGCCATAAGATAATTTCTCATTTAGCACGTGCATGAGTCAATGAACATAGTTCCTTCCTCCTTCATAGAGAGGTATAAAAAGTAGAGAAGAGAGTTTTCCTCCTGTTTCTAATTGCCTTCAGCTGGAGGGTTTTTTTATACAGAGTGAGAACATGTTTGGAACAACCTGGTTTGTAGGGTGTGTAAGGCAGTCCCTGACTGACAAAATTTCTCATTTCTGTGCAAAAGTAATTGTCCTGGTTTACTAGTATAGAACTCTTCCTTTACTGGAGAAACTTGTTAGAAATGAGGCATGTGGTGGGTTGACCTTGGCTGGCTGCCAGGTGCCCTTCAGGATGATCTGTCACTCCCCCTCCTCTGTGGGACAGGGAGGAGAAAATATGACAAAAGCCTCATGGGTTGAGGTAAGGACAGAGAGGGATCACTCAGCCATTACTGTCACAGGCAAAACAGACTTGATTTTGGGAAAAGGAGTTTAATTCATTGCCAATCAAAATCAGAGCGGGATAATGAGAAATAAGAGCAAATTTAAAACACCTCCCTCAGACTCCTCCTTTCTTCCCAGACTCAGCTTTGCTTTCGGTGTCAGTACCACAGGGAATGGGGCTTGCAGTCAGCTCACTGTCCTCCCTCCTCAGGGGCAGGACTCCTCACATTCTCCCCTGCTCCAGTGTGGGGTCCCTCTCACAGGAGACAGCCTCCATGAACTTCTCCAACATGAGTCCTTCCCACAGGCCACAGTTCTTCATGAACTGCTCCAGTCCATGTCCCCCATGAGGTCACAAGTCCTGCCAGCAAACCTGCTCCAGAGTGGGCTCCTCTCTCCATGGGGCCACAGGTCCTGCCAGGACTCTGCTCCAGCCTGGGCTTCTCATGGGATCACTGCCTCCTTCAGTCCTCCAGCTGCTTGATGTGGGGTCCTCCATGGGCTGCAGGTGGATCTCTGCTCCCCTGTGCACCTCTTTCTGCACTGACCTTGGTGTCTGTTGGGCAGATTCCCTCACATATTATCACTCCCCTCTAACCCTTGCTGTTGTCCAGCAGTTTTCCCCCTTTCTCAGAAGTGTTATCCCAGAGACACTACCACAGTTGCTGATGGGCTCTGCCTGGCCAGCAGAATTACTCTTTAAATTCAGATCCAGCTTGGAGCCTCCTGGCATTGTCTCTATCTGACACGGGGGCAGCTTCTGGCGTCTTCTCACAGAAACCACCAAAACCTTGCAGTGCAAACCCAATACAAGATATTTGCTGAAATGTCATTTGTTTGAAATCTGGCTCAGCCTTTCATAGGCCAAGAACTGGAATAGCCATTGCCTTTCGAGTGGTGATGTGCCTTCACTGAAATGAGGTGCTTAACATGTAACTATCCTGGAGATGGCTTAGGGTTTTGACTGACTCTGGTGCATTAGTTTTTTGAGGTTACTTTTTAAAAAAAGCTATAAAACATAATTGGGGCTGTATTTCTACTGAACTAGTGTGTCATACAGTTGCTTTTTAACTAACCAGTCTTTTTTTTTTTTTT
>VZTZ01049862.1:1837582-2200241 GCA_013400955.1 Drymodes brunneopygia | reverse complement strand
TTTTTTTTTTTTTTAAGGAAACAGTTCTTGCAAACGAAACAGACATGCTCTTTGGGGAGTTTTAGTCCTTCCTGCAGTTATGGTCATAGTAGGGATCCTAGTATTCCTGCGCAGGAAAGGTATGTGTAACGCTTCCTAACTGAGCTTTATGTGCTCCCAGATTGTACTCATCTAAGGTTCTGTAGGATGTAGGAAAACTTCTGACCATCAAGTGTTTTCTATAAACAGTAGAAGAAACAAGTCCAATTTAGGCAAAGAGGAATAGATTTGAAGGAAATAATGTATTGAACTTTCTTGCATTCTGACACTGGGCTCTGAGTCCTAGGAAACGCTGCAGTTTGCACATTTGCATAGTTCTCCTTCAGACTGGGTGTTTGATTTACTGTGTGTTTCTAATTACCAATTATTTGTAGCCTTTCCTGTTTCTACCTCAGTATGTTTTCACAGCCTTTTTTGAGAGCATCATGCAGCTGCCCTCAAGATCACATTTGCTATTGGGACAGGCTTATACCAGGGCTGAATATCCTATGCTGAGTCTAATCTGACAACTCAGTGTGGTCAACTGTTAAATGGGACCTTCTGTGCCTCCTGTCAGCCTGTATTGCTGTCATCTTCCATCCCTACACTGAATTCAAGTATCTTCTTTGTAAATCTGACAGTTTAATCAGAATTAGTAATTCTAGGCTATCATTGTGTATCTTTTTCTGCCACATTTTTTTATTTCTGTGTCAAATTGCCTTCTGATTTGAAAAAGAGGGGCATACCATATTTTCTCTTTGTGTTGGAGAGAGTCCCAAACAGGAATACATTTCTTCATCCTATGCATGCTCTGCATGGAAGATTCATGTTGGCTTCCAGATAGGGCCACCACTTGGAGGTGGCTGCAGGGTGAAGGGTACAGGATGCATCTCCCATCTGGGAAGGACTAATTGATGATATTCTGGAGGGAGGCTCTGATCAGGACATGAATAGATATATATTGCATGAGGACCTTCTGCTTTCCTGTTCATTGTCCATTTAGTTTCTGGTGGCATGGAATCATAAAATGAACTAGGTGGGAAGACATCTCTGGAAGTTTCATCCAACTTGCTGCTCAAAGCATGACCAACTTCAAAGCTAGATCAGGCTGCATAAGGCCTTGTGCAGTCAAACTTTGAATAGTTCCGAGGATGGAAATTGCCCAGCTTCCTTCAGCATGTGTTAAGGTGCTGAATCAGTCTTGTAGGGAAGGATATTCTCCTTATTTCTGTTAGGGATTGCCCTTTGGCAGCTGGTCACCATTGCCTCCTGTTTTTTTGTTCTGTACTTCTGAGAGGGGTTTCCTTTGTTTTATGTAGTTAGTTGTAGACTGCAGTTAACCATCATCCTCTTAGCCTTCTTCTGGAGACTGAACAAAGCCAATTCTCTCAGCACCTCCTTTACAAAACTCCTGCCCCTAGACATCTTGGTGGACATTTGCTGGACTAACTTCAGAAATTCGGTGTTTTTATGTTAACTGGGAGACTAAAACTAGAGAGAGTACTTCACATGTGGTGTCCCAAATATTGAATAGGGAGGAGGAATTATTTGTGTTGATTGCCTGACTGCGCTTCTGCTAACATAGCCCAGTATTTGGAAGCCTTCTACTGCAAGGGCACATTTTTGTGAGTATTGCTCACAAAAGCTTGGTCGTGCTTTCAGGTCTTTTCCTGCAGAACTGTTTCCTAGCCAGACAGAGCCCAGCCTGTAGTGGTCCATGGGGTGACTTCAAGAGATTCAGAACTTTGTTTGCCTTTGAATATCACATCTTTTCTGCCAGCACATTTCTCCAGGTTGTTGAAGTCAAATTGAGTGGCAGCCCTGCTTTCTAGCATGTCCCCTACTCTCCCCAGTTCAATTGTCATCTGCAAACTTTCTGAAGGTGCCTTCTGTGTCCTTGTTCGTATTGGTGGTGTTAAACAACACTGCTCTTGGTGTTAACGCACAAAGAATGTCTCTCAAAACTGACCATCAGTTAGAATCAAAACAATTCAGTTACTTTCCTTGAAACAATGAGGGTTTGAACGTGCAAGAAAATAAACCTGTTATATCCTTGGTAGGATAAGCATTGCACAGGTAAAATGAAACAGCAGAAGAGATTTGCTGATTTAAGTACAGGACATAGAATCAGAAATTGTTAAGCTCCACTTTAGGTTTGATTAGATGTGTTCTGGCTTGTTGTCACAGGTGACCCATTCTATTGATCTCTCACTGATTGTCTTTCCCTCAAAACAGTATTTCATTCTTTGTTCTTTTTCCAAGCCAAGTGTTCAGTCACACGTTCTCAGTGAAGTGTATCTTTTTGGTTTGGGGGTGGGAGAGGGAGATGGAATGGATGGAGTCTGTCAACAAGTTTCCAAAGGCACAAAACTTTATTTCTGAGTAATTTCTCCAGGTATGCTATTTGTTTGTGTGCAGGTATTATTAAATGTGGAACAGGAAAAAGGACTACTCAGAATAACGTTCCAATGAATGGCTCAGGTAAGATAGTGTCACAAATGTGTGGAAATCAGACTGGTGCTTGGTCTGGGCTTGTCAGTTTTTATTCTGTGTCAGTGTAGTGTTTCATTGGAGAGGTAAAGGAGTAAGTTTTGTTTGAGTGTAGTTATTTTTTCCAGGTCATTAATACATACTTTCTAAAACAAGTAAATTTCTTTATAGGAGAACATGAGCAACTTTTCCCTGGGGACAGCCAACAGCCTAACTTAGAGGCAGGTAAGAAACCTGTATTGGGGTATTAATGTTTCTGAACCTCTGCTGTTGGTTAGAGCAGGGAGTCTAATTTGCTCTTTCCTTTCTTGCAGGGTCTGAGCTTTTGGTTTTCAAAGCATGCACATGCAGACTCAGAATATCAGTTGAGGTCCAGTGTTGGATGATTATAGGGACCTGCACTTAGTGAATGTGTTAGTGGGGCTGGCAAAGTTACTGACAGTGAGTGACCTGAGATTTTCCTGGTCAGCAGCTGTCTTTGGAGGTGAATTACCTTTCTGACAATGGAGAATTGGGGCTGGCCTCAGGATAAGGGCTGGAAAAGTGCACACTGTAGGGTAATCTTAAAGTGAAAAAAAGAGAAGGATGGGTAGGAAAAAACCTCCAATAAACCCCCCAAAAAATCTCATTTTGGTACTGCACTTAAATTTGCTTTAGAATGTTTCTATTAAAGATTCTTAAAGGTCTGCAAAAAGAAAGGGTTTAAAGTTATAGTGTTAGTGCAACACAAAGGTGAAGTAAAAAGAGTAGATGCAGACTCTTCTTCTCAGCTGCCCCTGGCTTTTTATGGCAGCTCTATGCAGCTTTATCAATAGATCTATATCAGCAAGACTTTTGTAAAGTTGTAGGTATAAATATAAACAATGTTGGTCGTGATCTGGGGCCTTAAGTGGTTGCTGGAGGGAAGTTGAAGTTGAAATTAATTGTGAGTCACTTCGAGGCTGAGTTGCATATTTTGCGGACTATTGTGCTACCTCCATACATGTTTCTGGAAAAGGTTTTCTGTTTTCTTGCAGCTGCATTTTCACATGCTGTTCATTGTGAGAATGAAGAGCCTGAAGCAGGTAACAAGTGAGATGGAGCCCTAAAAGGGAGGAACAAGAAAGGGGGGAAGTAATTTTGCACATGGCCTTTTGTAGCCCAAACCATATTAGCATGTTCTCAGTATAGTTTACCATTCCCCTGTTGGCCTAGAAGAACCTGTTGCCTTAGGAACAGTAAATGTTGATGGGTAGATCACTAGAAGAGAAGTCAGCAAGAACTGGAGGCTGTGGTTGGTAAACAGCACAGAGCAAATTCCTTCTTAGGACTTCACTGTCCCTCTTGATATGATGAGAATGATGGTGCTTTTGCTGGGTTTGCAAACCATTTTACCATCTGTGGGAAAAAGAACCAAGCATGGAGGAAAGATACAAGTCTCAACACACCAATTTAGAGATGGGATGCTTACCAGCTTGCAAAATTTGTACTTGGGAGATACTTCATTCAGAAATGTGCTTCTCTAAGGAAAAAAACCTGCTGTATCTTCCACTTGCTTTATGCTTTAGGAAAATATTTTGACTGCATTCATCAGGCAGCTAAGCAAAGCTCCAGTTTTGTTAGTCCAGTCAGTGTAGATTTCAAGGAAGTTCTGGGACCTGTATTTTTTCTAGAAGTTCTTTTAACTCCAAAAGGCTAGTGAAATTGAGCATTATTGTTCAACTCGAGAAAAAAAAGTCAGTTTTCTCCCCAGTCTGTTGCACTAGTGATTCATTCACTCACTAACTCTCCCACCATTTTCCACAAGTGGCTGATAATAAGGGGGTTGTAAAAGACAGAAGTCTTTCCTATAAAGGAAAAAAAATCACAGTGATGGCTAAAAGGAAAAGGAACTCAAAAGCCCCTGGGTTTTGCTGCTTATTCTTCCTGCATGAATTGTAATGGGTGTAGAACAGCTTTTTTTCATCTGAAAATTGTGTAGCTGATGGTGAAGGTGTGGTGCACTGCGGGATTGTCTTACCACTTGTGTGACTATTTTCATATACATAGACCTGGATATAGGAAAAGGAGGCTTATTTTATGCCTGTTTTAAAGTAGAAAGGAAGGAAATACACAGTTCAGGCAAAAGAGAAATCAGGTCCATAGACAAAGGTTGTCAGTTTGGACACAAGATGCAGAAAATAAAATCCTTTATTTTGTTGCAGTGTAGAATGGGCACATCAGGAACGGGAATTAGTGCACCTCTGTGCAGTACACCCAGCAGCACCTAGGGAACAGGCAGTCACTGCTCTATGCATGGGAAAGAGTAGGCAAGGCTATGTTCTCTGAAATGTGTGTACAAAGCAATTTCAAGCAGGGCTTTTGCTGATAGCCCACCAGTCTTAACTTGCAGAGAAGGTTTGCTCTGAGCCCTGGGCTGCACAGAGCAGTGGCCTGTGCTGGGGAGGGGCAGAAGCAATGGGGTGTGCTCCTGAGGGACTGCAGTTGTTCTGATCTCTTTTCAGACAGAGCATTGAATGAGGAGGACAGTGCCCTGAAAGACAAGCAGATAGTTAAGAATGGTGTAAATCAGGAAGGTAAGTGCCTGTTCTGTGGAGCAGTCAGAGCTACTGACCCAGCAGGCAAACTGGCCATGATCCCTTCACAAAATCTGCTGAGTTGGAAGGGGCACATCAGGATCATTGACTCCAACCCCTGGCCCTGCACATGAACCCCAGTAATGACACCATATCCCTGAGAGTGTTGTCCAAACGCTTCTTGGGCTCTGTCAGGCTTGGTGCTGTGACCGCTTCCCTGGGGACCCTGTTCCAGTGACCAGCCACCCTCTGGGTGAAGAACCTTTTCTTGATATCTGACCTAAACCTCCCCTGTCTCAGCTTCAGGCCATTCCCTCAAGTTCTGTCACTGGTCATGAGAGTGAAGAGATGGTACCTGTCTCTCCTCTTCCCCACATGAGGAAGTTGTAACTGCAATGAGGTCTCTTTTCAGTCTCTTCCAGGCTGAACAAACCAAGTGACCTCAGCCATTCCTCATAAGGCTTCTCCTTCAGACCCTTCACCATCCTCATGACCCTCCTTTGGATGCTCTCCAGGAGCTTTTTTTATGCTGTGTATACATGTAGAGCTGTAGCCAGCAACTCAGTCTGGTGCAATAGAGCCATACCTTGAAGCTGAGCAAGGCAGGGGACTGTATTTGTCTTCTTATCTCTCTTTAGACACCTTAAAGAACAGCTTGCTGGCCAACCATGCAGATGACCATGGCATAAATGAAGGAGGTAAGTGCCTGGAGTGTGGAGCAGTCTTTGTTCAGTGTGACTTTTGCCTGATGCCACCTCATGGGTGGCACCACGGGTGCTGAGCGCCTCCCGTGCTTGGCTTTACAGGGTTGTGTAAGGGATCATGAAGACAGTGCAGGGTCAGGAATGGAGGAGAGAAGGGAGGTGTTGGATGGTGATCCCAGGAGTGGGGCATGTTGGTCAGGGTTCCTGTTTTTGCCAAACAAATGGCCCACATCTCAGTCAGATTATTCTTGATCCATCTGGGCCAGAGAGGCAGAGTGTATGAGGTCCAGGATTGCCTGAGTATTCCCTTTGTCCTTGCAGAAGTGACCCAGGATGCAGAAGGTGGAAATGGGGAGCACCTGAACAACTCTCCCAGCTGCAGTAGAGAAGGTATGTGAGGGTGAAGCTCTCTGTGTCTTGGGAGAGTGTGCTGACTGACACAGAGGTTGACTATGAATAATTTTCCTTTCTTGGAAAAGAAAAAGAAAAATGTCATTTTGTCTATCATACAGTCCTTATTTGAGTGATGTAACTATGGGTATCTCATACTAGTTTCTGCTTTTTGTATTGTACATGAGTGGTCACCAAACTTTTTGTGATTGTCTGCCACATCAGTAAAATACTTTGAACATGCACACCCAATTTATAAGTTATATACAATCATTACCATACTCAAGTATTATGGTATTATTACCATTACTCAAGTACATTATAAAATATGCACAAAATTAAAATTAAAAAATTATAATGATGAAGTAAATAGTAATTTTATTTTAAAAATTTTCTTACTGGTGCAAAATTACTTTTTTCCTTCACCTGAATGGGTTGCCTTGTACACACCCACTTTGGAGTCTGCTGGTGTAGATAATCCATTTAAAGATTCTCAAAATGCAGCCATGTGGAAGCAGGTGGCACCTTACTGCTGCAGAGTTTTTTGTTCTGCCAAGTTTGATACTTCTGTTAAATTACCAGCCAAGCAATCATGCCTATAAATTCTGGTGTTTGCTGAAGACAATGTTGAAAAGAGGGGTAAAAAATCTCCAAATGTGAGGAAACATGGGTGAGTGGGAGGGAGTTAGGACAGAGTATAAAAAGCCTGACTCTGTGATGCAGACAAAACTGCTGATGGAACTGTCATGGAACAAGGAAACAGACTTGGAACAGGCTGTATAGCTGCAGAGGAAGCTGTGGTGTGTCGTAATCACTGAGTCACATCCTGTTAGCTAACAATGAGTAATACTGAAAGCCAAATGAAGTAAGTCAGTGTGTTATCCCTGGTCTGTGTGCCCATGGTGTTTTGCTGGGCTGAACTGTCTCCCTTAAAGGTTTAGCATCTGAATCTGGTCTGTTGTTATGTCACGCTGAGGCGCCAGATGCAGCTGTGCTTTGGTGCTGTTTGCAAACCATGTGAGAAAAGAATGTTTTCCGTGTTTTGGCAGGGGGCTATGATACCTAATGCTTATCCCTGAAACTGTAAAATGAGAGAATCCTGTTTGATATTCAGACCCTCTCACTGCGCAGACATGAGGGAATAGCACAGACACACACACACAGAGCTGGCTTTTTGATCATGTTCTTTAGTATCATCCCCAAGGTAAAGCAGTAAGCCTGCTTGGATTTTGAACACACAAATCATAAAAATACTTCAGGCCTATCCAGGAACCTTGTGAGAACCAGACTAGGGACGGCTTTCTCTTTCTCATTGTCTACAGAGTTAGGTACCGTATGTCACCTTGCACTGCTCTCCTAGACCACCTCCTGACATCTTATCCTAGGCTGGAGTGATGCTGAGCTAGAGATTAGTACAAGGATGGGTAGTGCTATCAAAATGGGAGCACAGAGCGAAGGGCACAGTGCCTTAGCACATACAGGTCTCTCCCCTTAGAGAGTTGCTATATGTGCACCAAGATGGAAACACCAATGTAAGGGCTTGCGTGTGCTTCGTTGGAAATCAGCCTGGTTAGAGGCTGATGCATCTTGCATGTCATGAGTCAGGCTGGGCATGTGGTCTTGTACTTCCTGCACTGTATCTTCACTTTCCCTTCAGTCTCCTTGCTTGTCAAATAAGAGCTGCATTTTCAATCCTCAAAAGAGAAAACTCCAAAAGCACCTGGCATTATTGTGTGGAAGAAGTAGCAGCAGCAACACACGCATGTGTGATGCACAGCTGATATTGAGATTATAGACATAAAACATTTGCATAGAAGTGGTGTCTTAATTGCCTGATTATGTGATCCAAAGTCATGGAATCAGAACAGCTTCACAGGTTACCAGCTGTTTAGCAGGTGGCTGTCAGTAAGTAATAAATGCTCTAAATGTGCTCCAGTTGCAGAGGAATGTGCCTAATCATAAACAGATAATTTGGGTAAAATATTTCGTGGCTATCAGATACCATGGGTCATGTACCTGCTCTAACTGGATTTTTATGATTCACATGACAGTGTCTTGGTGCATCTTCACAACACCTCATTAGTATTTAAAGCTCGCAGTATTCTCATATAGCCATCTCAGTTTCCAGAAGGAAAGACATATTAACTTACCTCTGTGCTTTTCTTATTCTTGTGTTTCAGATCTTAACACATAAGCAAATAATTCCTTATTAACAAATAAGGAAGAGAAGCAATAGAACTCAGTGATGAAGAGGTGCTACCTTTTCACTTGAAGGTCTTCCACAAGCAATGAAGTTGTCAGAGCTTCATCAAGAAGCACTTAGAAGAGCAGCTGAACTGTTTCCAGTGCCTATTTTTCTTTCCTCAGAAAAGACAGCCTCCTTTTCTAGTGCTACTGTGTGAAGACAAATAGGCCAAATCATGGACAAAGTATTTTGAATTGTTTTGTATTTGGTTTTAACAAATGGTGCCCTACTAACACACCAAGGCCTCTTTGTAGTTGATATTTATAGATTTACGAAGTTATATATATTTGCACGAATGTGGACAAATCAAAAACTGATCCGCTTTCTATGCACATTTTTATCAATGCCTTTTTACAGTCAGAAAAAAAACTTCATCCTTTAGCAGACCCAGATGGGTGGAAGTTTGCATTTTTTAGTCTTGGTTCTCCAATGGGAACTCAATACTCCAGACAAAGCTATGTCCTAGAGTTGGCAGATACCTGGCAAACTGATCAATTCCTGATGAAGTCCTAAAAGGACTTTAGGACTTTTTTTTTATGACTTAGCTCTTCACATTTTTCTAAGAATGTCAGCTCACTTCTATTGAAACTTAGCTTGAAACTAAAACAAAAACTTGAAAACTCAGGTCATATTTATAATGAAGCTCAAAAAGAATCAGAAAGAAAAACACCATGCATTAATGTTTTCAGACCATCAAGCTATGGAATGTTTTACATTATGTTTACATGTTGGTTGTTCATGGAAGTTGAAAGCCATTTTAGTTCATTTTGGGCTTGCTATGTGTAAAGAATCATGAAGATTTGACACTGGTAACCAGAGATCAGAAGCTTCAGCTTTGCCCTTGTTTCAGCTTAGGCCATTTCCACTCACACAATTTCTACTGCTGTTTGCAGCTGCACTGCATGAGTGTACGGCTTGTGCAGTGTACAAAAGTTCAAAAATCACTTTAGGTAGGACAAGACCTTTTACATCTACAGCTGTCTGTAAATATTTATAATTTATTTAAAAAGCAGTCAAGATGTAAAAAACTTTGTCCTATCTTTTTGTAATATTGTCTTAGGTTACAATGGTATGTATTCTATCACCGTCTTCCTGGGCTGTTGGGGCCGGGTGGGGCAGTGTCCCTGGCCATCCTTGATGGCCCCAGGGCATGTCTTCTAATGGGGCAGCTGTTGGAGCCAGGTGGGGCACTCTTCTTTGCTTCCTGATGGCTTCAGAGGATATATTCTGTTAATTGGCCATTGAGTCCCACTGATAAAATTACACCATTCCCATTGTGAGGTGCTCTGCCCAGGGGGAGGAACCAAGCGTCCCTATCTGGATGTAATCAGGAATTTGAAACACCACAAGGCAGCTTTTCCACTGGATTCTACACCACCACTGGACCTTCAGAGGAGAACTACACCTTTCCACAGGATCACTGCTTCAACAGAACCACATCCATCACTCCCAGGAGGACTGCAGCCACCATTTAATTGGACTGCTCCCAACACCCTGACCAACAGGGTGTCAGGTTGTATTCTGACTCTGTCAGCATTTTTGTACTACTGCATTTATTTTAATTTTTCTATTAAATTGTAGTTCTGACTTTGAGTCTCTCACTGATTTGCTTTCAAACTACCACAAATATATAGGTGCAATTTTTATTTAACCTTAAAAGTTACTAACTGATCCCCAAAATAATATTAAACCAAAGTGATGTATTTTATACGGGTTTTTTTATTTGGTTTGTTTGTTGGCTGGTTGTTTTTTTTTGGGGGTCAGTGTTCCTGACCTAAGTGTCCTTCTCTGTTCCACCTTCAATGAACTTATCAGGATAATGCTGTCTGCTTCATAATAACTTTTTAACAAGTCTCCACACAAAGATATTCTTGGTCGTGGTTATTATGATAAAAGTAAATCTCTAGCTTGTTTGCCTGCTTGAGCCAAGTCTAATTTGCTGTTATTAATGTGAGAAATAATAGGAAAAAAATGATTGTCTGGTGGAACTGGCTGAAATTGCTCACAGAAATGATACCAGTTTGTCTAATGGTCTCCATTCATCCCATGTGATTTAACACTTAACAGCACAGAAAGGTCTCATATAATGTGGTTTTGAAAATTCTTTGACACCTGGTATAATTGACATTGTTTCCAAAACAAGAAGAAACAGCCTTCAAAAGTAGTAAGCAGTTGTGGTTAATTAACCACAGTTGCTGGAAGTCTTCAGAATAGGTTGTGGAATTTTGGAGCTTTATCAGAAGTAGAAAGGCCCGTTTACATGGCAGGCTGACATAAGACCAAGAACTACAGGCTCTACAGTCTCTCATTGCTGCTCTCACTCTTTTACTTTGCACTGTGTCTTCTGTGCATGAGAAATTTCTGGTAGAAGTGCAAACTGCAGTTTTCAAAGCAACAGTGAAGCTGTTTAAATTGGTATTGTTATTTCTTTGAGTTTTATGAGGGGTAGGTTTTGGAGTTTTTTTCCCTTTAATGATGTGAAGGCAGACATCTGGGAGAATAAATTCACCTGACTTCCTGCCCGTTTTGGTGACAGTATTTGCAGTGCCATTCCCCATGTCCTTCTCTTCAAATGTCTCCTCAAATAACTGAAAAAGAATAAACTTTTTTTTTCTTTGAAAAGCTTGTGTCCAATCTTACTTTACAGTGAATGGAAGAATAGGCAGTTTTCAATAGCAGGGAGTAGAAGCTCACTTGAAATGCAGTTATTTTTGGCCTGTGAACAACTTGAATTCAGGAAATGCTGTCTGTATTCCAGGAAGTGAGCCTGCCCTCAAACATCCCTGATGTTGATGGTAAGACCTGTTTTTGCTAATAAGCAAACTCACAGTGAGTAGAAGCTGCTGCTAAGGACATGTGCTCACAAGACATAGCCTGACTGATTCTAGGTCCTGAACTCCCTTTTCTTTATACTAGCTTTAACCTATGAAAGCAGTGCCTACAGGAGATGTTGCTTCTAATTAATCCCCGAATAAATGAGATCAGAGCTCGGTATCTGCTGCAGAGCTGGAAGTGTGGATTTTGGTCATGAAACTCACCCCACTGTGAGTTGTGCAGGCAGCTTTGTTGTGTGCTGACATGCCCAACTTTCAGTCGTTTGCAAACACACTGTGCTGGATCTCACTGTGCTGGTTGAAAAGTTGTGCCTTCCACACAAGACCATTGGATGTACTATTGTTCGGAACAATCTCTAAGAGATTCCAGTGTGAAGGCAGCCCTGTGAGTTGGGAGAGCCTTCATCAGTGCCTAAGAGCCACCTTCATATGGAGCTACACAAGCAGAGTTGAGAGGACTGGCTTCAGGAGCAGGACTGCAGCACAAGCTGGGGACAGCAGGAGCAGCAGCAGACAGCATGGTTGTCTTGTGAGCAGATTGTATCTGTGCCTTAAAACCAGGGACTGATTATGCCTGGCAGACTGCAAGGAGGTGACACACACCCTGTGTGGCATCCTGCTGCTGGAACACAGGTCTGCCCTCCTCTTCAAGCAATAGCAGGTTAATTTAGGGACGCCCAAAACAAAAGGGTGGGGTGAGTTTGTGTGCTTGGCCATCTCTGGATGCGGTTTGAACTGTGGGGTAGGTACAAGGATGTGAAACATTTCTAGGAACCATGAGCGTGTAGCAAAATTCTGAGGAACTCTGCCTTAGGCATGACCTCAAGGGAATTTTCCTCCTTAAAAGGTGGTGAGTAGGGTTGATTGTGGGGGCATCATGTTGGCCAGTGTGGCTTAACAAGTGCAGTCATGGGAGAAATCAGTGTTTCCTGTGCTCAAGGAAACATCTAAGTTTCTAATCTGCCAAGTTTTATATGACCCAAATATAAAACTTGGATAAAATGCAGCTGCATTTTCATCCCTGGTGGATATCTGAGGATCACAAAACTTACCAATTTTTTCTAGCAGCTGTGTCTCTCTACCTAGAAAAAAAAAACACTCCTAGCCTTATAAATTTCAAGTTTCTTTCCAGTTTAGAACATCTTTTCCTCTTTTATCATATCTAGTTATATTTGTTTACCATTCCTGTTCATTGGGAAATATCAGTGCACTTCAAGTATGCAGTTTGGATCCTTTTTTGCTTCCTGGGAAAGAGAGGGGAGAAGAGAATGTAGAGTTGGACCAGGAAGATGGAACATCAGTGAATGGAGCAATCAGTGATTGGTGGGGTAGGTGCAAAGAAGGTCCCAAAAATCTGTGCAGGGTACTGCAAAACAGACTATTTTAGGGCTACTAAGATAAATTTATCCCAGAATAACCTTTTGAAATGCTTGCCTTATACTGCAGTGAGCTGTGTCTTGCAGTCCTGACAACAGAGGAGCCATGCCTTTCCACTGATATCAGCCTTTTCCTCCAGGTCTGGTTGAGAATTACATTTTCAGACATTTCACTTCCAGTTGCAAATTCTCAGTTTTAAGTGAATGTTAAACTAACCTAAATAATTAATTTAGCTAAATTAATCAAGGAGGGTCCTTGGTGATGATGGTGTCTCTCACTCAAGCCAGAGGATTGTCTCAGGGAGACAACACTTGAAAAAGAGGCAAAAAGCTTTAAATGCCAGAATGGCAGCCTGAAGCTGTGTCTGGGTGTCATTGCTCTGCTGGGGCAGGACTTAGATCCAGCACTGTAGGAAATTAATCCCAGCTTCCCTCTGCTGTGTGGAGTGTGAAGCTTTCCAAGGAAGGTCATTGGTTCAGAGGGAGAGAAAAAAAACTCCTTAAAATTAATTACCTATGGATTAGCTGTTTTGCATTAAGAGCTGTAGGAAGCAGGTTGCTGCCCACTTACTCAAAGGGCATTTGGTGAGTGTGGGGGTGATTTACCATGTGGGATGATTTGTTATAAATGTTTCCAAGGGCCAATATAATTTTTTTTTCCAGAGAAATTACTGATTAGTGAAGACATTCAATACTTTAACTTATCTTTAGGACATCTGAAAGTGGGACCCGGTCCCCTGGGGAAATGATTTCAGCAATATCATTAGGATTTAGGGTCATGCAAAGCCAGCAAGCAGGATGGGCCAAAGCTTGAATTTAATAAGAAAACTGTAAGGAACTGGCTGTGGGACTTTGAGAATAAAGGCCTTCAGGATTGAGGGCCAGCCCACAGGGGTGGGGGACTTGTTCTCTGTGAAAAGATGTTGTGACTCAGGGATGCTGCAGATCACATATCCCTCTACATCTACTCTGAAGTGTGCCAGGGTCCTGAGAAAAGTTTCACTGGCTTCCAGTGGTGTGGACCTGGTTGGTTCCTGTGGCAAACCTAGCAGGCAGAAAGGTCATGGGAAATAATACTTAATTTGGGATCACTGTTATATGATCTCCAAGTAAATAACTGTATGGAATGCAGCCAAACTACAGTTCTCAGGCTCCATCATGGCTCTGATTCATGAGTTTTGCTCAACAGCACTGATTAAATGTGAAAGTCCTCTGGTCAACTCTGGAGTACATTAACCAGAACTCATAATATGCTTTTTCTAATCACTACGGTGTCACAGTGGTAACATGCATATGGTGATTTGGAACCTTATATTCACTAGTAATGTGCTCCACATTAATAATTATTTATCATCTGGTTGTTTTTTAGTTCTCTCTTTCTGAATCAAAATAAATTAGGTTCATTGCAGCAGCAAAGTCAAACACTGAAAGGCTAGAGATCTCTGAATTCAGTATTTTCTGCAGTCTTCCCTTATTCCCTCAGTTCTGAAAATAGACTTTTATTTTCAGCAGATTCCTGTTGTTGGTAGAAAAATTATCTGCTTTCAATGAAAGTTTCTGCTTTCATTTGGCTTTTTTGCATTAACTTTGTGTAGCCCACAAGCTTTTGTACATAACCCGAGGTGTAGTAATTCACTTTCTTTCAGATGATTTTGAGTTATAATGTTCACATTGTAGCATCTGACCATTTCCCAAGCAAAATTTCTGTGCTCTAAGCCAGGTGGTGGTGCTGTCCCCTTTTTTACAGATGGCCAAACTGGCATACAGTGAGGCTACAGCCAAGTCTGTCAGATGTGTTCACTGAATAGGAAGCATTCATGACTGTGCCTTGGCTCTCCTGCATGCTTCTTCCTATGGTTAAGGTAGAGTTCTGTTCAGCTCCAGTTGCACCTACAGGTTACTAGCAAGGTCTTTCATTGCACACGTGGGGAAATAGGGAATGCACAAACAGCTTCAGTACAGCAGTCATGCATGAATTCTGTTTGGGGAAAACTCCATGTGTTTAGGCAGCAGGGAAGATGGGGTTCCCCATGTTTTTGTCGTCCCCTTCTGCTAGAAGGAGAAACAGTGCATTCAGGAGAAAAGCTGTTTATAAATGAGCACTGCAAGCTGGTGGTTTAACCTGCTAGGTGGAGGTCACTGACGTCTGGAAGTCTTGGGCTTTGTGTGTGTGTGAATGTTTATGTTCTGTGTATGTGCATGAATGTGTGCGTGCATCTGTGTATTGAGCACTGCTCACACAGGGGAGGAAAGTGAACTGAAGAAGATGCTCAGCCTCTTACTGTGCAGGAGCTTTTAGAGTAGAAATGGTTTAAGTTACTACAATATTTGCCAGTGAAACATTTCTTGGGCTGTGAACTGCAAGGGATCTGTTTTCCTAGGAGTAGCAGTCTCCACTCAGTTGTGCTGGAGTGGATGTGGGGAGAGGGCCCTCTCATCTTCTGAGGCAGTAGGACAGCAAATCTCTGCACCTGCCTGTTCAGTGCAGACATTTGGACGTCATTTACCTTAAATACACATTCAGCTGAATGTTTTGGTTTATGTACAGCATGGGGGAGCTCAAACAGATGTACAGATAACATCCAGTTCTTCAGAAAGGCATTTAGCAGCCTTACCATGGTTTTTGTCTGCCTGCCCACCTCCCACCTATATCTGCCCTGCTCATGTTGAGGATGTAAAATGCCAACCTGACAGTTCAAGTGTGGCAAAACAACAAACAAATGTGAGTAATGGGAAATCTCTACCTGAGGCTACCTAACATGGTCCCACCTGCCATGAGTGAGAAAACATGGGCCCAGGAGAGAGTTTGCTGTAGTGTCTCAGCCCCTGGAACCCTGGAAGACTCATGAAGATGGATGCAACCCTCTGCCATTACCAGTCTTAGCCATTTTAAACTCCTGCCCTAGGAGCAAGCTCTCTGTGTGTTTGTGTACAGAGATGTGTGTGTCATTCCCTAGAAGAGCTGTGGGCTCAGGGGGACATAATTCCAATCTTCTGACAGAACTCTATTTTCCCTCATAATATAAATTAGGGAATTACAAGATATACTACCTATTTTCTTTTGTTCATATCTAAATTGTCTGTAGATCCTCAGGCTGAGGATGAATTCCAGTATAATACCTTGTTACACCTATGTGATGGTGGCATAAAAGTGCTACATTATACCTCTGGAGATAATTATTTTGTAATTTCATATTTTTGGTATTTTTCGATTTGTAAGCATGCAAGATGCAAGACATTGCCTCTGTGAGAGCTGTTTCACCCGACATTCATTTCTTTCCCCAGAATGTCCTAAGGACAGTAAAAGAACAGTGGCTTTGGCAGTCATTTCACCCAGCCTGCACAAGTGGCATTGTTGGCTTTTTGAGCATGTTTCTGCATGGCAAAGGTATGTAAAATGTCAGACTGTTCAAAAATTCTAAGTGATTTGAAGTTCCTTATATTCTCAGCATCCAACATCAAGCAGGTTAAGGAGCTTGATTGGGATGACACTGTTGAGAAGCTGAACTTTTAGAGGGAATTGCATTATCAAGACAGCATCAGATATACAAAATAATAATCAATTATCTTGGAATTCACTTGAAAATCATAAAACCTTAATGAGTAAAGACAAGAAACAGTGTGGGGCTGGAGCCTTGATAGAAGTAAATACCAGACTGATTCACAGAATTAGGACAGCTCGTTTGCAGCAGGTGGGAACTTGGACGGCAGAATTCTGGCAGAAGCATGGCAGAGCTGGACATGCAGCTTTTCCCTTGAAACATCCCCTTTGCAACTTTGTCCACTGTGGAAATATTTCCAAGTGCTTCTGATTCGACTGGCCAGCAGGCACCGCTCTAAGATCAGCAATTGCTTGGCCGCTGTGGCATCTGACTCGTCACAAACCATTCCAGTTTCCTTTTACGGGGGAATGGTGCCCTCATAGCTCAAGGCACCAGTCTGGAGTGTATTCACCTGCTTCCTGACACAGGGAAGGGGCTGCCACAAGATTTACACTTGGTTACTGCAGGCAGTTCTTGGACTTCTCCTAGGTTTCAGGACACATAGGCATAGCAATGAAGCATTGCTGGCAGGTAGTTGAGCAGGAGGGAGGTAATTTTAACAGATGATTATTTAATTCTCCGTGCTTGGAGGTTTCTGGAGGAGCTACCTGCAAAGAATTGGGAAAATAGATTTCTTGAGGAAAGGCTTCTGCTTTCTGAATTGGATTTTAGCCCTTGAAGTACCCAGTGACTTGCAGCCAAAAGTTCTTGTGCAAACGTGCTTTGTGTACTCCTCAGCCACATCTAGACATGACCTGTTCAACTGCACTTCTTTCAATACAGCTGCAACACCCCCTGTTCCTCCTCCCACCCCTCACTGCCCTTCCTTCCATCCTCTGGTCATACAAGTTTTGATCCCAGGCCATTAAAGCAGTGCAAAGCCTGAATGTTGCAGACTAGCTCTAATTAAACGTCCCAGCCACAGAGGTAGTTTAAACAGGTACAGCTGGAACTGACTGAATTTTTTCTTTACTGCCTTCTGGGCTTAGACCAGAGCAGGGGTCCTGCTGCTTCCCTGGAACAGGTAGGGGAGGGAGCTGTAGCAAGAGGGCAGAGAAGGGACTGTTTTGTCACCAACTGAGTCACTTTTCTGCTTTTTGGACTGAAGTGGGACCATTTCCTCAGTATGCTGACATTTGCTCCAGCCCTATCCTTCTGTCGCTTTCTTCATCTCCGCTTCACTTGGTAATTGCCCTTTGTTTTGCTGGTTTACTCCACCCAACCCCATGCTCCTTCCCTTCAGCATCTCCTCTCTAGGGATTCCTCTGTATGAATATGGCCAACACAGGAAGCAGAGAAAGGACAGCCATTGCTCAGCTTTTGTTACCCAGTTCTTCTCATTCCTGCATGTTGGGTCTGTCGTGAGATCTCAGGCCACTTATGGCTTCTGTTTGAGAAGGAAAAACAAACGTATGAGGATCTCTTTCCTTTTTCTTCTTCTTCTTCTTCTTCTTCTTCTTGCTCTACAGATCTCCTGGGATACTCAGAGTTTGACCTCTGTGGATTCTCACACCCTGGCTGGAGCTGCGGGAAAATCAACTCTTGAATAGTACATAATTTCTTACTGATATTTTGTGCGTCATTTTGTTACTGTGTTTATGCAGTTGTTGCTTGCAAACAGCACATTGTGAGTTTGGCTCGATCTCCTCTCCCCTCTCCTCCTCTCCACCCCGTTCTTGCCCTCTTGTCTTTGTTTGGTCCTGGTTTTGTCATGATCTAGACAGACTGGAGACTTCTAGGCTCCAGAAGACCTGCATTTCTGATGTAAGAAAACAAGTGGAAAAACGCTTAATCTTTTTCCATTGGACTGAAATCCTACAGGCTCCTTAATCTATTACAAAGTCTCGTAAAGGGCATAGGCGGCATTTCTTTTTCTTTGGCAGTCATCTTTAAGGGGGGTGAGGGGTGGAGCAAAGACAATTCAGTTGATAAATTGATAAATCAAGAAACCAAGAGATAGGATTCCTTATTTCTGCTCTTGGAAATCTTCTGCCACTCATTGGCTGTCTCACTCAGAGCTTGTCATTTTTTTGTCAAAGTTTACCCAGCTGTTAAAGAATAGCTGTTGCACTTGCCTGCAGGAGGTGATTATGGAAAAGGTAACATTTCCCTTAACGGCTGAGCTGCAGTCGATTTAATTTGCAGTTTGTTATGAAATGGTAGGTATTGTTTTACCTCTCTTCATCCCCAGGCTGGGGGAACGGGCACAGAGAGTTCCAGAGATAAACGGTGAGCTAAATAATTACAGGCCTGGCTCCCAGGGATGGCTTGAGGATTAATGGCTGTTTATACAGCACTTCAAGATCCTTAGCTGAAATCTGCTTTGAACTCTGGGGCATTTCAGGCTGCAGGTGATGGGTACCCCCAGGCTCTGGCAGAGGCCAGCACTCAGAGTATATCAGATCTCTTGAAGCAGACAGGCAGCTCCAGGGATGTGGCTGGCCAGGCTCATAGGGGAGGTTTATTTTAGGTCTGAGAAGTGCTACTATGTAGAATGGGAAGGTGACAGGGACAACCTGTCTCTTCAGGCTCATTTCTTTTAAGCAGATGAGGCTGCTTGAAAGAGAGACCTGAGGATAAATACATTCAGTGAATGCTTCTCTAGCCATCTTTCTGGTTGTTCTGTTGATTAGCAGTGTCCCAGCTGGTAAGAAGAAGTCAGTGCTCAGCTGCCATGGATACAAGAAGCAAACAGTTGTCTTCTGATGCCAGCCAGGGCTTCCTTGGTCTTTTCCCCTCAGGACCCTATGGGTAACCTTCAGAGCCAGAAGACTGCATTTCAACTCTTTGAGGCTAATATTACATGAATGATTATAACTTCTCTAGGCCAGAGACATTTTCTGTCATTATCTCAAATGAGGAAACATTTCTGTCGGGTGCCTGCAAAGCGTTGGAGTGCCAGCCTGGTTTCTACAGCCCTAGAAGGAAGTGCCGAGAGCATTGCTTTCTAATCTTGCAGTGGAGGTTTTCAAAGGGGAGACTGTGCTGTGGGAAGCAGTGTAAGATAAAAATGGATCCAGCCAGCTTGCGCTTGTTTGACTACACGAGCAGCCATCAAGGGCCAGGCACTCGGGGAAAGTTCTCCCTATCCTGTGGGAGGAGCACAGGCATTTGGGAAGGTCCTGGAGTGCAGCAGCCACCTAAGGTGCAGGAACAGGGAAGAATCTCTCCCTGGGTCTCAGGAGTCCCTCAGGGTGGTGCAGGGAGTAGTTCAGTGCTCCCAGCATGGTCCTAAGCAGCAGCTGGTGGTGCTCTGTGACAAGGCTCTCATGGCACTGAGGTACAGGGACTGTCAGGGGACTGACTGTGTCCCTGCAGTGACCATGGGGAAATGGGACAGGCCATGTTATGGCTGGGGAGTCTGCACTGAACAGATACAGTGAGGCCATCCCAAATCGTTTGCTACTCATCTCATAATGAGGGGGAAGGTAGAACAGCTTGTCTTACATAGTCAGGGACCTCACCAGTGTCATTATTGGCCATCTAGTTGTGGAGAATATGCTGGGGAATAGATATGTCATCTGATCTTTGTCAACCCTTTTTTTTTTCTCTTACAAAGCATCAAGTCCTGGTTACAGGCAATGCAGATAAAAGTGTTCATTCCCACCACCCCTGCCTCTGGAGAGCAGCACACTGGAGAGGAATGAAGGGCCATGGGAACACTAATCATCGTTTTATTACAGAGACAGTGGGAGGATGGGGGAGGAACACAAGGAAAACACTATGATAAGACCACACAGATAGTGCTTACGTTGGGGAGAACAAACCCAAAGAGACTTCCAGAGACGAATTGATAGGAGAAGAGGAAGAAAGATGAAAACAGGAGACTGAGCAAGACAGGTTAGGAATGGCAGAGCCACCTTCTTCCAGTTTATCCAGGGAGTGGCAGGAGCAGACGTGGGGCTCTTCATCCATGAAAAAAACAGCCTTCTGCACACCATTCTCCCATTTTCCTGAAATCTCTGCTTTTGCTCCTCCAGGCAACCATTAATCTAATATTAAGCCCCTTAACCTCTCTAATTGTTCCCTTTCAGTGTCAGCTGGTTTCCTATTAACCTTTCAATCTCTCAGTAATGCAGTTACTTCTGACTCCAGCCAGACCCAGCTCTAAAGCTTTACCTCCGGCAGTGAATTTTCCAAGCTTTCACTTTTTTTTCCTCTTTCTTTTCGGTAATGATTATTACTGCTGTTAAGGAGCCAGTTTGAACCAGCCTCTAAGTGCACGAGGCTGAACCAGTTGGAGTCTATAAATAGCCCTTCACTAACCTTGTACCTTATTTCATTAGGTTGATTGGCTTCCCTCTCTCCACTTCATTGCACCTCTATCTCTCTCTCCCCTCTCCATTATTGATGCTGGTTCTTTTGTTACCATCTGAGACACCTGCTTGTTGATATCAGGGTGGATCAGCCTTAGGTTTTTCCCTCTTGAACAAAATCGTGCTGCTGCTGGAGAAGGGCCTCTAGAGTTTCATGACAGAGGGAAGGCAGAGGGTGAGGCAGGTCTGAGATAGCAAGTCAGAAAATGTCCATGCTGTGCAATAGGAAATTGCGTGGCTGAGCACCAGTCCCAGGGACAGAGTTTGCCACCCATAGGCTGGTGGGTTTCTCCTGTGACACACATGATCAGACCTGAGTGCAGTCCCCTGTGTGAACCCCACTGTGCTCTACCAAGGCCAAGGCATGTGCCCAAGGACAAATGGTGCTGCAGCTCAAATCAAGCAGATGTACAGATCCCAGAACTGTCTGCTGTACCTGAGACTAGTCCTTTGGCCATTTTGACGTCATTAGTCAATATACTACTGCTGCTTGACCCTGCAAGCTGGCAGAGCATAGTTTGCTTCACTGACCATCATCGTGTCTCAGCTCTAAAGCATTTTCATGCTGTGCCTCCTCCAATTCACCTGCTTCTTCTAGTGCTGGTGCAGTTCCTGAGCTCTGCTCAACCCTGGTGCTTCTCCCTACAAACTGCTCTTTATTTTTGCTTTTGTAAAATACACTGAATGTTCGCACCAAAGACTGAATTAAGCGGTTGCATGAGCTGACCTGAGATCTCTGGGACCAGAGTAAATCACAGCTCAACATCAGAAGTCTGTGTCTGAGTGGCACTTGCAGACTGCTCCTGTGCAGCGATGCAGTGGGGCAGAGCATCTGCCAGTGCTTCACAAGTCCTGGGGGTGCCATTGCAGTAGCACAACAGGTTTTGTTTGGTGGGTTCAGCAACAGCAGTGGTTTCTGCAGGTGGGGAAGCACCACCCCATTGCAGAAGAGCTGGGATCGAGGATCCAGTCACACATCCATTTTGCTCCCTGAGGAAAGGCAAGTTCTTTCCCTGTGAAGCCTCCTTTTTCCCCAGAGAGAGACTTAGAGGAAACTTCCAATCTGTGCTTAGGCTGATGTTTGCAGCCTTTTGCTTCAGCTCAGAAGAAGGATTTGTGTGTCTAAAAGCTCTTCTGTTTTTTCTAGCTGTATCATTTGTCTAACACCAGCTGTTACCTTTCCCTGAGAGTCCTGCCTCAAAGTCAACAGCAACTTACCAAAATAATAGGAGCTATTCTCTTCTGCTCTCTGTACAGCTCTGTGTGTTCCTACTTGCTCACTTACTGCTATTCCTTGTTGTTGGAAGGGCAGATTCTGGCAGCAACGAGCCTTTGTCTTATTTTCTGGCAAACAACCTCGGTCTGTAACAAGGCAGGAAAGGCAAACAGTGAAGAAACTAGAGCTGGTAAAACTGTGGTTAGAGGAGAAGGTTAACTTCTGGTGGCTTCTTTTTTTTTTAAGTTTGATAGAGGAAAGGTTTGCCTTTCAGCCCTCTCAGTGACCATTTTGGTCACTGTCAGTGATGGAGGGAGCTCAGGAAACTCTTCCATGTCAGGGCTCTGGGTGCCTCATGGCGAGCAGGGTGATGGCTGAGTCAGACCCTGGCTGTGCTTATGAAGGCCTGGGCTCAGGCCAGGATGTTGCCCACCATTTATGGTAGAAAGAGGGGGCCCAGAGGCCTCTCTGGTCCCTGAGGCAGTCAGCACCCTCCTAACAGGGCCAGCACAACATGGTACAGCCTGGCCCTAGAGGAGGACCTGGGGCTGAGTCGAGCTGAGTACCACTCTCCCCACACACTGCTCACATACTGTCATGGTTTGGGGGCTGTCAGAGCCCCTTTAAAACTTCCTGGGCCTCCTGCCCTTCTTGGAGGGTCCCTTGCTGCCCACGGGACAGTGACAGCCCATGGGAAGGCCATCTGACCTGCTGATGAGCACACTGTCCTTCTGCAGTGGGCACTGTGCTGTCCCTGGCTGCAAGGAAAGGGCAGCATGACTGACCTGAGCCAGCAAAGCCTGGCAGATGTGGGGGTGTGGTGGCACAGTGACATCTATCTGTCCTGCCTGCTGAAAAAGCTGCCTCTCAGTGAAGGTGATGCAGAATCTTGTGAAGCAGAACACGTGATCAAAGGTGAGGCTGATGGGAGAGGTAATGCCCATCACAGAGCTGCCCCTGCTTTTTGATCTGTTTTATGACAAGTGAATGGTATCAGACCCATTGTTAGCTACAGTCCAGTTGCCCATTTTGCCTGGTTTCCATGGTCAGTCCCATCTATTCCCCTTCCCTTGGGAAGCTTCCTAAATATTTATCCCAGTGATCAATCATATGACCCCACTGTAGCAATGTGATACGGCTTTAGCTGTGCTAATCAGCTTAGCTTGGGCCCCTGACCCCTGTCATCTTATTTTAGGAAAAACCTTTATACAGTGCCTGGTAAGGGCTGTTCAGTCCAGAGGATTTAAATCCAAAGTGAGAAATAGCAACACAGACTTTTCTTTTTTTATATTGTAGCCAGAATTCAGTTTACCATTATTTTGATTTGCCATTTCTCTGAGAGGAGTTGAGCTTTGAACAATACACAAAGAGTTCAATTTCATGATAAAATACTTGACTCTTGACTGTTAACAAAAAAGCACCCCAAATAGTAAATATTGAGTGCTTTGGCTGAAGCGCTTAAGAGATGTTCAGTCATCCAAATGGACTAGGACACTGAATCACTTCCCTCCTTTCTCTTCCCAACCTTAAATGAGGCCCTTTAAAGCAAAATGGACTCTAGAGAATAGTGTCTGGTGCAGGGGCCTGGAAATATGTGCCTTGAACCTCAGGAGGTTTTGTGGTTAAGACATCAGAGGAGAGATGGGCCTAAAGATAAATATATTCTTGGAGTGTTTTTTTCTCCACAGAGAGATGTCTCAACTCCAAAGCAGCAGCAGAAGTCAGAGGTGAATGAGCAGCCAAGAGCAGTCAAGATCCCAGCTCATCAAGTGCTCAGCCAGTCATATTGGTGGGAGAAAATGTGCTGAAAGCCAAGCCTCTTCCAAAGCTCCAGGAGTGCAGCACAAGCCCTATAGACAGTATATGGAAATATGAACTACATCATATCTGTAGAAACTTGTTTTATTGGAGACACAAGTACTAACAACCTTCTCCGCATAATCTCTGAAGGGAACAGACTGGCTTTGTAAGGGAGAGACAGATGAGGACAATCTATACTTGGATAAAAGAACAACTGGAAATCTGTTGTGTAAGAGGAGGGTCTGGCAGAAACTGAGCACTTTCCAGAGCCTGAGAATGCCTACCAGTGGCAGCTTCTGTCATCAACCCTGATGGTGAACATCCCATGGGCTGCCAGGGCAGGGAATGTCTCCAGACCTGCCTGAGGGCTTTCCCAGTCCAGCTGCTACAGCAGCCTCATCTCCCAAGTTTCTCAGGCACCATCTGGATGCAACAAGGTCTTCAAACTCCTGTTTGCCACACCTCCAGCCCTTCCCCCACTCTATGAAGCATGTTTTTGAGTGAGTTCATCATCCTGCTTTCTCAGCAGGTGAAAATATCCTCCTTTTTAGCATCCCAGGGAAGAAATGGCAACTGCTGAGGTGTAATAGCAGACTTTGAACATCCTCAAGGTTTTTGAACTTGTATTGTCCTCTTGACACCCATGACTTGAATGTAGTCTGAAACTGATTAACTTCAGTCTCTGGAAGGGAATGTTCTTTCAGCAGTTAAATATTTACTCATCACTGCGCATGGACCAGGCATTACAGATGCCTGTGCAACATTTGCATTTGCTCCCCATAAACTGAAAAAGGAGCATCCTCCATTATTTCAGTGCTGCCACTTCCATCCATCATGGTAGTCCAGTCATATCCTGTTCAACCCAGGTATCTTCTTAGCTTCAGCAACATCCCTAAACCATGAGATTTGCAGCCCACACCATGGGGAGCCCACATTGCACATCCAAAATATTCCTTGGTTCCAAAGTACATCCTCGGAGAACAACATGAATCTATTTCTGAAAATCGTGTGTCTTGAGCACTTGCAAGCACCTTTGCATGACATTGCTTGGGGAGAGGTTGAGCTCTCCCCTCCCCAGTCTTCCACTGGCAGAAGGACTTTTATGATAGAAATAATTTCTGTCTTAAGGAGCACCACAGTGAAGTGGTAAAAGTGGGAAAATCTGCAGCATTGTAGGGGCTTTTAGAAATACTGGGGTATTCCCATCTTCCTTCCAATTCCTACCTGCTGTGAATGCTGGGGTGGGTACCTCTGACATGCCAATATACCCAACAGGAACATATCATCCCTTTCTGCTGCTACCCAGCATCAGACTGCTCCATCCTGACCCTGGCAGGCCAGAGCCCGAGGAGTGGGTCTGGCCCCCAGGATACCAACAGACACTGCTGGATCTGTGGAGGGAGTGAGGAGAAGCTGGGAGGTGTTTTGGCTCTGCTCAGGGCTGAGTAAACAGAGCAGCTTGGGAATAGGTGCAGTCCCTGACCACCCTGGTGACGCAGTAGTGTCCCTGTTGCTCCTCCTGGCAGGGGGAGTCTCCTGTTTCCTCTGGCTCAGGCAGAGACTCCTTTTTTTTTCTTTCTCCACCCCCTTGGCACTCGACAGTTAGCTTGCCATTTCAGTCACCAGTGACAGCAACCAAAAAATAATACTACTGTACTCAGTTAATCCATAGGAAAATCCCACATGGGCACACAAAAGGTGGAGACGGTGCTTGCACATTTTCCCCTAAGGGCCTTAGGCAATGGAAATTTTCTCAAGCTCCATTCATTAACGGAATAGATGAACAGTTATGTAAGGTCACATGAGGGAAGTGGTTGGTCTTTGGTCAATGAAAGAGTTAGTCACACATCATTGAGCTGGATGGCCCTGGGAGGAATTGTGGAGCCACCCTTTGCATGTTCAAGGACTGAAGAGGGACAACTTTAGCTGTAATTCCTCACTATGCCCTGAGCTTGGGCACCACCATTACAGAGCTGGCATTGCAGGAGGCATGTGGTGCTGCTCAGCAAAAAAGCAGGGAGTTGAGTCTTTTGAGATCCTCCACACTTTCCTCTTCCCAGATCACTCAACCCTCCTCTGAAGGAATTAAGCAACCACCTGATGATCTTGGGGTGCCAATGTGCAGGTGTGCATCCCCCCCAGCCAGTCTGTTCTGGAAGTACTCAGAGGGTAAGTAAAAGAACATGATACAATTCAGCAGTCACAGGATAGGTAAAATCGGTATTAGGGCTCTCAGGAACCACTAGAACATTACTAGGACATTCAGCTGGGAGAGGATTTTCAAGGATCTCTTCTGAAACTTGTCCATTACTGAAATAGTCTGGACTTTTTCTCTCCCTCTTTGAACCAAGGATGATGCCATCATACAGAATTTCCCTGGGACTGACTGTAGAAGAGAAGATAGGGCACTGACTGGCTTTAGTACCCAGTTAGACATGGTCTGCAATAATATTTTCCCACTTCTCACTGGCTCTCATCCTTGCCCCAGGCAGCCCAGTCAAGAGTCCTCCAGTCTCCTGAATTTGGGCTGCCTTGGCCCTTGGCTTTTCTTAGCTTCTGCTTTGGGGCTTGCAGATCTAACTTTTAGACAAGGATGCCTTGCACACAAATCAAACCAGCTTTGTTTGCTCATTTGCTCTAATCCCTAGATGTTGAGTGACCAGCTTCAACCTGCTAGTGTACTTTCACCTTGCAGCCAATCTCTTGAAGGTCATTTCAGACCACTGGAGAGGCAGGGTGACAAAGCTTGGCTGGCAGCCTCCACAGGACGTGGGGCAGCAGTCACCTGGCACCAGCTATCAGCAGGACTCACAGCCTGATGAGTGCAGAGGGCAGAGGAGGCCTGCAAAGGAAACTCGTGTTGGGCAGGTGGGGAGGATGTGGGTGTCAGGTTGTACCTGAACCATGATCTGATGCCTGAGGGCTGGTGATGAGTTGTAATTGTGTAAACCAAAGTCCCTCCCACATTTGCTGGTCTGCCCCGAGTGCTGAGGCTGTGAAAGCCTGTGAGGAGGACACCTTAACCCAGCCGGGAGGGGCTGCGGCGTAGATCCGGCCCTCGGTAAAAGCCCAGCTGTCTCCCTGAGCAGGTGGTTTCCAGGAAGAGCCACAGTCCTGCTTGTGAGGAGTGAAAGGACCATGTATGGGATATGCCTTAAAATAGACAGGGGTACAGGAGCAGAATTCAGGTCCCAGGCAATGTGGACTTGATGGCATCTCAAGCGCTTGGTCAGGAAGGGAAGTGCTGCTAAAACTACAGCTGCCTCAGCCTTGACTGCAAGTGTCTCTGATAACCTTAGGGTTGTTTTCACTCAAGGAAAGGATTCTGATTGAGATTTTTGAGTTTTTTTCCAGCCAAATTCCATTTTGCTTTATTGTTTTCTGCTTTTCTAAAAGTCAAGCTGAGCGGGAAATAGATCTTCCCTTTCCCAAAGGTTTGAGACATTGTGGAAAGAGATCTATCTTATATTTGGAGAAAAAGTTAAAATCTCTAACCTTTCCAAAAATTGATATTTTGCTAGGGGAAAGAAAGCCCTTTTTGAAATATTTTATTTCAGTAGCCTTAAAATGGTCTTTTTAGAACTATTTTACTATATCTAGCCATCTGATTTTTAACAACTAAGTATTGGATATCTGTAGTGAATTTTTTTCTTTTAAGAAATATCTAAATGTTATGATACCTAGAAAACTGATTCCTTCAGCAGTATTTCGAGCTGACAAGTTCTTTGAAAACATCTTTTCTCCAAAAATTATCTGGTTGTGAGGAACCAGCAATAAATTTGAGGAAAGTTTGATGAAAAGTTTCCAGCAATGGGATGAAAGACATCAAGAATGATGGCAGCTGGAAAACACAGTGAGATGAATTTTGGCCTCCGTTCACTTTTGTAGTGCAGTTTGGCTTTGCTCTTTGAAATAGTTGCTATATGTTCCCCATTGAAAAAATTCACCACAGTGAATTTTTGTTTGGGTAAATACTCTGAGCCTGCAGAGTTCTAAGAGCTGTTGGGACAGCACACTTCAGGTAAGAAGACCCCAGAACTGGTCAGGGCACAACATCAGTGAGCAGGAGGAGAAATGGGTTTTCCCTTATTGCCCACCCTGCTGCTTTGCTCTCTCACTGGCACAGCCTGATTGCCTTGCAGTGTCTGCTGGAACGCGTGGCACCCGGAGACCATGTGAGTTAATTATTAAACAAAATGGAGTCATTATGCCCTGTGCCACTGCTGTTCCTCACATAAATCTGCTGCACAGTAGAAAAACGATCCTGTGCAATGAGAACAAAGAAACCTTTTCAGGATGAGCACATTTTCCTCTGCTGGAGAGCTGCTCTCGCTTCACCTCCCTGAAGAGTGATGCATTTGGTCTCCATGAAGGTGGGGGGTTTTGGAAAGGCAGATGAAAGTGATACAGAGCCTCAGGGCACTGATTTCCATGAATAATCTCCCCAGCTGTGAGCCTAGGTCTGGAGCCATTTCCTTTCAGAAAATACATTTCTACTAGCAGCATTTCAGGGTCCGGAAGGAAATATTTACAAGTTACCTTTGGCATTTCAAGGCTAGCACAATTTCCACCAAGCTTCCCTTGAACTTCTAGATAAAATATTAACTCCTGGACGAGGTGCAGAGGCCCTGGCAGGCTGTCAAACAGCAAGACAATTAAGGAGACAGTCTCCAGTGAGATAGCAGCCAGTACTTTAAAAACCATCTGTGATTAGTTTCTCTTGACTGACACACAAGAAAAAATGAAGACTTACAGGTGAGATCCCCAGATGCCAGCCACCAAAGGAAGGGTCCCCTTAGCAAAAATAACTGGTCATCTCAGCTCTGGGAGGGGATAGAAGAGAGCTAGTCTGGTTTCTCTGCTGTGAAGCCTTCTGAAGCCTTTTGTTTTACACAGAGGGGAAAGGGTCTCTCCTCTGTGGCTGCTCAACATGGCAGACATGGGAGGCCCATGAAGGGCATGCGCTGTGGTAAAAAGGGTACATGGAAATAAATAGATGGGCAGCAGTGGCTGTTTCCCTGGGGATTTAATTCCTGGGGATCTGTGCTCCAAGCACTTCTGCAGGCAGCCTCTGTACTCGACACAGGCGTTTTGCTGTGCCTGTCTTCACTGGCCAGTGCCAAGCTGAGTTGGTCCTTTGCTGCCTTCTCAAAGAGGGCAAAGGTTTTGGAAGGAGTCCCTCTGCTTCACCACATGCTGCAATAGCAGGGAAAAAGAAACATAGAGGTCATGTGGCCTAGGCAAAGCCAAAAAGCAAAGGGGCTGGCAGGGCTGGCCATGGCAGCCAGGACTCCTGCCTCCTGGGATGCAGCCACTGGCTTAAAGCACAACTTCTCTGAATGTTGTTTAAAGGGACAACACAGAGCACACGCCTGCTCCTGCTGGGCTCAGTCAGTTGTGCTTGTGGTGGCCCTTGCTTTTCTTCAAGAGTTTACCTTGGCTCCGTCCCTACTGCTTCACTGGCACCCTGTGAAAGGACTGCAGTAACCCTTGTCCCCTGGATGCAGAAGGAGTGCCTGGAATAGACTGAGGAGTCAAGAAATGTGCATGCTCCAAGGCTGGCTAGCTGTGTTTTGCAGGGCTGCTGATGCCCAGCCACAGCTGGATGTGAGGCACCTGGTGAGGACCTGTCCCACTCTTTGTCACATGTCACACACCACAACAGTGCTGTGCTGTGGTCACCTCCCTCACCTGTGATCCACGGGCTGCACATACCTGCCCAACCTGCCCTGGAACCTCTTGGCTGTGATGTTGGGCTTCATCCCCTTCCTTCCTGAAGCAAGCAAGGGCACATCCTTCCATAGGGAGTGGGGGCAAAGCCTGCCTCCTTGCCTGTGCTCTGAATTGGCTGGATGTTGGCTGGGACTATGTCTCCAATTCAGGGGAGACATAGATGCAAAAGACCTGAGACTGATTTAAAACCTGACTCTTGGTGTCTGTAGTCCACCTGCTTTCCACTTCCATATGTTTACTCCTGGCATGAGCCATACAGGAGCTTTCCTCTCTTTTTCCTCTCTGGCTCTCTGAACAGTTTAGAGGCCATGTGTCATCAACTGGTTCCGGATAAGAGCTAACTGCAAAATGTGTTAAATGAATATTAGTCCTCTATTTCCAAAATTGGCTGACCCAGAGAGCTGCAAGTACACACAGTGAAATCCCCTCTAGTGCCTTCTCCATTGGGATTTCTTGAGAGATCACATGGTTGAAGATATGAGGGCAGTCTGGTTGTTCTCAGGTCATTCTGAACTCGTTCCCAGTGACCCCCTGAGCCGTGCCTCTCCCCTGCCTCCCTGCTTGTTAGAGTCTTGATCTAACCTTTGCAGAGGAACAGACACCCCTCTGTAACCAGGCATCCTGTTTTGCCTGCCTAGAACCAGGACCTTGCAGCTCAGTGCTTTGTGGACTCCCAGCATCTCCACTACATCATGGCCAATAGACACACAAGCAGCTTCCCAGAACAGCTCTGTGTAAAATAGTCAGCATCCTGGCAGGAGCAGGATGTCTCCAATACATGTCACATCACTTAGGTTCAGTGTAGCTGTAAGTCAGTGTTAACAGGTGGATTATTTTTAATTAGAAATGTAAATGAATCTAGTTCATAGATAGGTTCAAGTTATAAAGAAAATACACAAAGGTCGTGCAGAATTAGGATTACTCTCTGCAGAAAGAAGTTCCTTCAGTGCTCAGGATCTTGGTTAAATCATAAGGCTGACTTGTCTGTGCCCTAAATCAGGACTAAAGTGCTGAGAAAAGTCCTAGAACTTCATCTTTCCTGCCTCTGGTGAAAAAGGCAACTGAGGAGATAGCAGGGTATGGAATCTGGGCAGCCAGCACCTCCTTCCTCCTAAAAGGGACTGGACAAGCCTTCTTCACTTGCCCTCTGTAAACCTTAGCTTCCTTAGCCATTGTGGTGGGTAAACACATGAAATTAAGTATTTTTGTCTTCCCTCCTTCCCAAAGAACCTTTATTTATTGTTTCTACTTTACACCTTGATTTCAGGATGTTATCCTGGACTCGGATGTTTAAGTGTTTTCCCATGCCTGCAGCCTCCCTGTAATCATACAAGCCAGAGATTAGGAGATATGTATCACAGCAGGGGATCTGGCACAGTGTGTGTCTTTCTTCCTCTACTTGGAAAGAACAGGGACAAATATTAGTTTGAGATGAAAGAGAATGTCTTCACTTTGTTAGGAACAGGGCACTGATAATGGCGCTGCCTCACATGCTTGGCTAGCCTTGTGCCATACCGTGGGAGGCTGCCAAGCTCGAGTTCAGCTGATCCCTTACTATCTGCAAGGGAAGGCAGAGCCAATGCCCACTCAACGGGACTTTGTCCTCCCGATGGCAGGCAGCTTATGAAACGTCAGCCTTTGCGTGTGCTGGCATGGCAGGAAGGCTCCAGCCCTCACAATAGCTGCATTCTCCGTGGGCTCAGCTGGGAGAGGCTCACACAGAGTTAAACCTGTGCTTAGAGCACTTTTCAGCAAGATCCCATCAGTTATTGGCGGAGCCTGAGGCAAGGCTGCAGGCTGGATGCACTTCCCACAGCATGAGCATAAGAACAATGGTGTGTGAGGGCACATATATGAGGCTATACTTGCACGTGTGTTCTGCACATGTAGGCTAAACCCACAGACCTTTAGAGCTGTTAATAATCACCCAGCACATTTCATACAATCTGTGCATGGGGCACAGGGGAAGGCTGGCATTGTCTGACCGTGCCATCCGGACACTGTGCCTTGGGCTGCTGCTGTCGCAGCGCTCTCTGTGTTGCTGCCACAGACCTGTTTGCATGGAGCACCTCTTTGTCAATACCATTAATTCTTTCCTGTTCAGAGATGCTTTCAAACTGTGAGAAAATACTGGTCTGGCTTCTGTAGTCCTTTCAAAGGGTGAGTTAGCTGTTCCCTTGATGCCTTCATGTTTGGATCTGCTGCTGGCAGGATCAGGTACATCTTCTGAGCACAAGTTGGCCCTATGGCTATTTATAAGTAAGGGTTAATAAGGAGGTGGGGCTCTGAAGAGTTTGGTCTTGTTCCTTACAAGGTCTGAGCTAGGAGACACACCTCTGAGCTTCATTTGCAGTAGCTGCTTGCAGAGGGAGCTCTGCCTTCAACCTGCTTTGAGAGAGCAGGACAGTGTGGTTGAGAGAGCTCTCTCTGGCTTGTAGGAAAGTAATTCACTGGCGTGACTGTGGTTTCCCAAGCAATCTGCTCTTTTGTTGGAAATCAAACTAGCTGACACAGGCAAGGGGAAATGTTTGTTCAGTTTGAGATCAGAGGCTCTTGTTTTGAAAGCTCGGTTTTATCCTCAGTCCCAACTTCTCTCCATACACCATTAATCACTTGTCTGGGAACAGAGAGTTTGAACCGTCTCCAGAGCTATACAAGCAGATTTGGTGGCTGTCAGTAGTACTCTGTAAATAAGTACCAGCAGGCAACTGTGTAAGTAAACAGCTTCTTTGGGAGCATCAGTGCCTTTCTCCACAGTTTACGTAGTGCAGCGGAAGGGCTCTGTTAGCTTTTGCAGGGACAGCCTAAGCACGACACACCAGGCAGGGACAATCTGCAACTTCCAATTGACAGTTTTGCCACCCGCTTCGCTGCAGCTCAGAAAGAGCAGGATTTGTATTGGGAAGCCGGGAAGCCAGCTGTGTCGCAGAGACTGCTGTGCCATGACATCATCTTTGTCCCTTGGTGCGTGTGTGTGTGTATGTTTCAACATAGGCTTTAATTACACAAATGTGAACTCACCTTACCTACGGGGCCAGCATTCTTACAGAATGAGTTGTGCCTGCCAGAGGAAAGGCATGGTTTTAGGATGAATGAGTGGGAGACAAATTCTATTTTAATAGAATAGGTAGGCTTCTACAGAGAGGCATTCTGGTGCAACTGAAGGTAATAGATGTCCTGAAACTTTGACAACTCTTTTAAGTATTCCCCCTACAAAATATTTTTATGACCATTTACATAGAATGTTTCAGAATTTCTTTTGTATGTACATGTGTGGTTGAAATGTAGAGAAAAAGAATGTAGTTTCCCTTAAAAGTGTTCATTTCCATTAAAAGGCTATTTTTCTGCTAAGTAATACCTGTTGTGTTGGGGTTTATTTCCAGCTGGACAATATCACCCAGCCCTCAGGGGCCTGATGCTATTGGGCAAGACTCAAATTATTGAACCACCAAGGATATAAATAAATGCTGCTAAATGGCTTAGCTCAATGGCCTTTGCCCTTCCTGGGGGATGGAGCTCATCTTCCATCAATATGATTAGCGGAGGAGATTGTGTATTGATTAATTGTCCAGACTCATTTCTCATTAGCTGGCAGTAGCCTGTGATGCGTGACCTTTTCCACCGAAGTCAAAGCAGCACATTTTACCCCCTACTGGTTGGGTGCCCAAATCCTTCAAGCTCTCCAAGGTCCACACTAACAGATCTGATAGCTCTTACTGAGGGTAAACAACCCCACACCCTCCTCCAGGAGGCCTCTGGGCAGAGCTGAAGCTGCTTGGAGGCTGGTGGTGGGGAACACTCTGCTACTCCCTTGCCTCTCGGAGAAAGAGCATCCCTAACGCACAAAAGGCAGTGAAAAAGAAGCACAAAAAGCATCCCGGAGTGCAGGTGTGCTCCGAGGTGTGCACACTGCTCCCCCGTGGGACCATGCATTGCTGAACAGGCTTAATCACCCCATGCGGGCATTGTCCGTGAAATCGGCGTTTTCCTGCCAGGGCTGGAGTGCAGTCAGCTGGGCGTTGCTGCTTTCCCAGGGAGGAAGTCGCGGTCCCACGGGCCAGGGAGCGCTGGTGCAGCTGGATGGGGCCCCAGCGCTTCCAGCACAGCGTGTCCCCAGGTCTGCAGCTCCCAGAGCTGGCACCTCTCACTGCCTATTGTGTGCACGGCGGGGCTTTCAGCACGAGTGTTAACCTGTTCCCGAGCTGCACAACAACACCCGGGCACCGCCGCTGCGCTTGCACGGATATTGCTTTTTCCCATCCGAGCCTGGCTCTGCGTCAAGTGGGATAAGGAGCTGGAATTCACAAGCTCTATTCCTGTTGCTGCCCTGCAGCATGACCTTGAGCAAGGCCGACGGGAGGCGAGGGGAGATGGTCCCGTGATAACAATGTCCTTGGCTGTGCTGTGACAATTTGCTCCTCAGCCCAGCAAGAGGGAGCATCATGTCACTCAGCTTAGACAGCACAACCCTGTCTATCTGGGATGGAAACTTTGCGGAGGAAACACACATTTTCCACCTAAGGAATGCTACCCAATGGTGCTGTGCTGAACAGTGCTGTACCCAAGCTGTGGGCAGGACTGTGGTGCAGATGGGAGGCTCAGAGGTTCAGAGGGGAGCAGGAGGTACAACACTTGGATGACAGTGTTAAAGATATGTCCATCATTTCTGCCTCCACCTGTGTTATCTAGGGCAGCACTGTCAGGTTGAGATACCTTCAATGGAGGCACATTGACTGAGTTCCCTCCCTCCCTGGCAGCTCTTGTCTGGTGCCAAGGGGCAGGCAGCAGAGGTGTCTGGAGCTGTCTTCTGTCAATAACAACATGCAGGTTATTTAACATCTGTTACTGTGATGTATGATGCAAGTAGTAGTAGCTGTCTACCTCCTGGAGAAATGAGATTCTCAATTCAAACTTGTAATTGCTGCCTTGAAGTAAAGGCTGTTGTATGTTCTGGCCTTGTGCTGCTGCAGCCTGCTTTGCTGCTTTAAATCAGCAGGCCACCTCAGAGCTGGGATCTGGGTAAATCTAAGTTAGGATTACAGCTTCTGTGCTGCTGAAATCTGAGAGCTCTTTTCAGGATTTCAGGTTTTCAGAGTAGAGAGGAACACACTCAGGTCATCCTTGCCATACCTTCTGAGCAAACAGAGCAGAGCTTATCAGGCACATGTGAGTTCTTCCCTGCAACTGCTTCATTTGGAATTCAGGAAAGAGCTTGTAGAACAGCAACAAGAAGGAAAGAAAAACTGATCCTAGAAGAAAATTAGGAGATAGGGATGGCTTGAGGTCAGACGCTAGGGAAGCATGAGTCCATAAACGTGGAAAGAAGAAGAGGCTGCAGGAAGCACTGCAAAGGGCAACGGGAAGAGACAAAACAAAGTTATAGGAGACCAGCAGGAGCACCAGGAAAAATAGGCCCGTGTGAGTGGGAACACTTTAAGACAAATCCTGTTACAAAGGGGATCTGGAACTGAGAAGATGTTTGTCAGGAAAAGATAATATTCCAGTGATTCCTTTCATGTTGAGACAAATGAGGGAGCTAGATTCCCACGGAAATGGAAGAAGGATGACTGCAGATACTGCTCAAGGCGCTTTACATACCTCAGTGAAACATGTCCTAAGAGAAGAAAGGCAAATCCATGGCCTAGACATTACAGATTCTTTGGGAACTCCTGCCAGCAGTGTGTTTTCTCTTTGAAGGCATCCAGAGAAAGAGGACCCTCCTTGGCAGCTTGAGCGTGCATGTGGAAGAGCCCGGCCTGTCAGGAGTGAGACACTCGAGACAGGCTTTAGACCAGGACATAAGGAGGAGGGCTTGGGATTTTGTCTCGGCTTTTTAGTTGGAACTTGTGTGTTTTCCATCCTGGCTTTTGATGTTTAGTTGAAGGAGGAGCACAGGTATTAAGATACAATGATGACTAAAGGAAAATATGAGAGCAGGACTGTAATATTAATTTGAGCAGGAAACTGATACTGTATCCAAGATTATATAACCAGTGTATATGGGAAATTAGGAGAAACAATGGAAGTGCCTGAATTCCAAGACAAGAACCTCATGAGCAATATGCAGACTGTGTATGCCAGGACTTTTAGGGGCAGAACAGACGGCTGGCATGGCTGGACCTCTGAGACTGAAAGACTTGTGCTGCTTAGAGGAGCAAAGACCAGTGGAGCATGTGGTAGTGTTGCCTGTGCATGATATTGTTGACTGTGAAGGCAAAAGCAGGAGCAGAGGTGATAGATTTTGTTTGGGTTCAAATCACCTTGAGGAAAGACAGCTGTAGCTCTGCTGCTGTTATCCAAGGCTGTGTCTGGATATTGATGATGGTCTCTTACTTTTTTAGAATGAGATGCAGAACCAGGGATTGCCATTACTACAAGTTTTAGCTTCTTATATGAAGAAAAAATTGCTACTAACACAGGCTCGGCCTAGGATTTCTAGGATGCACTGCCTGACATTCCTTCACTAAAGAGGCAGCAAACTAACCACAGCTGCTGTTGTGTTTGACCTGGCCTTGATAGCCAGTGAGACATTGCAGAACAATGTGACAGAAGATAACTTTTAACCTTGACTGTGCACAGGCTTATTCTGTTTCAATTAAATGGAAGAGTAAATATCGTGGGGCCACAGCTAAGATTTTTCAGCCTCCAAACATTAATGGTCAGAGAAGTTATAAGACTGAAGTGATGAAGCAGTTTGAGTTAAAATTCTTAAGTATTTGTGTGTGGAAGGCATTCAGGCTCACTATGGCAATAGCTAACTTACTTTCCCAAACAAAGAGCAGGGGGAGATTGTATAGAAAATGTGGCTGACTGGTGAAAAAAATTCCTCAGTGAAAAATGGGAGTTGTCAGCAAGGAAATCTACATTGCAGAGGTCACAAAGTTCAGAGAAAAAGACACATCAGTCAGCAGAAATCCGGGTGAGATATACCTGGCAGGGTTGCTGAATGAAGTTCTTTGTAGAGGTAAAAAGAACAGGCAAGGCATCAGACCTCTGTGCAGTGCAGCTGAGATCAAGGCATGCTTCAGAAACCAGGAGTTTAGCTTCATTTTCCTGGAAAGTTGGTGCAGAAGAAGGGGGTTACAAGTTGATGGTTTGAAGTTTCTGGAAACACAATCTCATCAGAGGTCAAGGCAAAATTTGCAAGGTTTTTTCAGACCAGAAGGTTCCTGGAGACAGATCAAGTGGTAAATCCAATAGCATTGATATACAATCAACCTGTGCAGACAGAGGTTGGATGGGGACCAGACAGTTGCCTAGTATCAACAATTTTACCTAAATTTAATTGAGGAACAAAAAAAGGAGGTAGTTACTTACAGACCCAAGAGCTTAGAACAGCTTTTCTGTTTGTCCTAGAACGAAATAGGAATAATTAAAGATATGAAAGTGCACAGACAATGAGACAAAATTCAATGTGGCTGTATGAAAGATGGAGTATTTTTTATTATTTTTATGTTCGGATAAGAGAATAAATAATTTTTAAAACATTGATTATGTGGTATATGAAAGATATCTGGGTTTCACAGAGGGTGGTTGGGAAGTTGTGAAAGCAGGGCAGTGCAGGAACACACACTTGATCAGAAAAGAGGGTAACAAATTGCTTAATAAAGAGGTACTGAAACATAAAGCTGTAAGCAAGTGCTAATGAAATTCCTTAGGGACTGGTTTTGGCACCAGCTAATTTCATATGTTCACTGATGACCTTGGAGAAAAAATGTAAATGTTAGCTGAAGAGATGAAACAAAGAAGAATAGCTGATACAAGGAAAGGGAAAAATACCTTCCAAAAGAGTTGGAAAAGGAGAGAGAAATTTCTAACAAGTGGAAAGAATGGCACTAGAGTGATCTGGACAAAAAGAGAGGTGATGGAAGAAGTTGAGACAGTCTTTGCTTTTTTTAGCCTAGCAAAAGGAATGTTAAGAGGGCATATGATTGCTACCTATTAATACATCAGATGGGTAAAACCCAATGAAAGGGAACTGCTATTTCAGCTAAAAGGCTGAAGAGTACTGGCATGAGAACATATATGCATCACCTGCTTAAAATAGAGGCTAGATACTAAGAGGTCATCTGAACCACAATAACAAAGAGGCTTCCTTCTAGCCACATGTAAAATGTTTTCAGATGTATGCCATAAAAAACAGCTCTGGAGACAAGATCTCTCTCTCCCTTGAATAATCTCAAACAAGCTTAAGCCCTTCCCTCTGCTCTGTTGTGGGAAATGTTAGCTAAGCCAACTGTAGGCAATTCATAATTCCTGCTGCAGGTCAAACCCCTCCTCCTCTCCAAACACCACAGATTCAAGGTCATGGTTTTTTGGCCACCTTCACAGGAGCTGTGAAGTACAGTCTCTGGTGTCATTGCTCCTGGGGTTGGAATGCATAGGTTCTGTTAGCATACAGAAGCAGCCTCTATGCTGACTTTCCCAAAAATGTGTGTATTTGGCACAGCTTTCACCACTGTGCACTCCCTGATACAGGTGGGGATGTTACCACAGCTCCTCCAGACAGTATTACACAGGGTAAGGGAAATAAACACATATGGGTTAAACAGGATAAAATACCACCAAACATCTTTTATCTTCCCTTTTCATTTTTCTCCTGAACTTACACTACCTATATAGGCAGTCACCTGGCTCATCCCTACTGTCAAAAAGCAACACTCCAGGATCCAAACCCCGGAGGAGAGTCTGAGCTGTGTTTCTGGGCTGCCTGTGGAGGCCTCACGACAGAGTTGTGTTACCTGGCATCAGACAAAACCCTAAGGTGAAAAATAAGCTCCCAGGAAGCTTAAGGATAGAGGAGAACTTTGATCACAAGCCCCTTGTTGTCACTGATGTGCTCAACTCCACCTGTTCAGCTTCCACTCATGAATGTTCTTTTGTTCAAGGAACTGCTCCTTGTGGTTGTGCTAGCTTGTACATACGTGACCTGCAAACACAACTTCCAAAAAAAGATTTGGAATCACTTGACTGCAGGCATCTCCCAGTGGCGTGGCTGCGTGCAGAAACGGTGATCAGCATGTGGTGTTCTGCTGAGGTCTTTTCTTGCACCAAAACTACAGCTGAAGCAGTGGCTCCTATGTTGACTTCTCCATACGCTGATGTTTAATGCTCTCAGAGGCTAAAAGTTATTTCCCTGTTTTCTGAAAGGGAGACACTGAAACATCAGCTTCTAAACTAATGTACTATGCTGCTTTTTCCAGGTTCCCTTAGGGGACAATAACACTTAGGATTTCTTGTAGAGCACTAGAAGATGTCTGCCTGTGTCATTATCTCCATGTACTGTTCTGCTAGTCCATGCAAGATCACAGAATCACTTTGCAAGTGGGTGTCTGTGTATCTGCCTCCAAATGTATCCTGTTATGTGTCAGGACCTGCGTGCATCAGGGCAGGGGTCCTATTTTGTATCTCTGTATGTGTCTGTACAGGTTCAACCCTCTGTACCAAGGACATGACAAAGGTAATGAGGGTGAAATCCTTATGCTGACAAGTTAAAGAGCACTAGAAAAGGGGCTGGAATAATCCTGCCACTCTAACAGCTCAGACTAGAACTGTGCAGACTGGGAATAGTGGGATCACGTCAAACGGTCTTGCAAATACAAGATCACATCTTGTGCCTTCAGATATCGTGCCACTGTGTGTGCTCTCCATTTGCAACAGGTAGGTGCTGGGAGGGGACAACCTCACACCCTGGCAGTGGGGTGGCAGAGAGCCTACCAGTCAGAGGGTGGCTGAATGTGAGAAGTGTGTTTTCCAGCTGAGTTCCTTGTCTAGGAGAGCTCTGCCACCCAGCACAACATCTTGCATCCTTCCTTCTGCCAGATGTTGGGCACAGCCACTTGCCAAAAATCACTGGCTGAGAGGCTACCTCTTCTAGAGAAAGCATGCACCACAGGCTGGGGTTACACCAGCAGCCAGAACTTGGCCCTTTTCAGGCACTGGCCAAACCTTCTAAAGTCTCTTCTTCCATGTGGAGGGGGAAGGAGGTCACCCTGATGAGCACCAGCTAAAACTCACCAACACCAGCTCCCTCTCCCCAGCACTCATCTGCCAAGAAAGACGGGGGAACAGAGTGCCCAAGGGCCACGTCCAGGAGTGCTGAGGGTAACCAGAGAGGTGAGCAAGAAAGCAATAAGAGCACTGTGTGTGCTCCTGGTATCTCGTGCACCTGCTGGCTCAGGGCTTGGGGTTATGTTTAGTACCAACAGATGCATCTCCTCCAAGTGATAAGGAAATGAGCCTTTGCCTGCACCCTCCGTGGAGGGCTCCAGTGCACGAGAGGGACACCTCCCAGGGGACAGGGGTGGCTGAGGTCCTGATGGGAGCTGGCCAAGGCATGTCAGCCATAGCTGATAGAGTCTTAAAACATGCACTGTTCCAACACGCCTATGAACAACTTGTGGGAGGTGAAGGGAAGAAGGGAGCCCTTTGTCACCATGGGGGGAACAAAGGCTGGTCTGTGAACCCGAGAGTAATACTGACCCAACCAGCATCAGCTGCCGCTGTTTCTTCCGTCACACTGACAATGCACAGTTGCAGGGTTTCTTTCCCTGAGAGGAGAATGGGATTTAGTGATACCATAAGTTAGTCAAACAGCAGCCAAGATACCAATTCAAGTCCCGTTCAATGGATGCAACGTTTGCTTTGTGCTGTTTTCCTCCCACTTCCTGTATTTTGCACTAAGCCTCATTTCCTCTCCCTTTTTCTCTGTAGCACGAGCACCACAAATGCACACACACACTTTCACTCCTCTCTCTTCTATTTACCTCCTATTTTGGAGGAAACAGCTGCCAATTTATATTGCTAGAGAGATCAAATGTTTTTGCCAACACTGCCCTCAGAGAAACAATGTTAACCACTGAAAGCACCACTGGTGTGCATCAGCGGTGTCATGTCCACCCAAGTGAGTGGAACAGTGCACCTTGCTCTTTCAGGCTGCCAGGATCTTGGGTAGACACTGGATCACGGCCTTCCAGTGAGTTTCCTCTGGGATTGGGGGAGAGGCCACAGTCTCTCTGGGGGCTGGAGTTGGCAGGGCACACAAGCAAGGAAGCCAGGCTGGGGAGTGATGCTTGGTTGCTGGCTGATGACCTTGTGTTGCCATTAGATAACCCCTGGAACAAGGCCAGCCAGGAGCTCTGTGTGCAGCAGCAGCTGAGGTGAGCTGTCCCTGCCCTCACCACCCATCCACACTGGGCAAAAGGGTGCTTTCCCCTGTCTGCTGAAAAATGCAGTCCTGACCCTGTGGCTCCCACTCACAGGGCCCCAGGGAGCTGGTGAGCCTCTGGACAGGTCACAGGGTCATCTGACTGCCAGTGTCCTTGTGGCACCTGTAGCAGTGCACACTTGGTGCACAGAAGCAGGTGCTGAGCTACAGCTTCCCTTTTCCCTTGGGCTGTGATCCAGGTGCAAAGAGCAAAAACTCTCTGAAGTTTCCTCTCCATCACAGATGTGCTTACTATCTGCCTGGTCCAGAGGAAGGCATGCTGTCTGTCTAGATTTTGTCTGTCTGCAAACCACTTGCTTAACTGTTCCCCATTGGTGCATATTCCTGTGAAATCAGGATTTCACTGGCTGACTCTCGGAAGTGCTAGAGATTGGCCAAAGACAGAGACCAGCTGGNGGGGATGGTGATAGAATACACACTATTGTAACCTAAGACAGATGTGTACAGGCTGAGCTGGGAAACCTCTCAAGGATCTCTCTTGTTCATGAACTCAAGGGTAAACCAGTGTCCAGACCAAGGCCAGGAAAAAAAATCTTTGTTCTGGTCAGGTAGGGAAGAATTGTGGGAATGTGACTTGGTTGCCCAGGGTTTCATCTGGCAGATACAGTCCTGCTATTGCAAGGAGCTGGGAACTGGCACTCCTGTGCTTACAGGCTTTTGTTTGGAAAAGTTCCCATCAGTTAGAGGTGCTGAGAAGGATTTCTTGGGACAAAGAAGGGGCAGAGTTTGCATGTAATAAACACAAAGGTACCTCCTTATTGACCACAGGCAGGCCTCTGTCCTGCAAATTAATAACTGAATTATTGAGTAATCTCTGATGGTCACATAGTGCCAGGCATACCAAGAAAACATCAGAGCAGAAGGTTGGAGGTCTTAAAGCTCCAGAGGAGCTCTGGGGCTGTGGAAAGCAGCAGAGGAAGGTCAAAGACTGTTTCACTCAGTGCCTGCACATAGTGTGAGCAAATAAAAAGACCTTGAGAAGTAGTCCTATTTCTTACACTGGCTGGCTCTGATGTGCTTGATAGGTTTGGTAGTTTTAGGGGAGGAGAAAGGAAAAGAGGAGCATAGCCAGCTCCATTAGAGGAGACCAGCCCATGGCTGGAGGGCCAGAACTAACCCTGGCTGTGCCAAGCAACACAGTGCATCCCCCCCAAAAACACGGCTATGGCTGGCTGAATAGTGTCCTGAAACTGTTTGCAGAGCTGGGAATCCACAGCACAGGAAGAAAGGGAGCCGGTGCCTTCAGAGAAGAGTGTGTGGGCAAAGGATGACTGCACACAGACAGACCTGTGGGCCCTGCACAAGCCACACAAGCCATGGAAATCTGAGCATGGCTGGATAGAGCAGATGCCATAATATGATAGTGCAGGAGACTGGCTCCAGTTCAGTGGGGCTGAGGTAGAACACACAGCACAGAAGAGATTCAGTGTGATGCCTGCTGATGCCTATCACTGCCCATAAAACAGAGGAATGGACAAAACGGGAAATTATCCTGCTTATTCTAAAAAAGACCCCAAAGAGGGCCTAAACTGGCTCAGAAACTTGCCACACAGCTCATCTCCCAGAAACCCTGCTATCACAGTGTCAAGAAGTGCTCCAGTGCAGAGCAACTATCATGTGAGAGTGTAATGATATGTGTGCAAATACAGACACAGATTACAGAGATTTATGTATGTCTGTATAAATGTGTATGTTTGCATATGTATGTATGTATGTGTGGCACACAGAAATCTCTTGCAAAGAGCCTGAGGCTCTGAACAGCCCCAGAATCACTGACAGCCCCAGAAGGGTGTGCTCTGTGCCCTGGGAGTGAGGGCACTGCAAAACGGGAGCCCCTGGGGCACATAGCCAAGGGCAGAGCAGACCAGGGTAAACTGAAGCCAGCACAAAGCTGGCCAAAATTAACATGCTCCTTGTTGCCTAATCTGTAAGGACTCATCCCAGGGAGTTCTGAAAAGGTCTGGAGCTGTGGTATGCATGTGTGGAGGGCAGAGCAGCACCTTGCCTGAGTTACCAGTACCATCAGGTGTTAATCTCAGCAAGGGTGTGCTTTTGTCACCGTTATCACCAGGGTGTGAGTGCTTGCTGGAAAGCTTCCTTATTCTGGAGTGCAGAACCTAAAGGGAAGCAGCTGGACTGCATGCTCAGCTCCCCTGGCTTTGGGACACATAACTGAGCTCCCCAAATACTGCCTTAGCAGAGAGTTGGACACAGAGCATAGCAAGGAGGGTGTGTCTCTTGCACAGTGCGGTGACACCAAGCCCAGCCTCACGAAGTTCAGCATAAATGAAGAATAGCAGCAAAAGCATCCTTGAGGCTCGGCCAAAATCCGCCTGAGAGGGAACTTCAGGTGCTGGGAGGTCAGGCCAGCGTGCTCAAGGTCAGTTTCCTGTCAGAGGCGGCTCTGCTGGCTGCAGGATGATCTCCACGCTGAGCCTGAAATGGTGGTGAGCAGTGGATGCACCTGCACCTTGTCCAGCACTGCCGAGACTGTGGAGTTCTTTTCTCATGGAAACCATCAAGCTGGGAGCCTTGAGCATAGAGATAGCTTTCCTCAGTAGAGAGGGTGGATGGGGGCATTCCCTTGCTATGGAGAGTTGGGGAGCTGGGAGGAAAACATGGCCTCTCCTGTTGCCATGCTGATCCTTGATGGCAGCCTTGCTCTGGCTGTGCCCTACTGCCCCAGCTCTGTCTGCACACTGGCTGTACTGTCCCTACAATTTAAGGTTTGTTTCACCAGCAGGGAGCCACCAAAGAGTGTGTTCAGGATAAAGAGAAGTCTGTGTTTTTTGTGGAAGAGAAGGTCAGACTGGATCCAAGGAGTGGAGGAAAGATCAGGTCTGAAGTTCATCACCTTCATGCAACTCAGGATGGGTCAGAGCCTTCAATGTGCAGAGCAGGAAAGAGATTAAGTGAGGAAGAGTGAAAAAGGTAAAGCCACAAATATGTGAAGGCCAGGAAGGGAACATTCTGCTCAGCTGCCTGGACAGAGGTTTATGATTGTTTCCTATGCAGCTCAGTTGTGTTATCCACTGTGAAAAATCATTGGCCGTGGAGATATCTGATAAGAACTGAGCTGGCACCAGTTGGGAGAACAAAATGTCAAGAATGCATTGCTCTGCACCCCCACTTTTACCAGCAGGCAGGACAATGGTCTGGGAACAGTGTGTTGCTCACCCTTATCTTTAATTGCCCTGCTTGCCTAGCTTCTTTACTGCCTCCTAATGAATGCAAATACGATGTTTTGAGATTTGATCTTCCTCTAAGAACCCCTTCCCCTCCTGCCTCTCTTACCCTGACCTGTGTTCCCCAGTGATGGGAGGTCTGGGGAGCAGGGAATGATGTGAGTACAGAGGAATACCTCTAATTTGGCTAGCCCTGTATTCCTGTGCCAAGGGTGACATTGTTTTCCCCACAGAGCAGAAAAAGGTTGCCATTTAAGGCAAAACCTATCTGCTCCCAAGTGCTTTACAGTGAAGCAAAGCAAAAATCCCCTTCCTCACTTATTTTGGTAAGAAAGAGGATAGAGGCTGGGGGTTGCTGAACAGCCTCAGCCTACACCATGACTGTCCAGGGTACACAGGAGATGTCAGGAACATGTAGCAGGAGGAGGAACAGCTTCAGGGGGAACCAATGGACTGAGGTGGGACACACCGTACAGGAGCTCAAGGGCTTCTCCTGCCCATGCCACATCTTCTTCCATCAAACCTAGCCTTCACCTCTGCAGGACTGGAGAGCTGTGTCACCACCACACTCAGTGTGTGCAGAAGCTCACCCCACAGAGGTGTGATGAGCTGTTTTTCTAACAGTAAAACACACGTGGCATCTGAAGACACTTCTGCTCCTCAGTAAGGTGGGACAGGCCTTTTTATGGTGGAATCACTAATGGTAGCCTAATATTCGAAGAGGGACTGATCTCCCTTTTCCTGCTCAAGATTTGATAGGCATGAAGCTGTGAAAGAAAAGGCTTTTCTTTACTCCTTCCTTCCTCAAGCTTGGCTGTAGCAGGGTGTCTTTCTCAAGACTGGCTGGGGAGGCTTTGCTTCCCCCACCCCTTGTGAACCATCACATACTTATGGCCCTACAAGGCATGTCCTAAACTGTTGCTCAGATCTGCTGACAATTCAATGAATTTCTGTGAAGCCCTGGGTAAAATTCATGTCTCTCCCTGTGTTGTTGGACATACAATGCAAGCCCTGTCCCTGGGGACTGCTGCAGCCTTCCCAGACTGCTGCTGGAAGGTATCCAGAGCCAGCTCCCTGATCTCCCTCAGGGCACAGCTGGGATGCTGAGCTGCTGGGGCTCAAGCCCCAGTGACACCCTGGGAGCAATAGCATTGCTGAGCTCTCCCTAGACAGGAGAGGACAGCAGGACGAGCCTGGTCAAGCCTGAAAGGTGGTCAGGCAAAAGAGTATTTATGTAGGTGTATTTATACAGCTGTAGCTGTAAGATGTCTGTGGGCATGTATTGTGGGCTAGATCTTGCCGGGGTGTTCAGGTGTTAATATTCCACTGATATGAGTGAAGACAGGACAAACCCTAAGGATAATAGGCACAGAAAAGTCCTGACATGGTTGTTATGTACCACGTGTGTGTGTCCTGGGAAGGGGGGTTCATGGATGTTGGCTGAGAATCCAGCAACCACGTGCATGCAGCACTGAGAGCTTCATGTGGGGGGTAACTCAAGGATAAGGCACAGAGAGGAAGAAGAAGTTCTGGGTGCTTCTTCCAAATTCGGTAGTAATTTGGGGATCTCACCCATGGCATGAAAAGAGACCCTGCTGACAGCAGTGCAAGTTCCTCGATTCCAGTAATGATGCGTGGGGGTTTAAAGACCTGGATGAGTTCACGCAGCTGATTACAAAAAATGAAAATGAAAATAATGGAAAAGAGGAAGGCTTGGGCAAACTGTAGCTATCTGACTGCTTCCAGAGGAGGTAGTGAGGACTCTGCCCTGACTGCTCTGTCTGTGACCAAAATAGACCTTCCCCAGCAGATCCCGAGGGTGGTCATCCCAGTATTAAGTTTTCTTTCCTATCATAGCTTCATTATTTCCAGGTGATCACACTGTTCCCAGGAGCTTGCTCTGACTGCCAGCAGTGCAGCTGAGCTGTTCCTGACCCCTGGCCCATGGTAATCAGAAGGCTTTGCCGGAAGCCTTCAAGTGGTATCTGTTGCTTTGGGAGCCATTTGTCCAAGATGGTCAGTTTTCACTGTGGAGGACAAGGAAGGTCACTCGGAAATGTTCGCTCCAAGGAAAAACTCCCTTCATGTCTATTTTAATCTCTCTGGGGATTAATTGCCTCCTAAAAAAAAACCTGGAAGAGCAGAGAAGTAAGAGCATGCAGGCAAGCACGTGTGATAAGGATAGGCTGGGGACAACCATGTTTCGGACTGGCTGTTGCATAGATTTGCTTTTAGAAAGTATTTTGTAAAAGGGAAAGAACATTAAAAAGCAACAGAAAAAGTCCCTGGACGATTAGCTGTAGATACAATTGAAAACAACAGCAGAAAACCCTAACTGGAAAGCAAAGCCTCTGCTGTCTGCTGAGCACTCCCTTTTCCTTCTCCTCTGCCCATGGGCCCAATTTTTTCTGCTGGGGCAGCACGGTGCAGTGGGAAGACAATCCTCAGCCATTTCAGGTTGCAGCTTGACGATGTGGTAAACCTCCTGCCATCAGATCAAACACACCCCAGCCGTGCCATACATGGGGCAGATAAGTATAAACTTGTTGGTTCAAAATACTTTGTGAGTTTTAGAGACAACAGAACTTGCACAGCCAAGCCTCATGCCTGTGCTGCTCTGTTTTTTCTGTGCATCAGGTGCTGCTCATTCTCCCACACATGGGACGAAGCCATCAAGAGCACCATGGAATACTCATTTGACAGAAAGAAGCCCTGCCACCGTGCCTCAGCCAGACCAGATTTATAGGGATGGGTAATGCAGGAGGGCATTGGTTGGATGAAAACAATCAGATCATCACCACAGAATCCCTGTCACCAAAAGCATGTGTGGATGGACTGGCAGGTGTTGTATGAATGAAGGGTTTCAGGAGGTTGTGTGAAAGCCAAGTCACCAAGGGGCATCACAACTGAGCTGGGTCACTTTGTGAGCAAGGGTCATCACCAGAACTCCTTTGGCCAGTGCTGTTGCTGAGTTGTGTGGGGCTGCATCCTCCACAGCAGTGCTTCTGTTGGCTTCTTGGCTGTCCCCCCATCAGGCTCAGCTCTGTTTAGTTGTGAAACCTTACACTGGTATCCCTATGTCCAGCAGGTATGAGACCAAAGTAAATAAGCCTCAACAGAAACCACCCTTGTTGGGGACAGAATGCGTGTTAGATTTCATAATTCACCTTGGGACTCGTTCACCAAAGGCTGCTCTGAGCCCATTAGCATTGGTGTCTATTTTTAGCCCTGATTCCTGTCAGCTGTGGGTCCCAGTCCATGAATGTGACACGCTGCCAAGAATCCCTTTTTTTACCCTTTAACATTTGAAAAACAGCTGTGGGGTTTTCTCCTGCTGGCTGTTCAATGTCCTCTGCCACAGCAAAGGGAAAAGCCGAGCTGCTGTGCCTGTGGAGAGGTTTCCCATTCCTCATGGCCAATGGTTTTCTAACCATCCCTGGCTTTCTGGCTCATTTCAGCACATCAGGGATCCAGTTAGGCAGGCACACAGGGCATGGGGGTGCTGGCTAGGCAAACCTCTGGGAGATGACAAAGACCTTCCCAGGCATGCCTAGGAAGCCCAGCTGTTTTCCAGCTACAGTTGGAAAGTTCTGGTGGCATTTCACCAGAGGGCTTTTCAGTATCTCCTTCCTGATCAGATCTCCCCTCTGGGCTGTTTGAACTGGCTGCTTGCCGGACAGCAGCATGAGCCTCCCAGAGGCAGAGGGAAAGTTTTATGTACTGTGCAGGATAATGTGGGGCCTCCTAAAGTGAAAGGAAGCACATAAATGCAAGATTCTACAGCTGCTATTATCAGAGCTGGGCAATTCAGCCGTATTTTCTGTCCAGCCTTCTGCAGAGTCAGAGGCCTTAAAGGTTCATGCAAGCGAAGAGGTTACTGTGCCAGATGAAAGCAGGGAGACAGATGATTTCATGGGAGCAAAGATCAGTGTGATGAGAGGGATTTCTGTCCTTCCATACAGGGAGTAAAAACTTTCCACAGATACAGACCTTCTGCCATACTTTTCATCAGCAAAGCCCAGGAGCCCAGAAAGCCCTTGGGACAGCACATGGAGTGATGGGGTTAGAGAAGGAGGGCTGCAGAGACTGGAGGAGAGGAGAGGTAGAGGAACAAAGCAACATCTGAAGTAAGTGCAGGCAGGATCTGAGCAAGCCTGCTGCAGTGAGCTCTGGGGGAGCACAGAAGGGGCTCCAAGCATTGGTACGATTTAGGAGCTGATGGGGTAAGAAGCTGAGAGTGTAAGCTATGGAAGGTCCCTGGGATGCATGTTCAAAGCCAGACTCCTGGGAAGCCTATCCACAGAGCTTTACTGAATATAATTGTTTATACATTTTCACCTAATTGGGGTTAATCTGCTTTCTACTTCGGCTAATCAGCTGGTTTAGAGGCCTAATAGGTTGGAGGGGGATGTTTTGCCCTCCTGTTTTCAAGGCCATGGAGTCAGGGGCAAGCAAGCACTGTGGAGGGGCTCAGAGCTGCCTGCTGTCCAGTCTGGCAGAAAAGTGCTTTATCCCTTGAGGAATGGTGCTGGGGAGCAGGTCCCCAGGAGGGACTAGTGCCTTTCTTGTTGCTAATTGGCAGATCTTGTGAAAACAAAGGATTACTGGGGAAAAAAAAACACCTCTGCAAGAGCCTAGCACTGAGTGAGGTAACTGCTCTGTGGAGGGCTGCTGAGGCTCCCACATCCCGGTGGGTACCACTCCCTGCTGGCCCTATGCCCTGCCCTCATCCTTCCGCCTCAGGCCTCCATCTCCAGCAAAGGGTATGCATGATTCCGGCACAGACATCTGGTGTCCATCCACTCAGGCACTGATGCTATTTCAAATTCCTTTGCTGGGTGGTAAGTCATGGGCATCTCATGCAAAACCTTCCATGTCACTTCAGGCTAAAGGAGATGGTGTTGCCATCATAAGCACATCCTGCCCTTTGAGGGTGGGAAAAAAGTCAGGGTGAGCTCAGCCATGTGACAAGAGCTGACTGTGCTAAAGGGAAAGTGCTGTAAATGCTGCCTCTAATTACTGCTCATTAGTTTGTGACTATTGACCAGCATCTAGGGCCAATACAAGACATTGCCTCGTCTACCATTAAACCTCTGAGTCTTAGTGAGAAGTTCACCGCCAAGGCTGTTTAAAGCTGAAATGTCAGGGAGAATAACAGGACCTTTTTTTTTTTTTTGCCTGCATCACACAATCAACACTGATTTTGCAACTTCACTGCAGTGGGTCTCAGGCACTGACCAAAATGTTTAAGGAAGTGTAACGCCCAAGTCAAGGAAGTGTCACGCCTGGGTGGACTAAGTGTCATTTCTGCATCACTTCTCAGTCATCATCAGCCAGTAACATACATCCCACCTTTTTTTTTTTTCTTCCTCCCTTAGTGCAACTCACGATCTCCCCTTCCCAGCTGCGATCACCTCACGCCCAGTTGCATCAATTCAACTGCTAGCATGGGCAGACTCCAACAATTGGAAGACTTTATTATTATTTTTAATCATCTCCAACTGGGGATTCCACAGCAGAGTGTCCAAGACAAATCAAAGCAGTTGCCACCCTCAACTTCTCATTTTTCCCTCCCTAGTGCTCACTGAGTTTAATATTGTTCAGTACATGAGGTAAGCAACCCAGCTTTAAAACACCACCTTAAAAAACCAAAAAGTTATGAGGAAGGAGGGATGACAACATGGAGTTTTAATTGCAGAACCTTTCAGTGCTGCAGTTTAGTGATCCTTTGCAGAGGTAGACACATATCTAAGAGGGGCACAGACCAGTAGTTCAGGAACAGGGCTTGAAGCATCTCCAGCTTGCTTTAGCGTAACAGCACTAGGAGCAATGAATAGTTAGGACTTCATGGTGACTGCCCACATGCAAAAGGCCAGCTCTCTCACAGAGTTCTCACAGAAGTGAGCCATACAGGCATTAACAGTAAATCAAAGCATACAGAAAAAGGTAAGATACTCAGAGGGAAGCAGCATGACTCACTTCAGCTCACAGAGACAGCTCGGACCCCAGACAACAGCAACGCTTTCCTCAAAAGTGGAGGATGCAGAATTCATGATCAGCCCCTGCCCTCATTCCACAGGAGGCACAAGCCAGTATCAGAATGGGGCAAGTGCCATGCACAGAGGACACCAGGAAACACTATCCCCTTGCTTAGCTAAGCAAGCAGTAAAAAAATCAGTGCCAATTTTGAGATCAAGGCTGCTTGGATCCAAGTGCCAGTCAGTGGAAATCTGTTCTCACTCTGAACCAAACAAATAGCCCCTTAAGGCAGGCCAGTTCTCTCCACTCAATGCTACATTTGCACAGAGAAGCCAAGATGCACAGTCAGAGGCCAAGGAAGCTTCCTGAGCTTTAGGCTGAGAGATGCAAGTGCTGGCAAACAGTTTGTCACATTAAGCACTGAGCTAGAGTAAGGTGCATCAGGGCTTTTACACATGCTGTTGTCTGTGGGTCAAGCAGCTCTGCTTCCCTATTACAGAAACAGGAAGCCAGGGACTAACCCTTGCACTCACCCACCACACCCTAAAGCCAGGGTGGGGAAGCTGCCCTGAACCAGTTTTTGCCTTGAGAAAAACATCCACCTAAGACCATGTGGGGGCATCCTCTTATAATCCATCTTTATTTGTAAAAATCCACATATAAAATCTTCAGTTTCCTTTTACAAAAACATAAAGGCACATAAAACTACTCAAACTCTCATCCCCCTGGACTGATGGTCGGACACTCCCCCCACCCCAACCTCCCCCTTGCTTTCTCCTCCAGTCCATGTTTCTTCATGCTTCCTTTAGTTTCAGCTCACTCCTGCCCAGGCACGGTTCTGCTCTTGCAAAGATGAAGTATGCACACAGGGGAGATGGTGGAGAAGTGGCATGGGCTGTGCGTGGAATGTTTTACAGGTACTTTTTAGTAGTAGGTCTCTCTTTCCACCCAGCCTAAAGGAAAAGGAGGGAGAAAGCAGAGTTAGTCTCAAAGCAGACCAAATGAGGTTCATGAGGGTTCCTTCTGACTTCTTGAAAACTTGCACTGTAGCACCTGAGCTAATAAGTGACCTGTCACAATGGGAAAATCTTCCCAAATTGATGGTCTGCAGTTTTCAGGACCTCTTCCAGCTTTCTAGAGCTATCCGAGCATTAATCAGTCTTTTCCATCTACTTCAGTGCATCCATATAATGGAAGAGAATGTAGGCAAGAAGCCCTTAATTTGAACTAACTGCACAAATGAAGTTGAAGAAGGGGAAAACACAGCCCTGAATAGGTGCTTAGGGGTCCCCAAGCTTTGCTGAGGCTTCTGGAGAACTCAGCAGCACAAAGAGGTGGGGAAGGAAAGACACAAATGAGCAGCATATTCTTACCGCCAGGGTTGCGTCTGATGATGAGCTTTCTGACTTCATCATACACAAATATGAGGAGGGAGTATGGGAAAGCACAGAACCACCAGGTCGGCCTGTTTGGGAGAGGAGACAGTGAGAACACAGGCTGTGGAGATGCTCTTTGCCTGGCACAGCTCTGGCTTGATGGCACACTCAAGCACAAAAAGGCTGGCATGATCCAGCTTGCCAGTGGCTGGGGTTCAGTCAAGAATCCTCCAAGCCAAGAATTACTACCAGGTTTTCTGCTGCAATAGGTTAATCCACTTTTGGACAGTAATTCCAACACAAGGTGTGTCACAGCACCTTTGCTCATCTCTGTACCAGCACCTCCCCACCTATCAATCAAGTAATAGTTCCTGTAAGTACACATAACCTTTGTGCCCAGAGCCTTGCTCACTGGAACTGTATTTCCCTCATGATTTACAGGTGCTAACATCCAGCTGCTGCAGGCACTGGGCACAGGCCAGCTTTCTTGTCAGGAAATGCTCACACTTCAGCACCCAACTCCACGCAACGCTTTGAATGGAATGCAAGATGTACCACAATTTTTTTTCCATGAAGATTTCATGACACTTAAACTTTGAATAGTCCTCTGGCTTAAGACTAAACTCTGCCATGAGATGTTGCAATGCTGTTGAGCAACACTTAAGATGTTGGCACCTTCCCAACCATTGGGAAAGTTACTGTGCATCAACTGGTCATCTGCATCTACGTAGCAGCTTTTAAAAGACTTCACCACTTGTTCTCTTCCCAAGGAATGCAGGAAAAAGGCACAAGACGTCATCAGCAGTTCTTTAGTACCCAAGAGTCATCTGGCCTACAATTTAGAGCAGTACAACTGGCTTTCTTTGGAGGTGCAGTACCCTAGCCATAAAAATTCCCCATGCAACTAAGTGCTAGAGGCAGCTGCCCTAGAGCAGTTACTGGTACAGAAGATGCATCACTGATTTTTAGTGAGGCACTGAACAGCAGGCTCCCTATAAGCATTCCACACAGTGAAGAAAACCCTGGTGTGCCACAGGACAGCAAAGGATCACTGACACCCTCTAGCCTGAACTCTTTAAGACTAGGTTTGATGCTCACTAGTTCACAACTGCTTTTTTATCCATCTCCCCACCCAGGCACTATTGTTCTGTGGTACAATCTGTTGCACAAAAAGCATGATGCAACTTACTTCAGAGGATACATCCTTAGAGCAACATCCATCCCAGGGCAGTAGGACAGGAAGGCAGCCAGAGCTGTCTCCTCAAAGAGACCAAATATTAAGATCTTGTTCCTAGAAGAGACAGAAAAGAAATCAGGGACAAAGTACCTTCAGAGATGACATCCTAAAAAAGCCCCAGTTGCTACATGGGACTGAATGGAAACAGACATCCCAGTCTAGCCCAGAAATTCATCAGGTGGGGACTACCAGGCCATCCAAAGTGACAGCAGAGTTGCCATGAGGGTCTTATGTCTGTGAAGAGACAGTTCATGATCAAGTCAACTAGCAATTGCTTTCATCACAAATTCAGGAGGTGGCTGGGGTTCATGTCACGAAATCTCTTGATGTATAAGATTAAGAGATCGAGGCTGTGTGCTGGAGTATCAGTGTCCTTTGGGGTGGGCCAGCCCCCACAGACAATGCCAACAGAAGCCACCATTTCTTTGTCTCAGCCTGACAACTGCAAGTCTACAAGGAAGAGAGCACCCAGTTTTCTTTTACCCACTGCCAAGGCAGTCTGGTCAAGACTTATGCCAAAACACCCAGACACTGCTGGGATGAAGGACTAGAATGCTCTGTGTGCTGGAGAACACACAAGAGTCCAGTTCTAAATCCTCCATGGACAGCCTGACTTACTTCATCCCCTGCTGGAAGACAGAGTTTCTTCGGGTCTTACAGATGATCAAGTCTGCCCACTGCACGACCACGATGCTGACAAAGAAGGCTGTGTGGCAAGTGAACTCCACTATTTTCCTCTGTTCATAGGTCTAGGAAGCAAAGCAGAGAGCATTCCTTCAGACATGCTGCCTTTGCTCTCTGCTGCTCACACCAAGTTCAGCAGGTGTTAATATTTTGGCTGGCAGCCTCTAAGCTGTGCCTCAAAACTTACCCATTGCTGCCCATAGCTGTCTTCCACATCATTAATCCAGCGGTCATCCCACTGAACTCTGATCCCTAGCAAGCCAGAAGGCCAGAACCCATTCTCTGCCATGATTACAAAATAGGTGAAGAAGCCTCCAAGGGCCTGGATCATACCTAAACAGGTAAGAAAGGATGATAGAACTGATGAAGCTACTGTGCAGAGCAGTTATAACAGAGAACAACAGTTTGTAGGAAACTCCAACCACCTTAAAAATTACTCCTTGGGGGGCTCACAGTGTCCCAAGCAGCAGCTGTAGAAATAGTTCACACTAACATCAAACTCAGCTGCAACCCTTTTGCTGAGCAGCTTCTGCCCCTGACTTTGTACAGAGTTACTTCTGTTCTGCCCTGTGCTGTGATGGCACCGTACTCAAGGACACAAGATAAAACTCTCTTTGTATTCTCATTAAGCCTTGCCCACCCCCCAATCCTTGCAAAATACAGTCAAGAAGGTTCCCAAGGTCTGCTGCAATTAAGCATGAGCTCCCATCCTGTGAACTGGGCACGTCTCTGTAGCTGCCTTTAATCAAGGCTCCTAATGCTGTGTGTGTTTAGGGATATGCTGGAGAGAATCCTTTACTTCTAATTAAACTAACAATGGGATCTATGTTCTTGCTGAACAAGTCTGAACCAGAGGAGAGCTGGTTGCCAGCCAGTTCCTTTACAGCGCTGTGCAATTAAACAAAATTACTGTGAAAGCGATTCAATGGCTCAAGCTGCACAAGCCACTGCTATAAGCCATGGGGGAAGAATGATGGCAAGTTCTTTACAGCCTGAGGTTCTGGTTTATACATCCCCAAACCTCAACCCTACCAAAATAAGCAGAGCAGTCACTGACTCAAGGTTATGTACAACCCCTGCTACCACAGAGTTCAAACTGGTGCCAGAGAAAACAGAGCAGCTTACCAATCTGCCCATAGGCCATGCTGATCAGCCGTTCATTCACCAGCTTGTCTGTTTTGGGATTTCTGGGCTGCCTCTTCATGATGTCACTCTCTGCTTGCTCATATGCCAGGGAGATAGCAGGGACCTGAGGGTGGCAGGACTGCTGTTAGAACAGTTTCCATTCTCCACTCTATAGAGCCTTCCCTGTCCCATGCATTCAGTGTGAGAAACAGCACTCCCTAAAAGCCATAGCTGCGATATTCCAAAAGGACCTTACCCCCTCCCCATTCCCAGTTTGTCCTTACAGGGAGCTGAAAGATCCCCAGACTCAAGAGCCATGAGAGGAATGTGAATAAGAGGAGTATCAGATGGTCGCTTATTTTAAATCAGAACACTAGAGAAAACTGTATTTCGGCATTTTCCTTCCACCTGTCCTTTCTTTAGGGTACATAAGAACATCCACATTTTTTCTTGAGACAAAAAAAACCACATTCACCATGTCAGTGCCCAAGTCAATGCAGAGGATGGTGACTGTTCCCAGGGGAAGGGGTATGTTTGCAATGATGAAGATCAGGAACGGTGTGATTTCAGGAATGTTACTGGTCAAGGTGTAGGCAATAGACTTCTTCAGGTTATCAAAGATCAGACGCCCTGGGGCAAGGAAGAGAGAATAGGGTAACTCTCACTGTCAGCAGAAGGCAGCCAAGCAGCTCACAGGCAGCCCCAGTGCTAACACCAAATGGCAAAATGCTAGTGCAGCAAATGAAAGGGCTCTCTTGCACAGCAACACATGTGGAGGGTAACACTTCTGGTCACAGCAATCAGGGCTCACTGCATACAGCAGGAGGATACTAAGCCTTGGTTCCTGGACATCATCAAGAGCCCCTGGAGGGACCCTCTGTTGCACTCCTGTTTGAGAGCTACTTCTCCATCAGCAAAATGTGTCACACTCAGTGGCAAAGATGACTGTAAGGTCACGTGTTAGGCAAAGGCACAAAGTAGCTTTTGTTATTCAGCTGCTTCCTTCTGTTATCCATACCAAAGGGTCATGCTGAACCCATGGAAAGTAATAGAACTTTGAAGAGAGGAGGAAAAGTGCTGCTCTCCTTGAAAACTCCTGTCATGGAGGCAAGCTCCAAGAAGAGCCCTCCAGATGCCTTTATTTCAGAGGGGATGCTGATGCATGTTACTTCACCACCACTGCACACCAGTTTAAACTCACCTTCTTCAACCCCAGTGACAATGGAGGCAAAGTTGTCATCCAGCAGAATCATGTCAGCTGCCTGCTTGGAGACATCTGAGCCAGCAATACCCATGGCAACACCAATGTCAGCCTTCTTCAGGGCTGGGGAGTCATTCACACCATCACCTGTGACTGCTACAATGGCACCCTAGTCACAAAGAGAGGAACAGCAAGATTGAAATCACCATGCAAGACGTTTTGGGCAGAAAAGCTTTCTCCTATCTATCAGATGAAGCACAAAAAACTATTTCAACTTTGCTGTAAAGAGACCTCAGTTCCTCCTTGCCCTCCCCTCACCCTTTCCCCTGTTCTGATCAGGCTCATCAAGAGAATCATGCTGCTCTCTCCAAAGGAGACACTGGACAACACATGAACATGTTGAATCCTCCTCCCCTAAGCACATCCAGAGCATTTAGGAATTAAGTACACTAATAAACATCCTAGGATCAGAAGAAAGCTTCAGTACAAACTGGAGATGTGTTCATGCCAAACCCTTATATTTACGTATTGTAGAGCAGCCTGACATCAGCAGCTGAAGGCTGCTGACAGATTTAATCTGGCCCTTTACATGAGGGCACTGAAGAGACTTAGCCCTACCACTTCAACAGCAGAACTAGTTGGTAGCTCACATGTATGTCTGGGATTTCTCTAATTATTCTCCCTCTCTTTACCTGTCGCTGACAGCCTTCCACAATGATTAGCTTCTGCTGAGGAGATGTCCTGGCAAAGACAATTTCTGTATGGTGAAGCAGGATGTCATCCAGTTGCTCACTAGTCATGTCCTTCAAATCTGAGCCATGAACTACACAAGCTTTGGCATCCCTGCAAACAGGAGACAATACATTTTACTTGACAAGCAGTTTCTCATTAGCTGTACTTGCCCCATAAAACTATGGCTTCTTCAGTGCTCTCAGGATAGATCAACTTCTGCTATGACTAAATACTAATCCAGGCAGCCTCTGCACAGAGGTCTGATGCTCAAAATTTGAGAGGCAGATGGGGAACACCAAGAAAAAGACAACAAAACAGAACCATGCAACAGACAAAAAAACCTCATGAGCATATCAATTCTTTCCATAGCTCTCTAAAGTGTATCAAGGCAAAGACTAGTTGTTTCCACAAATCATGGCCTCTCTGCAAAAAAAGAACCTCTGGCTCAGGTGGCTAGCTTCCAAGGTTTCAAGAGATGCTGCTGTCTTCTGCAGGCAATCCTTTTTGCAATACACTGATGGCCATGTGACTGATGACACATGGTTCTCCACAGAGAGTGTTCACACTGTGCCAGTTCCAACTGATTTACACCCTTTGGCCACAAAAGCATGCAATGTTATATTTAGACTGGTTTGGTACCCTACATGCTGCAGCAAAATACCACCTCTCCAGGCCAGCATACCATCCCTTATAGGTCTAGGAGACTATCCACGCAGCTCTTGACATCACCCAGTTTAGACAGGGAAATTCCTTCCCCACCCTTAGAGCCAGCTGCTGACCTGCTCAGTCATACAGCCCAGCCAACCCCAGCCTGCATTGCTGGGTTTTGAAGTTGCCCTCAAAATTTAAAAAAAAATAAAAAAGTCCCAACAAAAAAAAGCCCAAGCAATTTTGTTTCACAGGGTGTCTCTATTCACAGTTCATAAGCTACATGGCTGTCCTCCAGCCCAAACACAGGCTGGGTCAAGCTAAGCAATGCAGACAGCCCAGCCATTCTGCAAACAGCCTGCTTATGCCAAAGCACATTTTCTGAGGATGCCTTAGTCCCAGCTAGGCTATGAAGGCAAGCATTAACCCTCAAGAGGAATGAGTTCCCTTTTTACATTTATTCTGCTCGTAGCTATGCACTAGTGTCAACTCCTCTACCTGGCATAAGTCCTGCTCCTTTTGCTCTTAACTACTTCCCCCACACAAGACATGCACATTTAAGAGTCTTGTGCATTCTTCACATAACTCATGATACACACTGAAGAGCCACAATATGCTGAGCTAAGCAAATCCCAAGCTTTTCATGTCCAGGGAGAGATGCCGAGGGATTACCAAGGCAAGGAGAGAGGCAAAGGTTTAATTCTTTCAACAGCTCTGGCCTTTCCCAGCAGACATTACCTGGGGTTGACCTGGCTGACAGGAATGTTGAGTCGAGCAGCAATATCTTCTACTGTTTCATTGCCCTCGGAGATGATGCCAACACCCTTGGCAATGGCTTTGGCTGTGATGGGGTGGTCTCCAGTAACCATGATAACCTGAAATGCAAACAGACTGCCATGAAAGCCTTGCCTGTACTGCAGAGCAACACTGCCCAAAAAGCAGGCTGCCTTACACTGAAAAGGCCACGTGTCTTTTATTCCACTCGTGAGCCCCAGCACAGAGCAAGTCTGAGGTACAAGCAGTAACCTGCTACCAGTATGCAAGGGACTGAGGTGGATGGAAGACAAAAGCTGTTAATGTTGAGCCAGTGGGGCCAGTTCCATTTCCAGCCTGTGCCTCCCTCTCATCTTAAGTCAGTACTGTAGCACATACAGAACATACTCTGAGCCAAACCATGGGACACCATGGTTTCAGCACCTGCCAGCGCCCTAGCAGTTTGGAGTTACACTCATTTTTCAGTTCATGACCACACAACCATTTGTATTTAACTTAGAAATTAAGCCTGAACTAGCAGTAGCTAAATCCTGATCGATTACTTTATCCACTCACATTACAGTAACACAGGAAGTCAAGGAAGCCCTTTATTTCCACAGGTATTAAGCGAGGTGATTTTCAACCCAGGAATAAATTACCTTGATCCCAGCACTTCTGCATTTGCCAACAGCATCTGGCACAGCAGCACGAGGTGGGTCAATCATAGACATCAGTCCTACAAAGCAGAGTTTGTCTACAGGGAAGTTCAGGTCGTCTGTATCAAACTGGAAGCCATCAGGGAACTGATCATCAGGCAGAGCCAAGTGGCAGAACCCTGTAACACATCAAACCCACATTTACTCCTACACATCAGGAGGCAGAGAGAGTGAACACTTACTGCTTCTGCAAACAGCTACACAGTAACAGGGCAGCTCAGTCAGAGGTTTAGGCAGGGCAGTTGGAGACAGGAATCACGCTCCTATTCTGATAACTACCAGCTGTTGCTAGGTGCCCAGACACAGCCTGGTTCTTGTGCTGTGGAACAAACCTAAGGCCGTGTGGTCCCATGGAAGGTCCTTTGCTGCATTTTGATCTATGTGACTCTGCTGCCAGGCAAGACCAAACCCTGCAGGCTGCCTTTTAGATTAAAGGCAGGACTATTCCTACATGAATTAATGAAGTGACCTTACACACTGCAGGAACACAGTAACCCTTCACTTAATCTGTGAGGACTGCACAGGGACATGAAGGACAACTTTTTCCCAAGGTAATAAGGCTGTTTTTCCTTACCTAATACTCTCTCCCCAAGGCCTCCCAATTCAAGGTAGGCATTCTGAAAAGCATCTTTCATTTCCTCATCCAATGGTTGCTCTTTGCCATGAATAAGAATGGTGCTGCAGCGGTCCAAGATCCTCTCTGGAGCTCCCTTCATCACCAGCAAGTAACGGGATTCTGATGGATTTGCATTTTTGTGGATAGACAGCTAAGGGTGGAAGAAATGAATCTGTTCTATAAACGTGTACTGTGAAGGTCACGAGTAATCAACATCAATATTTTGCAACTATGGCAGTTCAGGGCCATTTGTGATATTCTGCTCTAGTTTTCATTCACCCACACTTTAAAGAGGTTTACAGACTAAGGGATCTGTGCATTCTTTAACATTAACATGTAACTGCAGGTGTTGTAATGACCTTTTTGGTATCCAAGTGCCACCTGTTGAGGTCACTTCCCAGCAGTTCATTCCTATTCCCAGATCTGAGTTACTCCATGCTCTGTGCACTACTGCTGCACAGGTTGAGAGCAGCTCTGATCCTTTCTTAGCAGCTGACACCTCAATGTACCTCAGTCCTACACAGTGGACTATGTCCTGTGTAGCTCAGATTTACAGAGAAGTCTTCAAGCAAGACAAGGTTTGGGTGCCAGGACAAGTTTTGAGGCACACTGTGTGCAAATTTACACAAGTACTTCACACAGCAACTCTCCTTTCAACAGGACACCTGCTCACCTGGTACTTGTTGGTGGAGTTAAATGGTATTTCCACCACTTTGGGATACCTTTCTCTCATCTCCTTGACAGAACCACAGCACAATTCAATGCATTTCAGAAGTGCAGACTCAGAGGCATCACCTGCCACTGCTCGCTGAGGAAAAAAGACAACTGTCAAAACATGCAACCACAGAAGATTAGATATTTCAAATAGATTTTAGAAGTGAATTCATCACAGCCCAGTCCCAGCTTCTATATAACATTATATGAAAGCAAAGAATAAATAATTCTATTATCTAATACTGACAAATACTGCATTTCAGAAAGCCAGGCCTCCCATCTTGAGAGAGCAGCAGTCTTCTTGTGACAAAGTCAAGAAGCCCTTTTTAAAGGGTAAGAGAAAGTCACATAACCAGGTACAGTCAGACCAAGTGAGGCTGGAGGGCAAACTTTGAGAAGAACTGCTGTAAGCTGCTTGCCATGAAGAATAGCTAATGTGAGATGAAGACTGATGACATGCACACAGAAACACTTTCATGTGCTCTCCCACTCCAACAGAAGACCAGCTTATCAAGCCTCTGGAGAGATTTGATCTGTCCATGCCTCCCTTCCCCATAAAGGCTGGCACTGGTAGAGATGGGAGATGGGGAATCTCAGCCCAGGAGATCTGTATGTGCTCAATGTCCTGGTGGGGTTTCCTTTGCTGCAACTGAAACCATTTCTTGCCCTTCTGATCTCTTTGTCCATTAGAATTAATTTTTTTAAATTTCTATACTACTTTTTGGTATCTAAAGACTTCTCAAAACTCCCCTCTCCCAAGCCTTCCTTAAACAGGAAGAACTCCAGTTCTTTAACGTCAGGTCACATTTTGTAGACTTAAGACACAGTCAGAGGAGTGCTGGGGAAAAATAGTTTGTTCCATCATCTCTACTACCACTGCATCAGAACACTCTTGGGAATAAGTTTACTAAGCAACATGACTAATACTTGACAGATTATAAGCACTGCACGGTTAATTTCAGCCCTGGCTGGGTCACAGCTCAGAAGCAGGAATGTGAACTGGTGCTGTGCCAGCATTTGCACCAGCACTGAACCACTGAAAGCTTAAGGAGACTTGCCAGTGAGAGCAGACTGTCTCCAGCCAGTCTTCCACAACCACTGCTCCCCTACTCTGCTGTCTCCTTCTCCCAGCACCAGGTGTTTGTAGCTTTGAAGTGTACAAATACCATAGATAGCAATTCCTGGAACAGCCAGATACTGGGAAATGCCTAGGAAAGCTTTCTGGTCTTTCCTGTCTGAAGTATCTGGCCTCCCAAACTGAGTGTGGATGCCAGTGGATGGCAGGGATTCTGCTGTGGGTAAAACGTCTTCCCAATCCCATCTCCCCTGCCCACAGCACACCTCCTCTAAGACAGCTAGACTGCAGAAAAGATTAAGAGTGGCAGATACCTCTACTCTGCAGGTTCCTGTGACCCACAGGATGTAACCTCACTACCATTAAGGGAGGACAGTGGTGAGGAGCAAGACCAATTTTTTTGGGGGGGGTGGAGCTGACCTTAAGAATTGGTACATTTTCCTGGCCAGCCTGAAACACAGCACGGTTGCAGAGACCTGCAATTCTGGACAAAGCACTCCAAGTGGCTGAGCTCTTGTCAAAGGAAGCACCTGAAAGCAGAGGAAGACTGTCAAAAAGCCACCCCTCAAAAAAGTCACATAACCTCAAAATCCCACAGGTTTAAGAGCAAGAAACCTTTATCTCAGAAACAGGAAACACTCAGAGCATCACTACATCTCTTTCACTCCTCCTCCTTTCTGAGATACTCGATGAGGAGCTGATTATTTTAAGACCAGAGGGTAGAACAGCAGCAGTGCAAGAGAACAGCTCTGCTTTCAAGATTCCAGTAATGGCTGTGTCCAGCAGCAACAGAGGGACACGCTGACAAAGCCAAGGAATTCTGGACAGATAACATTCATTCAGAGGGCTTGAGTAAAGGATGCTGGGTTCCACCTCCAGATTGTCTCACTTTATCCATCAGCCCAGGAACTGGACAAAATAGCTCCCAAAGGAACAATGCTTAAATAAAGATACTCTCTCATGCTGGCTCTTAAGATGGCTTTAAGGGAGATGAATTGAAAAGACAGTTAACCAATAACCTAACATACTTTCCATGAAGGGAAATCTTCTAGGTTTATTTCCACTGCAGCCAAGCCAACCATTGCCAGGCCAAGGGCTTTGGAAAATCTATTTATAGCTCATTACTTTGCACTAGTGTTAAGTAAAGTGACTTTTTTAAGCAGTGCAGACAAGCACAATGTTTAGGAGTAGTTCAGGGCAGGGTGCAGCAGCACCACAGGAAAAATGATTATGCAAATAAGGTGTTGTAAGCACATCATTTCACAAGGTAGATGACAGGAACTCCTAGGGAACTCCTGAGTTTGGTTGTATTGAACAGTTCTGGAGAGATAAGCATTTCTCTCAGTTGCACAGCACACTGAGATTTCAGATTCTTATCAGCTAGGAGAAACTTCCTGCTAAAGTCTTCCATTCATTGCAGGCACTATGCAAACACAACCTGGATATTCTGGGAAAATCCCTGTCCAAAGGAAACCATCTAGTTCCATGTGGGAACATTTCATCTATGTCCAGCCTCAAGCAGTTATTGTCAGGGCCAACACTTCTGCTGTCTGTACTTTCAACAGATTTAAGATTGAGCAATTTCATCAAGATACATTTTACCAAAGATAATCAGGTACTCTGCAATTATTTCTATGTACAGCACAAACATAGGGGGCTGAATATTCAAGAGGCTCAAATTCCAGTGGAGAAGTTCTGCACAAAAGGCAGGCTATACAGAGTTTAAGGATTAAACAGAACCATGATACAGTGCAAAGTTACGTGTCATTTCAGGTTTTTTTAAGCTCATTCTAGATTGTACACTAGAAGTCCTTGCATTGTGAACATCACTTGGACTGGACAGCTACAAACACAGGTTCTTAGAAGTACCAGTGTCCAGGAAGGCCCAGAAAACACCATTTTTAAATGAAATGCCCCAAGCACAGAGAGGCAGTCTTACCACTCTGGTTCTCTGTAGTATCAGCCTCATGAATCTGATTGTCAAACCACATGTGGGCAACTGTCATGCGATTCTGTGTCAGAGTGCCTGTTTTGTCAGAACAGATGGTGGAAGTGGAACCCAGGGTCTCCACAGCCTCAAGGTTCTTCACCAAGCAGTTCTTACGAGCCATGCGCTTGGCTGTTAGTGTCAGACACACCTGGGGACAAGAAAGATGTCAGGTTAGATGCACTTGTGCAGTAATAACACTGCTGTCCAACTCAATGTGCACATGGAATGACAACCAGCTTCCATGCCCTGCAATGATTCCCCAACTCCTTGCTTGTCCTGCCAGTGCAAAATAAACAGCAACACTCCAGCCCAGGTGCTAAGTTTGAATGACATTTTCCTCACTACAAAACCTCCAGAAAAAGCTTCGGCCTCCTGCTTCTCAGTGCATTAAGAAGGAAATAACATGTCCCAGGCTAACATGTCAGTCAAAGTTGCCACCTCCTAATCATAGGAGTTCTCAAAATAGGTGAAGGCAGGCCACATATGAGATGGCCCAAATTAGCTCTGGTGATAGGGCTTGCAGCTTGCTGGGGTAGAAAGTGAGCAGCTCCAGCTCTCTTTCTTGCTAGAGCCTCTTATCTGGTTCCAGCTCCCAACTGTTCATTCTCTGGCTTGGTTGCTACTCTGCTTCCTAAGGCAGCATGGCATGGAAGCATTTTCTCCTGTCCACCACCACTCTCCATACGCCTAAGAACACCTAGATACTCTCAGCACCTCTTCAGGAAACCCAGCTTGTAAAAACATCCAACAGATCCCAGACCAAATGCTGAGGTTAAAGTGAAACTTGCCAGATTGCTCTGCCAGACCTTAAGGGTTGGAAGGGCTCATATGCATGTGAATGTAGAAACCCTGATGGCTGTAGCAGGAAAACCTCTTCTTGCCATGGACAAAGGCAAGACTAGAACTCCTAGTCTTGCTCACTTCAGCTGTATGATGCCAAACCTCTGTGCAGGTCTAACTTAGGGACCCATCTTTAAGAGATAAATTGCTGCAGAACTTGACATTGATTCAGGCAACTAGTTAAAATACGCTGAACTTATAAAGCCCAGCCCTACACACTCACCTTCCACTACTTCAGTGTTCACATCTCTGAATGCACACTGAGATAAAGCACTCCACTTCCTTAAGGACCACGTGTGTAGCAAATTCAGGTTTTTTTCAGCTTTACTCACCGTAACGGTTGCAAGCAGCCCTTCAGGGACATTGGCAACAATGATCCCAATGAGGAAGATAACTGCCTCCAGCCACGTGTACTCCAGGATGAGGGAAAGGATGAAGAAGGAGACACCCAGGAACACAGCCACTCCAGTGATGAGGTGGATAAAGTGTTCGATCTCCATGGCAATTGGAGTTTTGCCCCCTTCCAGTCCAGAAGCCAAACTGGCAATGCGGCCCATGACAGTGCGATCCCCAGTGCTAATGACAATGCCACGGGCAGTGCCTGCAAGAGAGATGGGTTTTAGAAAACAATTGCAGACATAGCTTAATACCCTGTAGGTGTGGAAGAGGTGCTCTGGGTGGGCTTCAGCACAAAGATTGCCTACCCCCATACTCAGAGCTGCAACAGAAGTCCTGCCAGAGATATCAGGCATTCCTGCTTTCTGCAGCAGCTGTAGAATTTTGTACAGCTCTACCTGATGGTTCACATTATGTTACCTGCACTTTAATGCTTTTTACTTGTAATAAAGCAGGCAGCCTAGAAGACACACCACATAGCTGCTCCTCTAAAAGAAGCAAGAACAAAAAACCCCAGTGGTGCTCTGGAGTCTTTGCTCCTTTTACAGTAGTGCGGTTGGAATGGGCAAGGACTTGGATGGGAGCTTCCACCCTGCTCTGGCATGGTAGAAGCTCATGGTGTAATCACACTGCTTATCTGTACAATTCAATAGCATTGCTCATGCTTCAGGGAAGTAGGAGACACATACCTTCCACACAGTTGGTGGAAAAGAAGGCAATGTTCCTGGTCTCCAGCGGGTTCTCATGGGAGAAGTCTGGAGACCTGGTTTGAGGCTCTGATTCACCAGTAAGTGAGGAGTTATCCACCTACATGGAAGGGAGTACTTTGTCATACATGAGCAGACAGATGCATGCTAGGTACTTCCCCATCCTTCTCCTCCACTCCAGCCCCCATTCACAGCATAGGAGACTAATTCATCCTCCTTCAGAATGAAGTTTCTAGACAGTCTGTCACTACTGTACCTTGCAGCCATGTGCAGATATGATCCGAAGGTCAGCTGGAATTCTGTCTCCTCCTTTCACCTCTACTAGATCTCCAACCACAACACCTTCAGCATTTATGCTCATTTTCTCACCATTTCTGACTACAAGTGCTTGCTGAAAAACAGTGAAGAAACAACCTATGTCAAAAGCAACTCTTAAGAAAAGGCTTAAAAGATCTGAGAATCTTAGAATAGTTATGATATGCTTCTACAAGGTTTCTACTTGTACTAAGATGTTTGTATCTGATACATATGTTATTTAAGAAAAATAAGGGGTTTTTTTTTCTTGTTCCCAAGGTGACAGTGTGATAGCTGAGTATTGATCCAGACTGTCCATGAAGGAATTCAAATTTTAGTGCTTATCACACCAGTTACTGAACTCCCCAGACTATGGAGAAAGTGTCCTATGATTGTTAATAAGCTGGTGGAACCCACAGGTTTTCAGGAACTACCTTGGCCTATTAGCATAGTTACTTGGAGCAGCCTCACAAATCCCTCAAAATTAAGAGTTAGTAACCCACATTAACAGTCAGGCCCTTGCAATTGGAGTTTATGTTTAAAACCATTAATACCTTTTGATCAAGCTATGGCTTGCCAGACCTCAAGGAAATAAGTTATTCCATACCTGAGGCACCAAGTTCTTGAAGGACTCCATGATCTTGGAACTTTTTGCTTCTTGGTAATAAGAGAAACAGCCAGTAATGATAACCACAGCTGCCAATACAATACCCAGGTACAGCTACAAAGAGCAGAGACAGTGAGTCAGAGGACAATCTGCCTGAAAGGCTTCCAGTTTCTCCAAATAAATTGCCTGGCATTTAAGTGCCCCATCACAAGCATGAAGGTACTTGCAGTCTCTGTACATTTTGAACCCAAAGGCTGTCCACAAGTTAGTGGTGCTAACAAAACACAAAGGAAGTTGGCTGTTCATTTCATTATGTGGAAGCACTCCAAAACATGTTAAGCTCACACACTGAATTTCCCGTGGTTATGGGAAAAGCTTCTGGACTGAATGCTTAAAGGAAGTTAATCTGCTTTGAGCCCAACAGGCTGCTTCGCCTGCCTTTGAGGTAAAACAGACATTTTTACTTACGTTATCCTTGTTGGGCTCCTCATCCATCAAACTTTGAATGCCGTAAGCCAGAAAACACAGAATAGCACCAATCCACAGCAGGAGTGAGAATCCTCCAAAGAGCTGCCGACAGAACTTTACCCATTCAGGAGTGGTGGGTGGGGGGGTGAGGGCATTTGGGCCATCACGAGCCAGGATCTCAGCTGCACGTGCAGAAGTCAAACCCTACAAGAGAGGTTCCTTTTTTAGGCATTGTGGCAAGATCAGCTGTAGAAGGTAGGTCTGAATTTGTTCAGGTTCTACTGTAGCAACAAGGAGCTGCTAACAGGTAATGGAGATGTCCAAAACCACAAGTGCAGGATGCGAGAGCAGAATGCCAAAACAGGAGCTACAGGATGCTGAATGCTGCTTGAGGAGCCTGCAGGCCCATGGGCCTTTGAACACAGAAGAAGGGTAGGACAAGAAGGCTACAGCCAAAGACCTTGAGCTCTGAGGAACAGCACAGTGCCATCCACCCTTATCAAATGACGGAACAAGTGAAAGCTGGAGGCCATAAAAGTGATGACATGTTGGAACAACCTTCAAGGAAGTTCAGCTTTCAGAAGCCAAGGTCTTGGACACAAAAATGCAAATCTCTGTACTGTTATAGAGTAAAGAGCAGACTTGATGCTATATGCAATCACACAAGAAATGCATTGAGCAAAGCAAACAACAGCAAGAGTGTAAAACCCTGCAGTGCTTCTGCACTGGACTCTGAAATAGCCTAGGACATCCGTACACCTCTTACTGCAGAAAGGCAAAACTTTAACTGCTACTAGCCATCATTAAGTCTCTGGGCATGTGCTAGCTCTCTAGAATACATCTGCAACATAACAAACATTTGTCTTCATTACATGCTCCTCGGGAAAAAAAAATAAAACCAAGAAATCAACTTGACCTTGAACAACTCAGAGGCAGATAACAGTGACTTTGTTAGAAGCAAAGTCACTAAAGTATTGCAGTCAAGTTGTACAGTGGGAGGATAAAGAGAAGTATTTGTGAATTCAACAGTTCTCCCAAAGCCTGGGAAACTTCACTAGAAGAGGGGAGATTAAACATAAAAAGAAAAAAAAAAATCCCATACTGAAACTGGACCACCCAGATCTCGCTTTGTGAAATCTTCTGAGCTGAGGCTGTTTCTTTTCAGATCAGGGCAAAGAGAGAGGGAATACAATGTCTACCTACCCGACTCAAGTCTGTTCCGTATTTACGATGAAGTTCATCAAGGCTCAGCTTGTGGTCATCCTGAAAGACAAGAAATAGTTGGAAGAGAAAAGAACCTGAGAAAAGAGTTCAGCAATTCCACCCCCCACCCCAGGTTTCCCATCTGTAACAGTTGGTGAGATAACAGGACTCTAGTTCATCCTCTCTGTGAAATTTCAAACTCATTCTGGAATTCAGCACAGCCTCATCTTTAGTGTTCTTGTGACTATTTGGGTACCTGACAGCTTTTTTGAAAAAGTCTGATTTTATCTCAGTGCAGTCCTTACACCCCTAGCAGATTCCGTGAAACCTCAGTGGGTGGGTTTTTTGGGAGGTTGAGAGAGGAAGGGAAAGAAAAGGAGTTGAGAAGGAAGGTAGGGACGTACAGAAGATTAAACCTGCAATTTCACACGTTTTTAAGTAGTGCTGCTAGATTAAGCACTACTTTGGGGGAAGTGTTTCTTTCCCCCAAGAGGCTTCTTTTCACAGCCAGGCTATTTTTCAGTTGGATCAAGTTCGTTCAGAGCAGCGCCTCACTTAAAAGGGTGTACTGGAGGAGGACACGCTTTAAGTACACATCGCTCCTGAACACAGAATCCAATCTTTGAGCAATCTTTAAGATCCCCTCTTCCTAACAGAGGGGTCAAAAATGTGAAACCCCAGTCTCAAACCCATGGAACAGAAACAAAATCTGCATCACCTTTAAGGACAGCAGATCTAAGCCAGCTGATGTTTCACAGACAGATGTACAGCACCATCCAGCTTTCACAGATGGGGATGGGAGACACTCCCCACAGCCTCAAACATGATTAGAAGGAATAATACTGAGGTCAGTCTGAGCAGAGGCCAGCAGTAAATGGAGCTGTACAGCCTCAACTCCTCAGCTGGAATGAAAACAGCAGTCCCACTCACATGACAGCACAATAAAGCCTGTAATGCTGCTATGCAGAGAGTGCTCGCCTGGCTGAGGAAATACATCTACACTGTGCTGTGGGTAATGCAGGCAAGCACAGACTTAGGTTCTGTGTCAAGTGCCTTTTGAGAAGTGATGTTGCCAGGGTCTATTGTGTGCTCATCTTGATGCTGAAACACTTATAGCACACGTCTGGCTTGGGGACAGAGGGGAGGAGAAGGGAGATCAGTGCCTTCAGTCATACCATGCTGTCAGCACACCAACTTCTCTTTTAGTCGGATTAGGCACAGGGCTTTGGGCATAGCAAACATTCTTAAAGCTGCTCTTTCTGTGCCCTACACTCTTACCATCGCAACTTCCTTTTTAAGCTCATCCATGTCCCTCTCCTTCTTCCCCTTCTTCCCTTTCTTGCCGCCATGCTCTGATGTAGCAGTGGGCTCATACTTGTCTCTTCCAGCCTGCAAGGGAAGACATGGCATTATTAGAAACATCTTACAGTCAAATTCCACAGCAGTAGACATGAACTATACACACAAGACTGCCAGGCAGACGAAATTATTACAGTTTATTAAAGTCCTCTACCTTAACTTTAGTAAAGTCTTTGACACTGTTGCCTACAGTATTCTCTTGGAGAAACAGGCTGCTTGTGGCTTGGACAGGTGCACTGTGTGCTGGGTAAAGAAACAGCTGGAGGGTTGGACCAAGAAAGCGGTGGTGAACAGTCACACCCAGCTGGCATCTGGCCACCAGTGGGGCTCTCCAAGCCTCAGTACTGGACCCAGTCCTGTTTAATATCTTTATTCGTGATCCAGACAAGTGGATCGAGTGCACCCTCAAACAGTTTGCAGATAATACCAAGTTGGGCAGGAGGGCTGATCCTGCTGCAGGGTAGGAAGGCTCTGCAGAGGGATCTGGACAGGCTGGATTGAGACCAACAATACAAGGTTCAAAAAGGCAAAGTGCTGAGTCCTGCCCTTGGGTCACAACAACCCCCAGGCAGCGGTACAGCCTGGGGGAAGAGTGGCTGGAAAGCTGCCCTGAAGAAAAAGGACCTGGGGGTGCTGGTCAACAGTGGCTGCACATGAGCCAGCAGGTGCCCAAGCGGCCAATGGCATCCTGGCCTGTGTCAGCAATAGTGTGGCCATCAGGACCACAGCAGTGATTGTCCCCCTGCACTCAGCACTGGTGACACCGCACCTTGAGTGTGTCCTGTGTCCCTCACTAGAAGGACACTGAGGTGCTGGAATGAGTCCAGAGAACGGCAACAGAGCTGGTGAAGGGTCTGGAGCACAAGTCTGATGAGGAGCAGCTGAGGGAGCCAGGGGCCTGCAGCCTGGAAAAAAGGAGGCTCAGGGGACACCTTCTTGCTCTCCGCAACTCCCTCAAAGGAGGCTGTAGCCAGGTGGGGGTTGGTTTATTCTCCCAAGAAGCAACAGACCAAGAGGAAATTACCTCCAGTTGTGCCAGGGGAGGTTTAGATTGGCTATTAGGAAAAATTTCTTCACAGCAAGGGCTGCCAAGCCCTGGAACAGGATGCCCAGGAAACTGGTTGAGTCACCATCCCCAGCAGTACTTAAAAGATGTGTAGATGTGGCACTTGGAGAGATGGTTTAGTGGTAGACTTAGCAGTGCTGGGCTAGCGGTTGGACTCAATTATTCTAGTGGCCTTTTCCAATCTACATGATTCTATGAAAGTTATGCCACTTCAATAAGTAATAAAAATGAGCTAGTGAACAGAAGTCTGCTCAGTATCATCCCCAATACACAGATTAGAGCCAGACACTGTGCAAGTCTAGCTAGGAGGTAAGCAAGCTATGTGCTATTCAGGCAGTCTCGACGCATGAGCCCCAGCTCAAGCTGAAAAAGTGACAAAGAGCAGAAGACATCAATTCCTGAGAGAAAACGTATGCTCCCTTCAAGGCATTAACTCCTCCTCCCCCCTCCCAGCCTTCCACATCCTCTGGTGAGGAGGAGCAGCCTATCAACTGAAGATAAATAAGAGGTGGTACCTCTGGCTGGTCGATTCTGGGGGCTAAGTTCCAACACTTTCATTCTCAGTTTGGCAAAACTAGCTGGCCAGTTTACGCAACAGAAATCTGCTTTCAATTTGTGGCAGTTTGAGCAGCAAGAATGGTATACAAAGCAGCAGTACACTTTTGCAGATTCAGTCTGTGCTTAGTCCTGCTTACACTTCACAGAGCAGATGATTCGCTTAAAGCCTCTTTATTCAGTAGGATTTCTATTCACTTTTATTATGGTTAATTCTACATGAAATCGTGCAAAGATTGAGATCTTGTCATAATGGGGTAAACAAGCATCTGAGGACAAATAAATAATGACTTAGTGCACATTAACATCACTTAAAAGACAATCTTCTTTTCTGTGTGGGGCCTATTACATCCCTACAACCTGCCAAGTTTTATGTGATGAGATTTTCACCTAATGAGATCCCCTGAAAAGAACTTCAAGATGAAATAGCACTTAGAGGCACCAGAGTCAAATCTTTAACAAGATTAAGAAAAGGTTTCAAAGGCATTGCCTTGCTTGTTCTTTGTATGAACACCTCAAACCACGAACTGGATTCCTGAGAGTTATCTGGACATGGGAACTACTGTTAGGATCCAAGACCTGTCGTCATGAGTAGCTAGCACAGGAAATTTTTATTATCTATTTCGAGAGAAGTAGAAACTGAAACCAAAAGTGAAACTGCATGAAAAAGAAGAAAGACCGTTACTTTTCTGAAAGAATCCCTCAAGTCACATCTCGGCAAGGGTTTTTACTGTGCTGAAAAAGCTGTGTGCAACACTCTGCAGCCACAGTCACACATTTCACATGCACAGAAGTCTCCCCTTGCCCTGCTCAGCAAAGGCAAGCTGTAGCACTCCGCTACAGAGCTGTGCAATGGAAACAGTTTTTAATAAGTGGAGCAGAGCCGAACTATTTGCCTCCAGTGATCCAGGAAAAAGACAGAGAACTACAGAATGTCAGCATTCCTGACATTCTCTTCCCTGCACCTAAACTCCCATTTCCCTTCTTAAAAAAGTGAAAGCCACAGTACTTAAACCAGCATGGTCCTCGCATTCCAGCATCACAGGAATTTGCCACAGGGCAATTCACAAAAAGCCACCATGAAGCATCTCTCTCTCCTTCAGTTTCTGAAGGAAACAACTTTGACTTCTACTAGAGCTGTGGTAGACAAGTCCAAACACAGCCCTGCACAAAACACATGCCTCTTGACTACTGCTTGAGATGAGAAATGATTCCTAATGAAGGTGAAGGAGCTAGTACTGCTCCATCACCTTCAGCTTCACCCCTTCTTCCCCAAGAAAAGCTTGGCAATCTCTTGTAGGTGATGTAAAAACCTCCTGGTTCTTTGAAACTTGTGAGAAATAGTTACTCAGCTTATTGGGGGCAGTGAATAATCCAGGAATACAGGAGTGCTTAAGCTTTTTCAGCTGCAGCTGAAACAATCTACAAGTGGGCAAACATGAAAGGCTCACTGCCCTTGTTCAAGCATGATTTGCTTTTAAAAAAAAAAAACAAAAAAAACAAACCCAAAAACCCCAGCAATCAGCTGCAGTTAGAACAAAGGGTGGATAGAGTTACTTGTTTCTTTAAGCACCCAAGTATTTGGGTCTTAATGGAGGCCATCTTACAGAGGAGCTCAGCAATTCCTCAGCTTAAAAAAAAAAAGCACAATACTTTCCCTTCTGTTGCTTTAGTACTACATCCCACCCTTACTGAAAAGGTAAGTAGGTATGTCAGGAGAATCAGTTTCAGCTCTTGTTACAGGATTACTTCATGCAGAATCTGAACTTCCTGCTCCATCATTCAAATCTGAACTTGACACACACATCAGAGTCCAAGTCCTGCCCCTGTTCTGTGCCTCCCGGGCCATTGCCTCCCTTCCTGCAAGATGAGCCCAATCTGTTCAACAAAGGCTTGTGCTGGCTGGGCTGCCAGGGGAAGAAGTTTTCATCCCACCTCGGCGCTGTAGGATTTCCCTGCTCTCCCCTCCTTTTCCTGCTGTACAAAGAGAAGAAGGCCTATGGTACTCTAGATCCACATCTTATCACGATTTAATCACATGGCCTGAACACAAAGGAAGATCTGTCTCATCAGAAATGTCACCCCTGTTCCTTGACTTAGCCCAAGAACTGACTCATCAAAACTGCCTCAGAAAAAAAAAAAAACAACGCAGCTTCTTTTTTTTTCCATGCAAGATTTATTTTTTTTCCACTGGCTTAAGCACAACATTTGTACACACCAGTGTAAGAAGTTTTATACATCCCCCTGAAAATCCTATTGTCTTTCAGACACAGCTGATGATTTTCCGCTCTGGACTAATTGAGCCATTCATGGCTGATGTTGTCAATACAAGCCATGATTGACCAGGAAACAGGAGGGGTACAAATCAGCAGACAATCTCAGAAGTAGCCTGTTCTATGATCACCTAATCCAACAAGAAATGTCAAGTAAGAGCCAAAACAAATTATGCAGTCTCTGGAGGCCTGGTCTGTTTTACTGCTTATGTCATTATAATCAATTGTGCAGAGAAAACAGAAAAGTTACTGTCCTGCTGCCTTATGAGACAGTAAATATATTAACCAGATGAGTCATAAAACTAACTCCGCCTACTGGACTGGAAACTCTGTTCCATGACCCTAAGTAATCCCAGCAAAAGGTGGAATGGCTTCTTTGGATCTTTCTTACTCCCTCCCAAGAGCTGTGTTCAATCTCCTATCCTGAATCAAAAATTTAGGCTGCATCAGCTGATCAGACTCTCAGCATCCAGCACAGTACAAGCCAGTTTTCATTCAACAGCTGATAATTGCTAATTGTGCATAGGCTGCTGATTCCCAAATTATGGAAGGACAAGCTCTTCTCCCACGAGAAGAGATGCAAACCTAATCAGGCTTTTAATCATCAGGATAAAACAAGGACCACCCACACACCTTAAGCCCTCTCTGGGTATTAGGACAAATATCTCTACTGCTCCTGGAGTTGTGTGAAGACTCAAGAGCAGAGCGGGCTTTCCAAATGTCATCACTGCGCAGCTGACCAGCCCATCCTGGGGTTTCCTGGTGTTGTGCCAACTACAAAGAGTCACCTTCCTCACTTCTCTGACAGTAATAGTCACCATAACTCCAGACATCTCTAGTAGCTGACAAACACATCAAGATGAGTGGACTGGACCCAGTTCTCCCCTAGAGGAGCTGGTGAAGGGCTACCCTTTGGAAAGGCCTGGATGAAGGATGAGCTGCAGTTTTCAGCAGGTCAGGATTAGAGTGGGTCATACAGCCCACCTCACTTGCCAGAGACCCCTGTTCCTGTTACCCTATTTTTCCAGAAACATGCATTAACTAGGTCCAAGATTTTCTTTGGCAAAAGGACTATCCTCTAGCCATAGTAATAAAAAGTGAACCACCATAAAATAGCCGCAGTAATAAAGTAATGAAGAAGATGGAGGAGGGGGAAGGTAATATATTAAGTTTTTTTTAATTGCAGCAGATAAGGATTGCTTTGATTTGCATGATTTCTCCTCAGCTGGTTTCATTATGCAATAAATCTTCCTAGTTTCTGACAGGGAAAAAAAACCCCTTAACTGAGGTTCAAGGGAATCCAAGCAAGCCAAAAGGTGTTTCTGCTCCACACACAGGTGCTTGATCACTGCATCCAGTTTCAGAAAGCCTTCATTACTGTTTCCAACAGCCTTCACATACACTTTTCTTTAGTCAGAAGATAAGATCTGAATTAAGGACATCTCCTCCTCATGGGCTATAAGGCAGAGCTGACCTCCAGAAGTGACCCAAAGCACACACCACAGACTCTGTGCTATGCCTGTGCAGCGAGGGAGATGGAGTGAAACATGCTGCTGTCTACAAGCAGCTTCCAGTCGGCTCTGAACAGGAATGAAATCCAGAGTGCTTTCCTCCGCTACACACTCCCCCTTGGATAATCTGCTTTTTGGGCTGCATAGCAGCAGCTGGGCCCCGTTACCATTTAAAGTAAAACAGACGCTCTGCTCAGCTTCTCCTCACAGCCACAGAGAGAAGAAACTTGTTTTCTCACACTTAGGCTCTTTTTTTCTCTTCCATCCCATGCTCCCATGGGAAAGAAGTTTCCTTTTTGGGCACCCTAGCTCAGGACAGGCACATGCTGTACAGTGTTGCATCCACACCCTGCCTTTTCCACTGCCTCCCTCGCTCTCTCACATGCCCGTTTTTCAGGGGGTCCCTAATTATACGCATGCATTCTCACTGCTGAACGAGCAAATCTTGTGACTTGCTACCAGAAAGCATGAGGCAGCCGTATTATCCCTGCTGAATTATCCCTTGTGGCGGCGCTTCAGTTTCAGGCTAATTGCTTTATTACCCATGCAACCTATGAAATCTAAAATGGAGCAAGACAGCTTTCTACACTGGAAAGCGTTTGTACCTTCCATTAGTCCCACCAAGGCAGGCTAAGCCCCCAAAGCCTTTTGCACTGCAGTTCTACATACACACACACCCCTCAAAGGCTGCTCTGATGATTTAAACAAGATTCAGAATACTGCCCACACTGCCAAATCTCTCTTCAGTGTTTTATCTGCTGGATGAACTTTTACTGTCCACACTGTCTGTTGCCTACTGGACTTAAAAATGCCACAGGTTGGGCTGCCAAGCAACAGAAGGACTTCCTTAGGAAAAGAAACCCCATACACAGAAAAATGCTGAAAGCCCACCCCACACACTCCTCAACCCCCTTTTCTGAGTCACTGTCCATTCAGCCATGCTCTTGCAGCTCTCCTACTACTCATGCAGTTAGGTCAACATTGCTGCTTTTCCACTGCACCGGTGAGGACAATACAAAGTCAAGTCAATGTTTGAACAGCACAGAGCACCTGTTGGCAGGGAAGGCACTACCACCGCTGCCATGGCCCTGCACGGTCACCCTCTCCTCAGGAAACGGAGAAATCTGGGAATTTTACAGGAATGTGTCTAAACCAAAAGCAAACACAAATCTACACACAACTCCAACTACACGAGATACACAGGGAAGTATTCGAAGGGAAAACACAAACATCCAAGCAACAAAACCCAGAAACTGGTCTCTAGTTTTTTTGACATAAAACACAATCAGAGCAAGCCAAGAGGTGTTACTGCTCTGCACACGGGTGCCTGAACACAACATCCAGCTCCCTTCATATACACTTTTCTTTGGTTAAAAGATACGATCTGAATTAAGGACTTCTCCTCGCTATAGACCTATAATGGGCTGCAAGGTAGAAACAATGCTGACACAGGGCAGAAACCGCTGTACAGCCTTCTACGAGAATTTATCACCCCAATGAACAGGAGAGCTCAGGGGCGTCCGCCTCCCTCCTGCCACCATCACCCATCAGACCCTCACGGCTACCAACAGGCTAATTAGCCCAAACAACGCTGAGGGCTTCCCTTCTCCCGCCTCCCCGCGCCGGGCCCTCGTGTCTCAAGGAAAGTCTAAAGTACTCTCAGGAGCCCGGGGAGCAGCCGCGCTCCCTCCCCAGCTCCGCAAGGCCACCAGATAACACCAGCCCCGGGGGCTGCGGGCGGCCGGGAGGCCCCTCGGCGGGGAGACACGGCCTCAAGAAGAAGCCGGGGGTTTTGGGACGCCGGCTGCTTGCCCCGGGCTCCGCCACGCCCTCGGCCCGGCTCTTCCTTCCCGCGGGCGGCGGCGGCCCTCGCACGTTGCCGGGGCCGGCNTTCTCCTCCGCGGCTCCTCGCCTTCGCCTCGCCCCCCTCTGCCCCCGCCCGGCTCGTTCCTCTCCGATGCCGCAGCCGCGCGCAGCTCCGGCCGCCGCCGGCTTCCCGCCGCATAAAGAGCCTCGCTGCGCTGCCCCGCCCAGCCCCTTGTGCCTCCACGCCCCCGTGGCTCCGAGGGGGCGTGAACGGGGGGCGGTCCCGGGGGAGGGGGCAGCGGCTGCGGCCGGGGCTGGGCGGGAGGACCGCCCGCCGTTCTTCCGCTGTCCCGGGTGCGTCTTGGGACGGGGGGCTCACCTCGAGGCTCACCCCGCCGCCCCTGCCCCGGGGGTCGGTCCTGTGGCCGCCGTGGCCGCCCGGAGCCCCCAGGTGCCGGTTCCCCGCGGGTGTTGCCACCGCTCGCTGAGAGGCTCAGGACCCCCGGTGCTCCCTTTGCACCCCCACGCTTTCTGCTGGGCATGGTCCCTGCCATACTGCCAGCCCGCCGGAGCGTCAGCGCGCTCCATCCCATGGGAGATGTGCGTGCTCTTGCTGGAAACTACTTCTGGTGATTCAGGACTCGGTGAAGAGTCGGGGGGCAGCGTTCTGTGCCGTCTGATGCTTAGAGAGCCTGGATAGGGCACCAAGTTTGGCTACGGTCATCCTTCCCTTATGCTTCAAATTGTGGGAAAGACAGAGGCAGAAATTATGACTGTGTGTTTGTTCACTTGGTTTTTGTTTGTTTTTTTTTTTTTTTGCAGAGGTTTGTTACTTCTGTCTAGATTCTCTGGCAAAGAAAACGAGCTGATGCTCTTATTTGTTCTCGATGACTTAGTAGATGCCCTGGAACCCTGTATAAACTTGGAAATGAGAAAGTGTTTCAGGAGGTTTTACCTGCTGAGGGTCCCAAAAACAGCTGTGAACTTTCTTGGGAAGGAGGAACATGGTTTACAGCACTTCCCTGCTTAGCATGGCCTGAAACCCTTCTGCAGGAGAAGAGAATTGAATTCAAGCCTTAAACATCCTGCACAAGAGCTTGCTCATCAAACTGCCCACAGAACCATGTCTATTAGGGGAAGATCTGCCACTGCAACCATCATTTATTTAAACAATTGTGTTGAGGCACCACGCTGGTGGTGGGGCTTGGCTCTGGCACTGCTCCCTAGAGCTATTTTAGAGCTTCTGATGGATCTGCTGTTTGTGGATGTGGGGGATGCTCCATCGTTGTGACTCCAGCTGGACTTAAAAACATCTTGACTGCTCAGTTCTGAGGTGCTTCTGCAACAGAACATACTGGACATGAAAGCAAAAACCAGCAGTGAGATCAGATGCAATTTTAGATGTCAGGACAGCATTTCAGAGACACTTTTTTAGTGCATAAGCTCCATTTTGGAGCCTCTCATGGTCTTTATTAGATTTGGCACTGTGTTGACAGACTGGGAAACTGAAGTTTTTGGTTTGCCTAGAAAATACGTGGACAGCTGTCTCCCTACCACACTGCACCAACCTGACACTGAGGCAACACTCTCAGATAGCTTTTGTTACTTACCCTTGCGGTTTTGTTCTGAGATTTCCCAGGAAAGGCTTGGCTCTTGCCAGTGGGTGGGAAGAAGGGGATAGGCTTTAGGAACTGGGTTGAAGTTCCAGTGCCTGAAATCATGTGTTAGTTTTGTTTTCACTCATTAACAGCATTTTACTCCTGAACAGCAATACACTGTACCAAACTTGGCTTGCTTTCTATGTTGGCAGTGAAGAAGCATCATCAATAGAATGCTAAAAGAAGACCTCCAGACCACTTCTGCTCTGTATTGCCCCTTGAAGTGCTACCTAACCAGTGAAGTTGATTTGGCACATTGTCAGTTTGACCCATCTTTTCCTTGGGATAGTTGATGCACTGTCATTTCTGCTTAGTATGAAACTGTAGCATGCAACTGTGGTGCTGTAAACCTGGATTAGTGTCTCACTGTCACTGTCCATGATTTAAACGGAGAACGAATCCATACAGATCAAAGGAAATTCTATTACGTCAAATCAGGCAGGGATTGTAATGTTCTGTATTGGAAATGCTTGTGTTCTCTTTCCGTAATAGGTATCAGTGAGATTAGCTTAAGAAAGATCAGGAGAGCTCTGTTTTCAGTATCTACAAGCAATTACAAACTAGTTGGGACCTTGGCAGGGTGACGGAGAGAAGCAGAGATAACATACAGGGAACTTCACTCCTGCCAGCAGGTGAAATCCCAGTCAGGCTTTAATACCTGGAAATTCCTGCTCTTTGGCTTGTGTGTGCCTCTCAGGTCATCCCAGGAGTAATCTTGAATAGTTATTTTGGAGATCTGCAACCATACATCGTTTTCCCCTCAGACAGCAGCTGTGGGCTGCTGCACAGCAGTCAGATTCCAAGAGTAGGTAGCATGGGATGCATTGAAAGGAGAAGAATATAAGCCTTTGCTAAGCAGTGCAGGGCATTATGTAAATCCCTGCTGCTGTGGACGTCACAAGGCCCTCCTGCCACATTTTTTTACTTTGAGAAGCAGGGACTGTTTTACAGCAGGGAGTTTTATTATGGCCATTTTCGGAACGGGAGAACAGTCACAGTGAGGGAAGGCCGGCATGCAGAAAAGCTTCTGCAGGTTCCAGTTAAGAGTCCAAGGGTCTGAAAGCCCTTTGCTCTTGCTGCCAGATATGATAGCTTCCTCTCAAGCATATTCCTGCTTCCAGTAGTAGACTACATGTAGCTTGACAGAGAGAAGCAAATCTTCATTATCCCTTCACAACTGCCGCAGCCTAGGGCTGCATTTTCTGGGAAAATTAGGATCCCAGCAGTGGATAGTCCCCAGAATAGGAAAAAATGCCATCTCTCATCTGTTTTTTCTTTTTGTGACATCTCCCATGTTCACCAGCTTTTTGGATGTGTTGCACCAAGAGCCACGCTTCAGCGTTCACCTTGAAAACCCCAGCAGCTTCTTTCTTCACTGGCACGGAGCATGTTGGAGCAGTTTGCCTATGGACACTACAGTGCCCTTACCAGCAGAGAAGGAAAGCTCCTGCGGCTCCTATGTGCTCAGAAAAAACCACAAAAACCCAAAACAGAGTTGGGCCCAAATAAGCTATTTTCTCTCGTCCACTTCTACCTTAATCTCAAGAGTCTCCAGAGGGCAGGGTTACCCACAGCAAACTACAGAAGGCAACAAAAGCAGCAACAGTGCAGATAAAGTGAGATGTGCTCCACCACTAGCTCTGTCGGTGTGGTTCAGAGCAGTGGTCAAAAGGGTTCATGGCTTTTTTGAAGGCCATGTCCCTTCAGAAGGGAAAGAGAGAACACAAGGTGCATGAAACAGTGTCTCTATCGACCTTCCATCTGTAAGTACAGGCCTCATACCCTCTGCCGTCTTGTCCCCTGCCTTTAATGAGATCACTTTAAGAGATAAGGCAGTGGCTCCATTAAAAGGTGGGTGGGGGGAACAATATCTAACTATGGGGTGAGCAAAGATCAAGATCCACTATACCCTGTCAGGCTTGGCTAAGCTTCCGGCACTTTTTTCCCTCCCCCTGGCTGAGGGATACAAACATTTTGCATTTTTTACAGTATTTACTATTTTTCTGAAGCCTTCCAAGACATTCAAGTAGTGTTTTAAAAACATGACAAATTGCTCCTCAAAGGCCTGGTGAAAATGAGGACTCCAGCTTTTACCACTGCATATAAATAGATTCACCTTCCTTTGGAGCGATGGTGTCGAGGGCTGCAGAGGCAAAGGGCACAAATACACAGCATTCCTGCCATTTCAAGTGCCTCAGTGCTATGCCTGTACAAAATTCCTGGGCACTTGGCACTTCCGTAAGTGGGAACTCTGGCCGCTCAGCCTTTCTCTGTGCTAAGCTCAAAGTGCCTCGGCCCAAGAACTTAAAAACTGTGGGTCTTTTGTGTTTTCCCAGAGAGGAGGTGGAGGGAGGCTTACAAGAGTCATGCAGTGAATCAGATCAATGTGTGGGATTTAGGGGAGTGTGGTTCCTGTCTAACTGCTAGGAGATGGGGTTTTACTTCTGGTTCACAGATCCCCAAAGACTACTTGGAGGGGGGCAATGCTGTGAGAGCACAGAAAGCAAAGCCAGTAGATTGAAACACACAATTCAAGGATTTGTGCTTCTCCAGGAAAAATGGTTAGGAATCAACAAATCAAAAAGAAGAAGAAAGGATTATTATCTTGCTCTGAACAAATCTGTAACATGCATTTAAGTGACACTTCTTTTTTAATGCCCATACTCATAACCTATCATTCTGGTTTTAGTTACCAACACTGTTATTAATTCACCCTTCTTCGCCAGTGAGTTATCTGGGAGATAAAGCACCTTTGAAATCCCTGGACTCCCTGGAACCACAGTGTATATCTGTGTGTGCACTTTGCCATTCCAGAGCAGATAAACTGAGTGCCATGTAACTTATGCCTGTTATGGAAATCACTTGAGCACTAGTCGCTGTATGGGAATAAATCTAAGAGAGCATAAGGTTTAGCCAAAAATGTCTGCATGTACTCTTCTTTAAAATTTTTTCTTTCATTTTCCTTCCATTTGCATCTGCCTATATTCCATGGCAGGGAGGTAGTTGCATCTAAGTATAGACAAGCTGGTGAAAAATGCCAGATTTCTTTTTTTTTTTAATCCATACTTTGACTGTTTTCTGCCTAACTGAGAGGACAAGTGGGTGTACTGATAAGTGAAAGGGAGTTGAAGATTGTTGCTGTAGGGTGGACAGGGAGAAAAAAATAAAGCATGTGTTGCCATACTAGAAACAGCTCTCTTCAGCATTTTACTATCTATGGAAATATTTTCAAATATACAAAAGGCATAGATAATGTTCTACTGAAAATTTTCTAAATAGAAACACCGTGAAATCAGGATGTGCCAAAGTCTAAACTCTGCTCTCTCCACCTGCCTGTGGTGCAGCCTTCAGCCACAGCACGCTGCTGCATCCAGCATTTCAGGTGGAACACTGCTCAGTGAAAGCTTTCATAGGCTGAGGTTTGTGTTCACCTGCCATAATGCTTCATTTTTCAAGGCTGGTCTTCTCTGAGTTGGAGAGACCCTTTCAGCAGGACAGCCAGAGGTGTTGGAGCAAGGAGAGCAGCCTGACAGGGACCCTTGCTGGCTGCAGCCTCAGAGACCGAGGCCAGCACGGAGCTCAGTGCCGTGTCTGGGACTGATGGCCAGGTAGGGATGATGGCACAATATTAAGATCCTTCTAATGCCTGATCTGGCCTACTGGAGGCTGTGCCTCACTTCCCCATCCCTTATGCAGCCAGTAAGAGTACTAAAGCTTGGTGTTCCTGATAGGAAAAGAGAGGATACTGGCTGGAACTTGTTGATCTGAAATAGCCTGAATGTGACAAGTTTATAAGCAAGCTACATAAGCCATCAAACTGACAGGGTGCTGGGGGAGGACTGAGAATATTCTTCCCAGCATGACAGGGATGGATTTTCTGGAGGTGGCTGCTTCTTTTCCCGTACAAATGATTACTTTAAGATAATAAAAAATGAACCATATGAGTTTGGGCACCTAAGGCCTTAAATAGCCATATCTTTAATTTTCATTTAAGTCTGCATCCATGAATAAAATATTTGATATTGTTCACTAGACAACTGAGTTCTGCACAAGATGTTCAGTTTGGCCCCAGTTCATCAAAACACTTAAGTGCTTTGCTGAATCAGGGACTTGCCTCTCATTAGAGCAGGCACTTCTTATTCAAGAAAAGAGAGAGAGCCTGGTGCAGCCTTACCTCATTGTGTGGGCTCCCTGGACAAGTGTTGCACACAGTAATTGGTTATGGATTAGGACCCTATTTTTAAGGCCCAGACTCTCACTCTGGATCTTCCACCACACACATTTTTCAGCTGGTTATCAAACTCTCATGGCAGTTCTTGAGCTTTGGGAAGGCACTGGTTATTAGACACTCATTTGCTGCAGGTTTTCTTTCCCTGAACCAGGGAAATTCTTCTGTACAGCCTCTGGATAAGAGAGAAAAGGTTGATAGTACTGGGCTCTGAAATGGAGTCAGTCGTTACGCAGGTTCACATTTTTAAGAATCCAGCCCCCTTGAAGATTTTTGCAAAAGTAACAAAGCCTAGTATTGTGATAAGGCAAATACTACAGAGCAGATATTTTAGTAGTGCCTGAAGTGTAATTGTCTAAAAAGCACCATGTGGTAAGAAGGAACCAAAGTGATAAAAGGTGTATCCCCCAGGTACATGCCTCAGTAAGAAAGAGGGACGGTGAGCTCATCATTCAGGAGTCTGAGACTGCCTGGATGTCCCCAAAACATCCATCAGCATTTGCAGGGCAAAAGCTTTGTCTCACTACCACAATTCCCTGGCCTTTCCTTTTGCTGCCCTGGCACTTCCCATCTCTCCTAGCAGCTCTGTGGGCTCAAGTGCTGTGGACAAACACAGAAACAGGTTGGAGAACCGGTCCCACTTGTAACAAACATGCATAAAGCATCCCCCATTTTTTTCCATGGAGTCTTTTATTAGGAGATCTGCTCTTACACCAGATCCACGCAAACAGCACTGCCAGCACAAGGCAGCATTGCCATAGACTGGGAGACAGGAGCCCCCAGATTTGCTGGTAATCAGGTATAGTTCCTATAATTTATAATGGCCAAGTCCTTCCCTGTTAGGAAAAGCATCCTGCCCACCTGGAATTACTGAGGAAATGCTCTTGTCTTCCTGAGGAACAGAGGCAGGGCCTCAAGTAGGATCCCCCTGGGATCCTGCAGAAGTGACAGAGTTGAGGAAGGGGCTGTGAAACACACAAGTCTCACCCCAGTCTGGGTTTGGGACAGTCTGAGTATGGTCCTAATCCCTGACACTCAGAAGTCCTCCTTGCTCCTGGAATTTATGTGCAGATAAATTGGTTGTCATCTTAGCTGAGATGCACAAGGATCTAGGAAAGAGCAAGAATGTCATCTACACCAGCCACAGCCAGCCAAGCTGGTGGTTAGAAGGTGCAGGCTCACAGTAGTTCTCCTACACTGTGTTTGCAGAGGGAGTTTTGTACCCTGGGAAACACGAAGCGCATATGCATGATTGATGTTTATATACAGGGCTATTTCAGGACAATGTAACTTGGGGGAAAGGATGATTAAAAAAAGGTTTTGAAATGGACAAGATAGCTTCATAAAATCTTCCACTGCCTGAGATGGAAAGCCAGCAAAAATAAGCTTCACCAACAAATACATTTCATTCCAGCTCTTGCGGTGGGAAAATAAAACAAGAGAAGTGCCAGAACAGTAGGTTGCAGTCCATGGCATGAATGCATTGGTATCATTATAGTCTCGAGATGAGCAGTTGCCCTTATTAAGGAGTGCATATTCAGCAGCAAAATTGTTCTGTGAAGATGGGCTATAGCCCAAGGATGTGTTACATTCCCAGTACTTACTGCCCAGAGCAACTCAAATAGGCATGAGCAAGCAAAACACTGACCAGCTATAGATTTTTGCTTCAGGTCTTCCTTATCTGCAACAAAATTTTAATTCTGTAACAATTTAATTCTGTAACAAGTCCTGCTTGCAGAAAATCTTTCTCCTCAAGGTTTTTAAAACCTCCCTGTTTGCACTGAGCACTGTTCTGGGGCAAAAGAAAAGAGCTGCTTATCAACACAATGTAATATTACCCCATGGAAAAAAGTAAGAAAATTAATTAGAAGAAGAAGAGAATTGCTGAGTGTGAGAGAGAACTCAGATGACAGACACAGCTGACAAGGTCACTGGCTTTTACAAAAATATCATTAAAAAATTTTTGTGCGACCATGTTCAGAATCCAAACACGAGACTTTAAAAAGTAGCCCCAACTAGCAGTAATTGAGAAAGAACTTGCACAAAGCTGCAGTTTCACCTGCACTGTGGATGAAGTTCACTAGATCTGTAAAAATTAGAGCAAAGTCCTAGGAAGCATTGTCTCTATTGCTGCTTACTCTGTGTAAAGACCAGAGGACACAGAGGCTCTCACACTTTAATCAGCTCCAGCATGTGTTGTGAAGTGAGGTTTGAATGGGCCATGGGCACTGGTGTATGACACACTCTCAGGAGCACGTCTGCACACTGCCAGCCCAGCACCCCTTCGTGGCCATGTGCTGAGCACAGCCATGCTCCCACTGCAGAGCAGAGCAGCAGGGAGCTCATGGTCTTCCCAAAAGGTCCTGCAGAGCAGTGATGGCTCAGGCTAAAAGCAGGGAGGAACCTGCGTTATCTCCTCTGGGCGTGCAGGTCACGCAGTCCGTGTTGGCAGGGCAGAGCTCTGGGGAGGATGCTGCTCCATTGCTTCCTCCAGCCTCTCTGACCTCGGGGGCTTGGCAGGCCAAGGGGATTTACAGCCTTGTGCTGAGATGGCTACAAGGCCACTCCAAGTGACATACCCTGATGTGCTTGTGAGTTATAAATGTCAGGCTGCTCCAGGCACTCCCCTGCACCATCAGGCCACTTCAGTGGTCCCTCTGTGCATCTGAGGGGAACAGGGTGGCACATCCTTTCTTCCTGGGGCCACCCACTGTGCCAGGCAGACTATCATGCAGCTGCCACACTCTTCTGGCTGCCCTAGATAAAAGACTTGCACATAGACTAGAGGCAGTGATAGCTCTGTCTGAGGGATTACACCCAGATTAGGAAAAATTGGTCCTGTGTTTGATGAAATTAGCAGAAGTACAAGCTGGCAGCTGATAGGGGCACATACCACGCACATGGGAACAAATTACTGCCAGGGAAGATCATGTGGATTATAAAGCATCCGTTCCTGTGGCTGCCCAGGGCTGAGCACAGGACGCTGCCCATGTGCCATGAGTAAGAAGGAGTGCACGTGGTACACCCTTCTGATGCTGGCTTGTGCTCTCCTAGCTGCTCTGATGCGCTGCATCAGCCACTTGTGGATTTACCCAGCTGGCAAACTGACCCTCCAGTTCTAATCCCATACTAAAAGCCTCATCGTGTCATTGTCTACACAGTACATGAGGGAGAGAGAAACACAGGACAAAGGGGCCAGGGTTGAGTTTGTGCTGTTTCCAAACTCATTAGAGTGCACCACTCCAAAGAGCAACTCTTTCTGTTGACATCCACCACTGACCCTAGAGTGAGGATCTTCACTCTGGAAGACCCCGTGTTTCCCCACTAACTTTGGCCCTCTTCAAAGACCTGTATTTTTCAATCAGCTACAGTTAGGGGCAGTGAATTGCACAAAAACTTGCCTTGGCTCAGCTCTTTGGAAATTCAGTGGGGAAGATATGCCCGGACTCTGATTAGGATCACACAGTTCCAGGCAAACCTGAAAGCCCAGCCTCTGTTTAGTGGGATATCATCAGCTCTCCACCAGAATGCTGATGGTTCTTTTCTATGTCATTCTGGCACTGGCTGCTTTTGGTCAAGTGCAGATTTACTTTCATGATACACACATGTGTACGAGGACCTTAAAGCTGTGTTAACAGCATCTGAAATTGTGGTAAATCTGCTGACTTGGAGCTTGGGTTTTCCCCTGATGGAAGTGCGAGATGTCTGCCGGTGTGCTTTGCTCCAGGCGCTCTCTTGTTGTCCTCTTTGTTCTTTCCCACAGGCTGCTGGAAAAGCAGCATTCCCTGGGGCCATAGCGTTAACATCTAGCGCTCCGAGAGGCAATTACAGTGGAGACGGCAGAGCGGGGGAGCAGCTCTGAGGAATAGCATGTCCCAGGAGGACGTGTTTGCTCCGCCCGCCACACTGCTCTGCACAGCGCACAGGTATCTGCCAAGTACAGGCAGTACAGCAGCCCAGTGCCCCATCCCCCCGGTGTGGCTTTTTTAATGATTATGTGGTATTTAGATACATTTAGACCTTGGCTTGCCAGCACATAGCTATTGTCTGCATGGGCATGTCCTCAAGAAACGATGCAAAAAGCCCATTATGGTTTAGTGATAGACCTGGGCTGGATAATTGAGATCCACCCTTAAGCCTCAAGATCTTCTGATCTAGTGCTCAAATCCAGCAGATTCCTCTCTTGCAGATAAAAGAGGGAAAAAAACCCCAACCCAAAGCTCCAACCAAACCCAGCATTTTCAAAGCTGAATTTTCGCACTTCTAAAAAGCCTGAGGAATTTATTTTGGTTTGAGGGCTGTGTCAGAGTTCAGATCTTGTTCTCATGTATATATGAATGTTCAGATGGACTGCTGGATGCATATCTTGTTTCAAGCCTGGTCTCCACTTAAATTGAAAATTCTTAGGGGGAGAGGATAATCATCAGTCCCGTGAATATCTGGGAAAATTAATTTTAAGGCATATCTGTGACAGCCTTTTTTGTGCCAGAATAACAATATTGTTAAGGAACAGCTTTTTTTTTTTACTTCATCTTTTTTCCTTTGGCAGAGAAGTTGAAATTTCCGTAATGACAAGAACCTTAGTGCAATGCAGTTGAATCCACTTAGAAGTGTTTTTGCCAGTGTGTAATCATCTTTGTTTCACTTATCAAAATCAGCTAAACCAAGAGAACTCTCTTGTGACAGCAAGAGCAGTACTTCCACAAGAAAGGTTTGCTTGGATAGCTCTTCTGGAATGCTTACACCTGGAAATTTTAAGACTAAGACATCACTGAAGTAAATACATATATATTGCAAAGAGGTGGTGAAGAAAACAGCCTGAGTAATCTCCAGTCTATCTCAATGGACAGATGAGAAAGCTTCCAGTTCCTACATAAACAGAGGGAGCTTCCCGTCTCTTATTTATGCCCCGATGAGTAGGAAGAAAACAGTAACAAACACTGCCAGCCTTGCCTTCATGCTTTGAAGCTGATTGCCCTTACAGTGTGCACACAAGCCTCTCCAAGGGCATTGCCTAACTCACCAGACAGCCTCCCCGAGGTATGTTCTGAAGCGCTAATGCATGTCACACCCATGCAATCCTCTTTTCCTGCATCTCCAGGCAAGGGCACGCACCGCCCATAAAAGTATGCAAATCATTCGTTAAGTGTTGTACCAACGCGTAAAAGAAAATATTTCCTTGCCCTGAGGAAGTCACCAGCAATACAGGGATGGAAAAGACTGGGGAAGAACTGGAGGGGCTCGGCTCTTCTCTAGCTGCCATAACAGGGGGCTGACCTTGAGTACTGTGTGAAGTTTTGGTCGCTGCAGTAAAGGGACACTGATCTCTTCTCTGTGGTGACCAGTGACAGGGCCTGAAGGAGTGGCCTGAAGCTGAGTCAGAGTAGGTTTAGGTTGGATATTAAGAAAAGGTTCTTCACCCAGAGGGTGGTTGGGCACTGGAACAGGCTACCCAGGGAAGTGGTTACAGCACTGAGAGAGTTCAAGAAGCTTTTGGACAATGTCTTGGGCACTTGGTGTGACTCTTGGGGTGTCCTGTGCAGGGCTCACCTTGGACTCCATGATGCTTGTGGGTCCCTTCCAACTCATCATATCCTGTGATTCTGTGAAGCTGGGTGATGGAGAAGCCAAAACCTCCACACTGGCCAGCAGGACCAGGGAATGGGGTAGAGAGCTCCCTCGCCTCGTGGCTCAGTCCAGCTGAGCACCTGTGGGAGCCCTTGGAGGAGCTCAGGGTGCTGCAGACTGGCAGGACTGGGGTGGCTTGGGCACTGCACCTTCCACCCACCTTGAGCTTGTCTGACTCTCTTGGCCATCGTGGAGGGAGCTTAGAGAAATCTGTGACTTCTGGGGGCTGATGTAGTGCCCAGGGCACTGCAGGAAAACATTATTTCTGCTGACTGACCAAAGGAGCTGTGATGGGCATGGAGGGGATTGCTTGCAAGTGGTTGGTGCTCTGCTATTGGCCTTTCTCGGCTGGGCCTATTGCAGAAAGGGACTCTCAAATGTTAAAGATATTTTTAAAATCTTGCTTAGCAGCTTGAAGAAATAGTCTTTATCCTCCTCCTTAATTTTTGGGGTAATATATTCCAGGTATACTTTGAAACTCAAAACACAGGCTTCCTGGCATAGGCTGAACATAGCAAAAAGCTGGCATTAAAAAAATGGGAGCAGTACCACCTCCCTGAGAACCACAGTGGAGAAGTTTTTGCAAACCTAATCACCTAGTCCTAAAGGAAGTCACACGACCAGCTCCTCTCAAGGCAAAGCACTGAATGCTTAAACAACAAATTAAAATGTTGACTGAAATAGGAAAAGCCTTTTAAATCTATATTGACCAATGCAGTTCAAAGGGGAGGTTTATTGTTGCAAGTGTATATACTATAAATAAGGGGGTTATTTGATGTTCTGAGAATTGCGTAACAGATTGTTTTATGTGATCTTTCAAGAAATGGTTGTAGCATGAGTGAAGTGGGTGGTTCTCTGAGGTATAGGATTTCACCAGTGTGCTGAGGCTTTTGGGAGAGCTTCCACCCAAAGAAAGATGACTTGTCATGCTGGGGTTTTTACCTCTCCCAGGAGACAGAGAACAGACATGGTGATAAAAGGGCATAACCCCCTGAGAAGTAGGAGGGGGGGAAAAAAAGACAAAAAGAAATTGTGTGGGTAAAAGAGGAGTGAGATTTTTTTATTGCTCTTCCAATCAGGGAGTTGGCCTTGCACTTAAGTTTTGGAAATAACTTTTTGTTAATATTGCCAACACAGGCAGCAGTGGGGGGGTCAGCTAGATTCTAGCAGCACTTCCAGAGTCCTTGACAGCAAAACACAGGTGCCTTCATGCTCCATGGATACCTATCAATCCTGAAATTAGCCTACAATATGGCAAGGAAAAACAAAAAAGATCACAGGACAAGGAAGGGTATGTGATCAGATATGGGGAAGGTGCCACTAGGCAGGGTGCCATGAGGCAGGTGTGGCAAGCTGGAGTACAGTTAAAAGATGTCAGCTCCCTTTCTTCACCTGAAGGTCTTCAGGACTGCAGAGGGACCTGGCCATGACTGGTATTCAATCTTGTGCTGTTAACTCTAAATTTCCACTCTGCTGTTGTGCCCTGTGGAGCCTCATTTCTCTGCTCAGGAACAGGGCAGTGGATTGCAAAACATCTCTTGCAGATGCAATGCCATTAGCAAATGTAATGGTCAGGGAAGGCTGGGGTGGAAAACAACCATGCAAGTGGATGCAGGTTACACCTCTGGTTCCTGTTGGCACAGTGCTTGTGTCTCTGTTGATGCAGGATTATTTTTTGTTTGTTTGTTTGATGTGGTTGGGGCAGGAAAGCCAAGCTCCTTGCTGTCAGTCCATCTGAGTTAATGAGTATGAGCTGAGTTTGCCTCTATAAAATGGAATGCCTTGAAGGAACATTGCAGTGTAATAAAAAATCCAAGTACTACACCTAATTTTGTGCTTAGCACTGTGTAGCTGCAATGTTACTCACTCTTACAAGACCTTTACACCAGTTAGATTGCAATACTAGATTTCTTTCTAAAGTCTGAAAGAGAAAGAAAAGTTTCATCCAAAGGGTAGGGTTTAGGCCTGAATGGTGAAGGAGATCAAGCTCTAAACTTCACAGGCATTGCCCTGCTTCTAGCCATACTGAACTCTCAAGCGCCATGTACTAATTGGTGAGGATTAATCACGGAGCTTAGGAAACTCCAGCTATATCCTGAGTGGAAAACTGTAGTTCCCCACTGCACCATTCACTTGTATACAAGGTGCCCTCCACATTTTCTCCTGCAGTTTAGCTGTGAGATCTCTGGCTCTTGTCACCCAGCCCCACCCAGCTGAATGATGGGGATGCTGATTGAATGCATTCCTAAAAGCCTTCTTCCAAAAAGGCCACGGGCCATGCCCAATTGCCTCACCGATTAGCTCATGGTGATCTAAGCCTCCCGTTGCTCTGAGACAGGATCCAGGATACCTCACCCCCCTCCCCCAACTGTGGAGACAGGTTTTTAAAGACTGATGGGTAGTAGCCCAGCAGCACTGTCTGGATACTTACTGGAAGACTTGCAGTCCTTCAAAACTTGAAAATATTGCCCCTATGCCTACCATAAATCACCTTTATTGTAAATTAAGTCAGGCCTGCCTTGCATCCATGGACATGGAGAATAATGCATTGCAACTTTTACAGTTGTTGTGCCTAGAGGAAAACACACCGAAGTCTACCACATCTTCCTCAGAGGTCATGTTTTCTGAGCCCTCTGCCCACCTTGCTACTTTCTCTTAAAATCTTTGCTCACCTCTCCAAGCCTTTATCCTGACAGAGTGAAAACAGAGGTCTGAATCCTGGCCCCCACATAAAACTCACTGTGGCCTGAAGTGAACAATTGCCCTGATGAGGGAATAGAAACAAAATCAAAAAGGATACTTGTCAGTGGGTCATTAATTCACAGAGTCTTTTTTTTAAAAAAGGGCTGAGCCAAAATCCTGCCTTTAGCCATCTCTGAACTCTGGATAAGCTTACACTTGAAATGCACACATGGGCCCATAAGCAGGGCCTGACCCACATTAATTCCTGAGCGAGGCATTAATAATGCACAAGAACTAGAAACTTGGGACACTCAGCTTTATTTACCAAAAGGTCATGTCCACAGATTGAGTTGCAGGTCTCAGCACCAAGGCTTGTGTGACTTCTCTGTGACAGCAGAGGTGGAGGAGCCTTTCCAGGTGGCATTCCTTGTCCCTGTCCCACCAGCACGGACAGCAGAAGGCACGGTGTGCATTACTGCTCTGGGTTTCAGCACATCTACCTGTGGTAACCAGAGAAGCTGTGGCAGAGCCATGAGGAAGGCAAGCTGAAATTGATCCAATAAACGTGCAGTTCACGAGCCTATCCTGTTGCAAATCCCACTGAGAGGATGTCAGTACTGCTGGATCAGAGATTATTGAAGAACAGGCCTTTCATGTTTTATAATTATAAATAGAAAAATAAATGCAGATGAAATAAGTTTCCATATTATGTGCCCCTGTCTTAGTCACTGAGAACCTGAGAGGACATGTGTAAGAAAGTGACAGCAAGAGCTGAATCTCACAGGTAGCAGCTTGACCTCTGAAGTTTAGCATCCAGGATGAAGACTGACACATCTGGAGTGCCAGTTAATGCACAGAGGAGGCCACTCCTTTCAAGCAGCCAGTGTGGATCTCGGCTGCCAGGAGGCTTTGCCTGGCTCGAATGCATCTGTGCATTTATCTCTTGTGTCAGGGAGGAGGGCGTTGACAGTCTTGTAGCTTTCTACTCCAGCCTGAAGGCACAGGACGTTCCCAGGCAGAGACCAGGGGTGAATTGATGGGCCCTCAGGCTGCACACAGAAAGGGAGGGTTGCAGGGTGTCTGGGGTGCCCTGTGGAAACAAAGGGCTCCCAGGCTGCACACAGCAGCACTGGTGCAGCTGCATTTTGTACCACTGCAATAAAAGCCACCCTAGGTGTGCAGGCAATGCAGATTGGGCTGGTAATGTTTGGAGAAAGCAATACCTGCCAGGCATCCTGCTTGTCTGAGGTCTGTGTGTCCTTCCACCCCTGACTGAGCTGGCAAAGGGCAGGGAACATGTGATACCTTGCAACTGTGCACCTGCTACAGGAGCTGGGGCATTTGGTGCTTCATCTAGCATGCAGGTGGGGTGAAGCACCATCAGCAGCTTCCTCAGAGGGCTTCTGGCCAGCCTGCAACCCAATCCCCAGGTGCTCAGGGCTCAACTCCATCCTCCAGAGCTGGGTGTGCCTCAAGCCTTGTACAGGGCTTGTGAAATCCACATCTCTGCACTCATCTGTCTCTCCAGCCGTGCTGCAGGGCTGTCAGAAGTGCTCCCAGTGCTGGAGCTTATCTCTAATTCCCAGTGCCTCTCAGCTGTGTGCCCCTTAATCAGAAAAAGCCACAGGTGCTCAGAAGGAGTCTGCTGCCAGGGCTGACCTGGAGCCCATCCCACAGTGGACTTGCTGGAGGAGAGGGAAGGGTGGGCCCTGAACAGTGATCTGATATGGGGTGATGGAGTGAGGGGCTGCCCCTCATGCTTGCTAGCATTGGGGCTTCGCTGAGGGGCTGCTCTGTTTCTATAATCCATTACTGGCAGAGCTGCTCTGGGAGCTGTGGCTTTCCAATTGCCTGTCACACAGGTTGCATCTTCTCCAAACATGCCTCCTGTCCCCTTTGCAACACACCAAAGTATGGAGGTGAGAAACAGATAAGGCTGAGACTCCTAAAGTCCCTCATCTGGGGAACCTGAAAAGCAGTACCTAGATGGCAACTCCTGCTGCTGAGATGGGAGTTTTCTGTCTGACTTCTATATTGGCTCCTGTTCTTCTCTGCTTTACCTGTTCTCTGCCTCTTCAAATGACCAGGGGCAATCTCCTTATTCTCCCTAAGGTGGGCAAATGGCCAGCTGAACATGGAGAGGGAGAAAGGAAAAGAGATTGCTAGCAGCCTTAGAATAGCATATAAATCATGGGCTGTATCCATTGCTCATCTCCACCACGGGGATTTGGAATGGATTGACGCTGTTTTCCCACTTGTAAAAGAGAGATAATCAGTCTCCTAAAACTGTTGCTGGGAGAAAGTTTGGCTTTGCTCATTATGCCCTTTGAGGCTGTTAGAGAGCAGGGTAGCTGGTCTATCACCCTGCTGGAAGGCACTCTGTGACTTGAAATACAACAGCTCTTTGCAGGGGGGAGGATCATAAATTCCACAGGGTACCAGACAAACTGGAGGAGGTGAAAACACAAAGGGGCAGTTGAAATTTCAAATCCCTTCCCCCTCCCCATCCCCTGCCTCCTTCCTCCCACCTTTGCCATGCCAACACAATAATAATGTCAGCAGCCCTCTCCATCACCGCTGGGGATTAAAGCAGCTCTGCTGCACCAGGTCCTGCTTCTCCTTTATCCCTGCTCCTCCTCCTTGGTCAGCAGGTGGGCAGCTTGAGCAGCCTCTCACCTGGGAAAAACAGAAGAGGAATGCTGATAGAGGGGAGGATAAGGATGGAGGAAGGCAGGGGGAATGGAGGGTTGCATGGGGTGGGGAATAGGAAATCTAGAGCTGAACAGGAGAAAATGGAGATCCTGAGGTAAAAGCTGGAAGGGGAGAAAGGAGCACACCGACTTACTTGCAAAAGAAAGGCAGCAGGTGGAAGCATGGAGGAAGGCCTGTCAATAGGAGCTGGTGTTGCACACATTTCCTGGCAGGCGGGAAAAGATGAGAGGTCAGGCAGAGGCTCTTTCCCAGCACACACAGCTCCAGACAGGTGCCTGGTAGCACTGATGCAAACATTAGCAACCATCTTCACCTGGCACCGCTGGGACAGTTTTGGGACCAGGCCAGAGACCCACAAAGGTAACACCCCCTTCCTTTGGTGCAAACAGTGCCCACTTTGCCCAACTCCAGCCCCGGCTGTTTGTCTTCCCCACGGCAGGGTGGTGATCAGTCACACAGTGGTCACCCAACTTGTTCTGCTGCTTTGGTTGGACAACACGGAACAGTTACAGGAGAGTTCCCATGAGGATGAAGACAAGGAAAACAAAGCTGTACTTAAAAGTGTTACCAGTGTAATCATTTTGGAAGGGGGTTGGGAAGGGGAGGGAAGACAGCACTCTGTCAGAGGAGTAACAACCCAAGTATGGATATGGTTATACTGCAAAGGAGCACTTTTAATAGGGAAGCTTATTTCACATGTTCAAGGAAAATTTCTTTCACTTGGAAATGCCTGTACATAACATCAACAACTGTTTTGTGTGGAGGTGTATACAAGAGCCTAGATGTGCACCCAGGTCACTGGAGTATGGCAGACTCCTGCTCATCAGCTGCATGTTGCCTGGGGTGGAACATCTGAGTTCACAGCACATGCAGGATCATTGCAGATAGAAAAAAAAAAGGTACAATCGTTATTTATTAGTAGTTTGTTACCTCACCAGTGTGACAGTGTGTCTAAGCACTAAAATGTGCGCTGTGCAAGGAAAATGAGGGAGGAGGCTAAATGCAACTTTGGGAATAGCATGCAACTGACAAACCTCTTTGGGGAAGACAGAATCTTCACTGGTTGTTTTTCATTGCATAGAGGAACGACTGCAGTAGCTATGCAGCAAAAGATGTGTCCACATGTCTCCCCACTGCTGGGAGACTTCTCTGCTACAGATTCCCAGGGCAGGTACAGCCACAGAAAGGGGACAAAGCCAGAGAGGCTACAACAGCAAGATTGACTGATTTCAGTCTGGCTCCTTAAGCTCTTGGACTCACCTCCAAATTCTCCTTCATCCAGAAACATTAACCCCAAGCCCTCGCTGACTGCATCTATTTTTCAGCAGCGATGCACGCTCAGGCTTGGAAAAACACCGATCATTAATGGATCCTGCACAGAAAGGGATCGCGGGCTACTTACAGCCCTTGGGCTGAAAAACACATTCCCCCAAATGAAGGGTAAAAGAATTTGCCTCTTTGTTTTAGGGATTGTTCACCCCAACCCTAAGCACAAGCTGAATATTCATGAACCTCCTATATGAATTGGTTATCTTCTAAAAGCAAATACAAAGTCCCCATTCTGCATGAGGTGCCCAGGCACTGGACAAAGCCAAGTGTCTGCTCTAGCTGAGGGTTTCCCAGGGACTCTGTGTGCTGCTTCAAACCAGTTACTCTTGCCTATTAAAACAGGATCAAAACTGAACAAAGAGAAAAGGATCCTTCCAGAGCTGTTTGAGGCAGCTGCAGCTAGTTCAGGCTCCTACATCTCTTGACCTAACATGACTCCCAGGCTGCCACATTGTCTGGATGGGAAGCCAGAAGGGAAGGTAACGTGATTTTTATGGTAAGAGCTGCTCACCAGTGCAGTCAGCCTAATTTATGTTAAGAGTTCACGTTGCTAAATAGCTTGCCAGCACAGAGGTTCAGCTTCGTGTCCGAGCTGTATTTGTGGTAGGAACAAATGGGTGTGTATGAGCACAGAACTGTGTAATGGCCCATTTGCAGGTGTTTGTGGTAACTGCACAAGGGAAATGGGCATTTGTGGGTGGGAGCACTCCTGAGGTTGTTGAGGATGTCGGAGGATCATTCGTTGCATAGGTGATGGAGCTGATATGATGGCATTTAAGAACTGGGTGTCACTTGGGAGGTAGACCCACGTCCAAGTGAGATGGCGAGAGTGTGAAAAATAAAAAAAAAAGGTGAGCAATTGCAAATGTGCACACAAAACAGGCAAGACATGTCTACTGTCTGTGCTGGGTCTGTCAGGAATGGAGTTAGGAAGTTAACTTTTCACAGCATCTTGTGTTGTGCATCTGCCTCCCAAAGGGAAGTGGTGAATGAATTCCTCGTTTTGTTTTGCTTTCATGTGCAGCTATTGCTTTGCTTGTTAAACTGTAATTATCTTGACCTCAAGGCGATTTTTTCTTCTCACTTTCTCCCCAGGACCTGTTGAGGTGGGGGGAGGCTGCGTGGGCGTCTGGCAGCTGGTTACGGTCAGCCCACCACCGTCCTGTCACTCAGGTGGCCTGTCCTTCCCAACACCCTGTGTGCAGACAGTGGAGATTTTAGGGACTTGTTAGGGATTTTTTAGATTCTTTGGAGGCTAGCAAGCAATTCAGAGGGCCTGTGTGGGGAACTGCCTGGGGCTGAGCAATAGGAAGGAGTACCAGGGTCAGACTGACCTTGTGTCTGAGTGCCTGGGAACACAGCTGTCATTGCCCCTGAAAATACCACCCACTCCTGGTGCTATATCGCAGTACAGCAAGTGCCTCTGGGCTGGGCTTGCCAGACTGGGATTTCTGAATTGCCAGGGACCACTGTCCCTCTGTGCAGCGAGGTGAGTGGGCTGCTGAGATGGGGGCTTGGAGGTACTGCTCCTGGCATGTGCTGAGGAGCAGACCTCCACAGCAGCCTCCCCTGCCCTCATCAGTGCAGCTCAGAGCACCAACCACGTGTGTCCTTTTGCCTGTGTTCTGTGCTATCCCAGGACACCGGGATCTGGACACATCCCAGGACTGTCTCTGCTACTGATTTCTTTCCAGCTCAGAGCAGCCAGGTCTCCTGCAACCACCAAGGAGCAGAGGGGGGATGCCCTTGATCTGTCCCCATTGTATATCTTCCACATCTTCTGTGGAAGTGGCAGAGAGACCCAAGTGCTCCAGAGAAAAGTCCTGGCAGGTGTCACCAAAATTGGATTTTTTCTGAACTACAAATGATTAGACTCCACTCGCTTCCTTCTTCCAACTCCTAAGTGGAATAAGCCCTTACCCTCAGAAGATGTTGAAGGACACCAGTGGGACTGATAATTCCATGGGTCAGCTCCACACCCCACAGAAGCAGCAGGCACAGGCATGGTCACAGCATGGTTTATGGGTTTCCTGGACACAAATCCCTTCTGCAGCATGAGAGAGAACCTGGCACACGTGCACCTGGCATGCCCCAGTGCCTCTCCCACCTTCGCCATGGGCTGAGTGTTATCTCACTGCTTTTCTGCCAGCTCCTTCACCTCCATTATGCCACAACAGCTTGGTAACCTCCTCTTTGCCCTGGTCAGACTGACCACCTGCAGGAGGTGACCACCACCAGGAGGAGGAGGATGAAGAGAGGGGACCACAGTGGCTATTTCTCTCCCTGCACTTTGTATGCGTGTAGGGAGAGGTGGGCAGAAATGGTGGGGTTCTGCTCTGTGTCCCCTCCTGGCTCCCTGTTCTTGCACTTTTAACCTCTGACCTTCGTCCTTTTTCTCCGGTGAATTGTTCCCACTTCTGTTGTTTTCCTTTATGCCCTCTCCCCGCTCCAAGAGCCATATGTTTTAGTTAGGATCAGCTGACACCCAAACCGAAGGGTAGGGTTTTCCCCAGCAGTCCTTGGCTGGTGGCCACATAATTAAAAGCAGCGGGGGAGTGGCGGCAGGAACCCAATCTGGCATTAATGAGAGTGAGAGGTTGTTGCGTGACCGGCTGAGCTGCAGGAGCCCGGCCAAACAGCGGCACAACAAATGGCACCGTGTGTGCAGGGCTCTGTGTTAGCATAACATGCATCTCCATTACACCTGGGCTGCTCAGCCTCCCTGCTCTGTCCTTTCCTGATCATCCCTCTTGCATAAGCAAATGATAAAGACTGGAGTCTACTTGTTCGCTGCAGGAAAAAAAGAGATGTCTGAAATTTCAGCTTTCGTGTGTTTCTGTCTTGCCCATCTCCAGAGCTGTTGGGATCCAGATAGGGTTGGTCAGGCTAAGTGATGTGGGACTGGGCAGGGTGGAAGAGGAATATCTCAATTCTCTTTGCTGGGAGACTGCTTCTCCCACCAGGTAGTGAAGCTGGCAAGGTGTCCATAGGCAGGGAGGACCAGGCAGGACACAAAGAGTTGTTAGGCTTTGCTGTCATCACTGCATGGATTTGTGGGATGCAGTTGCTTTGGGATTTACTGCCCTTCAGACCCCGAAACCCTTGTCCTTTCTTTATGCAGACTGATTAAAGGCTGCCAGCTTCAAAATTCTCTTGGCTGGCCACTCTCTCGCAAAGTCTGTATTAAGAAACTCCCTCTCAATGTAGCTCATTACTATGTTCTACGGCAAAACATGAGGGGCCTTACAGCAACCACCAGGTGTAGTTTATTTCAGCTCCTCCCTGTACAACACAGCTCAGTAAGCCAAAGATCCTGCTTTGCACAGCCCTAACTGGTAGCAGATGTAGTGAAGGCCTGGTACTGAAGTCCCTGATGAAGTGAATATGATCAGATGTAATTATATAGTTTAGCTATTTCTATACCCCTGCACACAGCAGTGGTCCCAAACTGGAAGTTTGGAGGCAGTCCATACCTTTTTGCAATCTTGGGGATTGATTGCAGTCTGAGGAAGCCACAGTCTGTGCAGGCCAGAGACATCAAAACAGGGTATTGCCCACAATGGGCAATCTTTGCACAGTATTTGCTAAGGAATGACATGTCATAGCTGGTCATATCTATCATCTGATTAGCTACACCAGCATAAGTCACACAGTCAAACAAGTTATGTCCCTAAAATTTCCCAAGTGGACAATCCTCATCATGGTTTTCTGACATCCACATAATACATTTTCATGCTGCTCAAAGCAGCTAAGCAAGCACCAAACCTGGCTTTCAGCATAAGAAACCCTTTGAACAAAAGCAGCACCATCCAAGAGTTTTTCAGCCTTTTCTGGAATAAGGGAATGCATGAGCAGTTTCTGCCCTTTTAGAATATGAATTCAGAATACATACTGCCAGGAGCTTCAAAATTCATCATGTGGAGCTGGGAACCTAACAAGACAGGCAGTGTTTGGTCTGTGTGCATCAGGAGAGTTTGTAGTGCCCTCTGCATTTCTTCAGTAGAGGTGTGACTCATAAGATGTGGCTTTTTCCACCCCATGTAGAAAGGAAACCCAGCTGCGCTGGCTTTCCACAGACCGTATCTCTTGGCACAGATCTCCACTGGAAAACTCCCATCTCAGGGCAGGAGCTCTGAGTTGTGCCCTCAACAGAAGGAATATATGAGCATTTATGATTTTGAGGATGTTTTCTTTGTGTGCAGCCTGACTGGGGACCTGTGAGGTTGACTTGACCACATCTCCAAGGTCAGTGACAGAGCTGCTCTGGGGATGGAGGTGAAGCTGTTCAGTGCTGAGCACAGTAAGGCTGATCTGCCAGAGGCACTGCTGTGCTGGTTGGTGAGGACATGGCATGGCCCCCACATCAGTGAATAACCAAAAACTGCCACTGGGAGATGGCACCGAGCCACCAACATGAAGTGCACCCTGGTCTGCAGCACACACTTGCTGTGGTTGTGAGAAGTGCTCACCTGCTCTCAAAAGCCTCTATGAGCACATTCACTGGGGTGAATCACAAAGTTCTCATGTGCAATGACAAGTGTATCCCAGCAAAAGCCCCAGTGCAGGGGCTTTGTACTGGCTTTGTAGAGCCTTCCACAGGTGGAACCTCCTCAGCACCTAAAAATGCCCCAGGCTTCAGCTCTAAGGAGAGCTATTGAAATGTTACCTGCAAACATGATTTTGTCTTGCTGAATACAGCAAGACAATATTGCACTCCACTGCAATATTGTTGGGGTGACCTGGGTGTTAAGTGTCAGAGGGTTAGACAATAACACTAAAGATAGAAGTGTGCCTGTGCAATAGGTCAGATATGGAGCAATGTCCTGTTATAAACACAGTTTGGCCTCACCTACACAGAAGGGATCAGCCTATGTTTACCATATCACAGCCTTGCAGAAATCATGGACCAAATCCTGACATTTCCCTAGCTTCAAGAGGTGTTGACTCAGAAAATGGTTAAATGCAGTTCTAGTTCTCGGTGGATGAAATGGATTGATTTTCCAGTACAACGAGGGGAATACTGTACCTGGCTGCTTCAGGGCTGTGGTGTTTGCAATAGGAATGGGACTTTGGCAGGCCAAGGAGTAGGAGGCAAGAACAAGCCATGAACTGTATCTGTGAGGCCACAACAACAGATGAGGCTGGAGGAAAACCATCCAAATGAAAATTGTCCATGGGTGAAGCAAAGACCGGCTTGCAAAAACCTGTGTCTGAACTTGCCCACACAGAATGGGTGTCTGGGTCTCAGTCCAAGCCTTCCTGGAAGCTCAGTGGTGTAAGAGGTTAAGAGTCAGAGCAGAAGAGATCCCAGGGTTCATATCAGCAGAGGGTTCAAACCAGGTAACAGAGTCCAAGTCCAGCAGCTCCTTTGTCCAGTGACTCATGAGGATGAGGGCAGTTTTGCAGGATCACAGCTTCAGGCCTTTGGATAGTTTGCAAGAAGGCACCTCTGTGCTGATGCATGTGAACTGCTCTCAGCTGAGCTCTGAGTACAGAGCATGGATGGAATTTGACCAATTCTGATTTTATCCACTCCCTCTGTATCACCACCATCACAGACAGTGAAGGAATTGCACAAAGGGTAGCTCAGCTGCCTCCCCAACTCTGACTGTGGTGGGAGGTGAGAAAGCATGGGCTGTGTTTTAATCCAGCCTGGTGGAGACTGTGAGGAGCCACTGCAACAGGCTTCAGTCAGGTGAAAGGTCACTGCAAAAGGCAAGGGGGAAAAAAAAGAACCTATTCTCTTTTCCCACTGGGGAAAAACCAAACTCATGTGCCTTAAACACACTAAGAAGACCCACATCAATACCATCAACATTCTGTAAATAATAAGGTGAGTGAATCACTTCCTGAGTAGGCTGGAGGGTTGCAGGGCTGTTAAATACATGTCAAAAAGCATCTGTCTGGCATGGGCTAGGTTTAGTCAATCATGCCTTGGAGGGGAGGATGGGTTAGCTGATCCCAAGGTCTTATTCTGTGTTCAGTGATTTCCCCATTCCTCATGGTACTGAGGAACCAAATACAACTATTACAAGCTTTGTAAGATCCCTGTTGGTTTGTGTTTCTTCCATTAAAAAAAAAACCAACAACAAAACAAAAATTCAAAAAACCCAAACAGACTCACCCATGGTTTATTTAGGAAGGAAATAGATATTCAGGGAAGGAAAACATCCTCTATTTATTCCGTAGTAAATGCTTAAGGGAGGACTGTGAGAGGAACCAGGTCCTGCAGTGCTTTCTAAATGCAGGCAAAACTTGTCCTGTGGGAACAAAAAGATAAACCGCAGCCAGCACAGCAATCTCTCCTGTAAGTGCCTCCAGTTTCTTGAACTGGTGACTTTCAACTTCTCTGATTATAGATCTTCTGAGGATTTTCTCCCTTTGAAGACACAGGCCCCATACAGTGAATTTAAAGTGGCCAGCAAAAGGCTTGCTCTCCTTAATTACCTTTCAGAATAGACGGTCTGCAGGCCACAGGTCAAAGGGCACTTTGCTGAAGGGAATTCAGAGTTAGTCTCTTCAAAAGCAAGTGCAAGGGCTCAGGCATCTCAACATGATATTGCCTGGGGCTCTGCCTTGGATTACGCTCCCAGGCAACATTTTGTATTTTGGAACTTTTCTTTGGGACAGACCTAAAACCAAGCAGTTCAGTGTCAAGGGGGCTGTGCACATGCAGAGGGGAAAAAAAAGTATTTTTGATTAACAGTGACAGACTGGTCTATAACCCCCCTGGGGCTTGTCAACAACCTCATCACAGGCTGCCCTGCCATTTCTCACGCACTCAGGGAAGTAGCTGAGCCCGTGCTCAGACACGGAACATGGTGTCTTCCTAGGCCATTTGCAACCTTCACAAAGTTCCCTGACACACACATCTAAGGACAGTGACACTGCACAGCTTTTGTGGCAGGGCAGGAACCTTGTGAAGGTTACATGAGTTCCTCACTGCTGCACTTCCTGGGGGCTGCCAGGAGCTTCTCTTTCAGTCCATGCCCCGGAGGGCTGGAACACACCATAGTGCAGCACGGAGCATTGTCAGCAGAGACTGGAATGGGTTGTGCTTGGCAAGCACAGTGGAAAGGAAAAAGGGGGTGACCTGGGAGGATTGCTGTTCTCACTTCATTTTTCCATTGCATATGCTGTTTTTTTTTTTCTATCAAGCCCAAAGAGCAAAACACAACAGAAACAAATATAAATGGGTTCTCTCACTGTAAGTGCTACAGGAGGGAAGCACTGTTGAAAAGGTGAAAGCAAGAAGGTCTGGATTATAGTCTCTATCCTTCTCCTCACCTCCTTCTTTTTTTCCTCCCTGTCTCACTTTCTCTTCAGCATCCCACCACCACTGCCTCTCAGGGTGCTGAGCTGATGCTTGTGCTGGTGCTTTGACAGGGTACCAAGGAATTATATAACTCACAGGGTGGCCCTGAAGAGGCATTTCTGAAAGCACCTCAGCTCTCTCCACAGCATATTGTCAACAGATACAATGGCTCAAATATGACAGCAGTTGGAGGCGACAAGAATATTATTGTCATCTGAGCTGCTGGGAGCAGCCTCTGTCTGCTCAGAGGGGCCGAGTATCCTGGCGAAGTATTGTCCTCAAAGCTCAAACTGTTTAGAAGGTGCTGGCCTCTTGCAGCACCACCTCCAGCCACCTCTGGCAGAAGCTGAATCTCATTGGCATCTCCCTCCTCTGGAGAAACCACCTGGTCAAACATAGCCCCTCTTCTGGCTGGCTGAGCTGAATGTCCAAGAAGTGAGTGCTCCAGTTAGGTCCTGTCCTTAAAAGGAATGGGCAAGGGGAAGGGCTGTTCTGCCACCCTCTGGGCTGTGCCCTACCTTCTGCAAGGCAAAGCATGCAGTATTAGGCTCAGGAACACCATGTGTCCCTCAGGAGACCTGCTTCAACCCTTCCCTACTGGCATGTATCCCGCACCACCTGCCTCCATCCATCCCTGGGCAGCAGGAGAGCCAGAGGACAGGGGTTATCCGTGCTCCACACCAACAGTCTGGCAACTTCAATTGCCCATTTCCATGACAGCGTCACGGGCTGCAGAGAAAGGTTTACAGAGGGCACAATGCCAGGAAAGTCCCTGAAGAAGGTCTATGTAGAGAAGGTTCCCTTTTAAACCACAGTCTCACTCACGGGACCCATGACAACTGATCTGTCCTAGAACTGAACACAGGGAAAAGGTATTTATTTTTATGCATTTGACTGGCAATGGGCACAAGGTAGACCCCTGAACTTGGCTCCCTCTTCACTTGCAGAGCTGCAGGGGCTGAGGGGATCACAGCTCCCAAAGCATCAGAGCAATCATGCACTTGCTTGCAAGAAAAGTTTTGAAGCTGGAGAACCCTTTACTCAGACCTGGAAACAGAAAAGCCAACATTTCTTCACGCCGTAGCATGTCTCTGGGAACCATAGGTACCGTGAGCTGCCTTGAAACCAGACTGCAGTCAAAAGCAGGCTCCCAAAGCTAGGACACTCTTCCTAATGCCAGGGAGGAGGCTGTGTGTACGCCCTGCCTCTGAGTGTAGCCTCAGGCAGGGCACTGCCTTGGTTGCCTGCACCTCAGACCTGCTAAAAGTAACCTTTCCTGGTCTTGCTTTAACTCTCCAAGAACATAAATTCCTCTCCAAGCCCAGCACATACCAGTCTCCACATTTAGGCAGCCAAGTAGACCCTCTGGAGTTGCAGCTTGAGCCCTTTAAATGCTGCTCCTGTATTTCAAATGGCTCTTGCAAACCTCCTGTAACCTGAGCAGACAAAATTGGTGCTGGCACTGGAAAGCAGTTATGCAATATGCAGGAGGTAAAACCCTTCTGGCAGGGGCACGTGAAAGGAGATACAGGTGGGAGGCTCCAGTTGCTGAGGTGAACACCACGTCCCACAAGAATCCTGGGAGAGAGGAGATATATGTGTCATAGAATCATAGAATGGTTTGGATTGGAAGGGACCTTAAAGATCATCCAGTTCCAACCCCAACTCCAGTGACTGTCTCCCTCCTTGCTGTTGTTTTCCCAGACCATCTCTGCCGTGAAGGGTGGACAGATCTGGATAACAAGGGGAAGACACTGCTGGAAAACGAGACGAGCCAGACTGAATCTGAAAAGTCAATAGACAGGAGGCCTGTTCAGACACTGCTCACTCTTTGGAACATGTTTCAAGTATCAACCTTTTGTGTCCAAAGCTGTGAAGTCAGCCACATGTTCACTGAATTACATCCTGTCTTTCCCTCCCAACGCTACCCTGGAGCATGCAAACACAGGAGGCTCCCGAGGCAGAGCTGGGAAGGTGCTGGGCACCCCAAGGGTACAGCCTGCCACCTGTTGCTGTGGTAAGTGTGCCATGCCATGCCATGGCTGGTAAGTATGCCATGCCATGCCTGGCTCCTCTGCCAGCCAGGCCCCGCTGCTCCCAAGGGCAGGGCTTGGCTGCGGCAGGCCGGCTCTGGCACGTGTGAGCAGCAGGGCATGGATCCTGTTTCCTTGCACTGGTATGTGCTGCGCTGTGTGGTGGGACTGTACAGGCTCGAGCCGTCCTGTCTCCTCAGGTGAAGTCTGAGGCTGGTCCCACCCCTGCTGCCGGGGCAGCTGCTCCAACCTGTAAAGGCAGGATTTTGCCCGCAGCATGTTTTTCTCCAGCCATGCAAATGAATTTGCTGGTAACCAAGAAGGGATCTAACCAGTGCTCTGCACCACCTACCTGTGTTGGAGCTGCTGGTATTCCTGTCCTCCTTTTCTGCCAGCTGAAAGCCCCCGAGTTGCCAGCTCCATATAGCTGTCCTCCCACCCTCAGCCAGAGAGACCTGGCTTCCAACACTGCCAGTTCAGCTGTGAACAAATGTCCACCAGTTTCTTGCTGCATTCTCCTGCATGAGCCATGCAAAATTTTGGCTGCAGAAGGTCCTGCACCCTGCTCCTTTCTAGCCCTTGCAAGAAGCTGCCTTGCTTTCCTCTGCCTGATTAGGCACATTCCTTCATCTCTCCCTTCTTCGCTCTGCCCTGCAGCAATTTCCAAAGCATTTTTGTGGCATCCAAGACCTGGAGACAAATTCGTGAGCTGTGGAAATGCGGTTTCTGTCATGTGCTCTCAGCTCTGAGTCCTGGCTAGTGTAGGGGCAGTGGGTCCACAAGTGTGAGGGCACCCACTGTGCTCCTTTCCTGGGGGTCAAGGGGTACTTTACTGTTTTCCAGCTGGCTCCTTCTAAGTGAAATCAAATTGCTCACTGTGGGCTGATAGGGAAAATACTGTCTGTGCATTCTCTCCCATGTTCCTGACTCTCAAAATAATAATAATTATGTGGCCTGGAAAAAATTATTGTTAACCATAAGCCTGGGAACTGCTTCTATTATTCAGCTTTATGGGAATCCATACAGCTCTCATGGCAGGGGATTATTTACCTAGACCCTGAGAAAAAGTGGAGGAGCCTGCATGCTCCTTCTGGCTATTGTATTGCCAAATCCCACGGCAAGGCGTCCGGAGAGCTGTTTCCTCCAGCTGTCATTAATCCTTGTGGGCTTGGCGACCTCAGCATACGGCATCCTTTGGGTCACCGGCTGCTGGGAAGCCAGACTATTGTTTCAGGGCTTCTGTCCCAGACAGAGGAGCTGAGGAATCAGGCTTTTCAGGTGTCCCCCTCACAAAGTGACTGGCTTGCAGCCTGGCACTTGCTCATGCCTTTCCCAGCTCTGCTGCTGCTGGAAAGCCAGCTGGATTTGGACCCATTTTGATGAGGCCAAAGGGAAGAGTGGCCCTGGGATGTCCCAGTATGAGCTGTACTCACCCTGCATGAGGGACCTTCCCCACATACCTGTGGCTGCAAGGGGATGGCTCCACCACAGCCCCCACAGATAGGATGGAACACCTAGGACCCCCTACTTCCTACTGGTTCCTAACTCCCAGCCTGATCTTCTAATCCCTGCAGGGGAGAAGCAGGAAGGCCCAGTTTCAATTCAGGGCATGAATTGAAGCAAAGGAAATGTTCTCTAAGAGCTAAAGGAAGTCTTGCAGGGAGGCTTTCTAACAGGGATGTTGCCCATGGCATGTATATGCACAAATGTGCATGGAAGGAATTGTGGCATGGGGGGAAACACAAACAGGCCCTTCATTCTTGCCGTGGGCTTTCAGAGCCCTTTGTGATTCTTTTTATGGTGACAACCTTAGAGGGAGAAACAAAAATCTATGTTTTCTAAGCCAGGGTTCAAAGGCAGTTTATAGCTCTGATGGGGAAGTCTCTGTTCAAGGCTGCATCTGTCTCAGCACAAACTACACTTTAGAGACAGCTCAGAAGGAAGCAAGCTGTGATTTCTCTCCCACTGATGCTGCAAGGCAGTGCACTGGTAAGCTTGGAAAGAGCTGCCTTTTCTTTCTCCAGGTGAGGTATATAGCAATGCCTTCATGTGGGCGTTCCTCTCCACTCCTGTCCCTCTCAGGGCTCCAGGAAGGCCAGGGAGCAAAGCACCCGGCCCCTACTGCCACCACGTTGTGACTAGCAGCTTTCCTCTCTGGCTTGCAGCCGGAGCTCCCTCTTCCTGCCCTCTTCAGGGGTCTTGTGTGCCACCATAGCTTTGCCAGTGGCAGCAATATTATTTTGATGCTGCAGTTGCTCCTTTTTGGTAACTCATTACTTTGAGAGGTGGTGCTGATGGATTAGGACAGGGATGAGAAAGTCACTTTTACAGCAGCCCAGCAGTGATGCTGGAAGTGCACCCAGGACCTGAAGGTCTGTCTGGTGGCCCTCATAAGCAGAGCTGTGCTACTGTTCCCCCCACTGCCACCTGGGCAAGGGACACAGGGAGAGTCTGTGGGTCTTCCCAGCCCACACAGCATGGGGCTGCCTCAGAGACCCCTGAGCTGGTGCATCTCATGGTCCTGTGGGCAGTGCTGGGCTGGGGCTGGGGGCACACCAGTGTGGCTCTATGCCTGTGCTCCCAGCCCACACCTGGAGTGTGGAGCTGCAGGGACCCAGCTGGCCTGCGCAGCCTCCATGACTTGCAGGGATCACAAAGCACCAGCGTGGACCAAGGCACCTGCCCAAGGTTCCCCTGAAGTCCACAGCAGAGCAAAGGTCCGAGCTCTGTGTGACCCAGCCAGTGAAAGCAGAGCCACCATAGTCCCTGCATCAGCCTTCCCAGTGCGTGGGGGAGTGGGGTGACGCCGCTCTCAGGCATCAATCCCTCCATCTCCTCCCTGATTTTGCCCAGCGAGTGGCGTGCAGGGTGTGGAGGGACACCCTTCCCCTCCCCTGTGCCCCGCGGATGCAGACCACGGTGGCAGCCAGACAGAGCTGCTTTCTCCAGCACAGTGCTGCCATTGTCCAGCTGGGCTCTGGGCCCTCTCATCCCCACCAGGCAGGCACAGCCGGGACCTCTGTGGCCCAGCAGCACAGACAACAAGGTGAAGGGGATGGATGGAAGCCTCTGGAGCAGGCACCTTTGTGTCCCCACGGTGCAGCCCCACTGCTTTTGGACTTCTGTGCAAAAGATGATATAAGGGAGTACAGTAAGGTAGTGGCTAAAAGAAGGAAAATCTGAATGAATAGAAGGGGGAAGGGAGAGCAGATGACGCTGAGATGCAAGGGGCAAGACAGAGGCAATGAGGCAGAGCTGGGCTGTGAGCCGGAGAGGAAAAGCCGTGAGCCCCATGGGAGCTGGGCTGTGGGAAGAGACAATGCGATGGAGGGGAAGGAGCCAGCTCCCATTCTGGGACAGGCACAAGGCTGCAATTAGAGAGAGGAGACAGCGTGTCTGCCCAGGCTGGGAAATCTCCTTCTGCTATGGACGCAGGGTCATGCAGGGGCTGGGGCAGAAATCCCCTGCCTGCTCTGTGCCCCTGCACACAGCTCCTCTTTGACTGGCACCCCGAGGGCGGCACAAACCCCAAGGGCACACACTGGCAGTACCTGTGGCTCCAAGTGCAGGGGCTTTGCTCCCCAGTGCTGGCACAAGATGTCTGGCTTGCTTTGTGCTTGCATTGCAGTGGCACAGTCATACCAGGCCCCCTTCCCTGGGTCAGCCCTCCTCCCTGGCTGCCCTGGGCAGCCCCTTCCTGCCTCCTAAACCAGCTGATCAAATACCAATGTCCTCCAGGCAAGCAGGTTGCTTGACCGCCCACCTCTCACAGCTAGCACCCTTCAGTAGGCTTCTGGAATTTTCCTGGATGAAGGATGCTATGGAAATACGCAACTCCAGAGCACAAGCTCTGGTTTTAGTGTCCTCCTCTGCACTGTGATTATCTAGCTTCCAATGGAAAATTCAAGTTTGTTTGGAAACAGTCTCTGGGTTTGGCTTGAAAAGGCTCAGAAAATACCATGCAAGGGTCACAAACTTTTAGCACAGGCCATGTTTGGCAGGGGCTGAAAAAGAGGAGGGAGGTAGAGAAGGAATATGAGCACACACCACTTTTGCTACCGCAAGCTTGGCCAGGAGACTCCTCGCGCTTCACCCCCTCTGGACATAAAGGTCCAAGAAAAGAGCTAGGTGCTTTTAAAAGAAAAGAAACGAGTCATGCAGCCAGAGGAACTGATTTCCAAATTTGCCTTTTACAGTTCATTTTCACCACCCAGCCAAGAGGCAGATGAAGCAGAGCTCCTGCAAGCTTCTGCTGAAGTGACAGTAAAGGGAGATGCTTGAAAAAAGCCAGCAACTCCTGACAGGGAGAGAAGAAGGAGGAGAGCCCTGGTGAACCAGCAGTGGTTTTTTTAAAATACAAAATAATATACTTCAGACTTGCAGTGGTTTTTGCTTCCTGATCAACAGTTTTAAGCCAACCCAACTGCTTTCCTCTTTTTCTGGTCATTTTAAGATCTTTTCACCGAGGTGAAATTAAATACGAGGCGCGGGAGGAGACCTGCCGGTTTTCCTGCCATTCTCACCTGCGTGGGAGTGGCAGGAGCTGGGAGTTAAGGCAGCACCGTGTATTCACTAACCAGACACAGAGAAGTGTGGAAGATCACCACAGCGTATTTAAAGCTGTGCAGCAATAACAGCTAATTTTTTTTTGCCTAAAAAGCAGTTAGGGTTGGTTTTGTTTCATTTTAAATAAAGACATTTGGACTCCAAAGGTCATTTCCGTGGAATAACAATGCTCCTTTCAGAAAGGGGCACCGGCAGGGTCTCCGTCACTCCCAGTGCTCCCAGTCTGGTTTGAAAGCCCAGCTGCAGCTCAGCCGGGTGAGCATCCCCTGGGCTGCCCTCTCCATGTTGCAGCAGCTGGTGTCCCCGTGCCCCTGCCACGGGAAGAGCAGGAGCTCAGGAAGGAGTGTCAGTTTCTCTGCTGGGGGGGTTCACAAGAACCCAGTGCTTATTTGACAGTAAAATGAGGATGGTGTCCAGTCACTTTCACCCCTCACCCCAACCTCAGTGGCACCCCTGTGCCTTCTGGGAGCACTGGCAGAGGATGGTGTATCCCCAGCAGACCTATGTGCATGGGTTCTCCTCATCCTCATCAGGTGTGGCATGAGGAGCAGATATGATCTGCAATTCTGATTTTAAAATAGGTCATTTGCAGGGAAGGTTTTCCTTGAGCTGCTGCCTTTAAAGGGCAGGTGAATGTGCCTCACTGACTTCAGTGAAATTGGTACCATGATCTGCATCCATGCAAGTACATCAAAGCTAGGCAATGCAAGAAGCATTCAGCAGAGCTGGGTGAAAAAGCAGGCAGCTCAGTTCCCAGATCCAGTTACATCACATACTTATTTTCCTACATGCTTCTTAAATAGCTGCTCTCTCAGGATTTAAGCAGGCAGAAAGCATTGGAGCTGTGAAAAAAGTAAGATTGAGGCTCAGGCATGTATTTGCCAAAAATTTCCTCTCTGCTTCAGTGCAGCCCTCAGCATCACTTCCTATCAGTCAGTCTTCAAGTTACAGGGCACTTTGCTTGAAAAGTACCTTATCTTTTATTCTATGTAGGGAAAGGATCTTCAGAAAGAAAAAGCCCTTGAGTTAAAAAGAGCTCCCCTCCTTAGCGAGCACTGCTGTTTGTCATCCGCTCGGAAATTTGTAAACCCTTTTTCTCTGTATTTATCTAACTCTGCTATTTTGGGATTTGCCGTAACTGTCTGCACCAATGAGGTGTGTGTGGAAGGGAGAGCGTCTGTACTGCTTGGCTGATATTTTTGGCCAGTGCAGAGCTCATTTCTGGGAACCTGGGTACCACGGGAAGATGCAGTTCTGATCCCCTCATCTTTCTGCCTCCTCTTCCTCTTCTGAGAGCACTGATGCCCACAATGGCTCAGCAGTCCTCAGTGTAGATGCCTCTGGGTGTGCCGAAGGCTGGAGGAGAGGGGAGAAGAAGACTGGGATGGATGGCACAACTGGCTGCAGTTGGACCTCTTCTCCCATGCCAGCACTCCTGTAGCTACAGGAAAATTCGTCATGGCAGCTGAAGGAGGTCTGCACAATTTTGCCTCCCAGGGGGAGGCTGAGACTGTGATGGTCCATCAGAGAAGGCAGTTTACTTCCTCTGCTCTTCCCAAAACTGCCCTGGCAACTCCCAGACAGCCAAGTCCTGTGTGGGAAGGAGCAGCATGGGCCAAACGTGGCCAGCCAGAAGCAGAAAGGAAAGGACTTCATCAGCCCACAGTCCTCCCCAGGGAGGTGTGAGCGCACGCATATTGTATGCATACACGTGTGTGTGCGTACCTTAATTACCCTACAGCTTGCAAGACATGCGTAAGTTTAATTTTCTTGTCTGGCAAGAGCCTTTCCAAACCAGCTCCAGACACGTTAACCCTGTCTGCCCCATGCTGCTCTCTTGTGCTGTCAACAGAGAGATGTGTCCTAGCCTAACCAAAGTTGTGTTCAGAGCCATTGTACATCTACTGATCACACACAAAGGTCTTCCAGATTTCTTGGAAGCTTGCAGGAAAAACTTTTTTCAGTTCCAAAGTTTTGATTAGGGCTTGTCTTCCAGTAGCCAGGAGGTCACAGTGTCTGCACAGATCACAACCTGAACATCTGCATCCTATTACACAGCATGGTGATTATTTTTCAACATTCCCCATGTCTTCTAGCAGTGACAGTGGTGATTAAAGCCTGGAGTGGATTCCTGAGTAGCATTTCAGCTTCCTTTACTTTCGCATCCTGACCATAAACAGGAGAAGAGGGCTTTCCTTGGGCACTAGGTCAGGAAGCCCTTGTGCCTTGGGGTGATGCTGACGCACTGATGAAAGCCCGGAGATGCAACTGGTACAAAGCAGCTGAAAAAACCTGCCAAGGGGTGCCAACAATAGCAGGATGTCACTGCAGCTTGCGGGGAGGAGATTTCCATTCACTGATTTGGCTCCTGTGCCAAAAGCCGTCCAGTGGTCCAAGGAATAAAGCCATTGTCTCCAGGAAGTGACCTGCAGCAGACTGGTGGCTCAGAGCAAGTGACAGGGATTTGGTTTCCCATCTGCAGTGTCAGAGCAGCAAGAGGAGGAGGAGGAGCTGTGTGAGGCAGGCTCTGGGCAGCGCACCTCTAGGCAGCTCCCCTTGCACCTCTCACATGGTCTGGAGCCCCTGCTACAAGGGGGCTCCATCAACTGTCTTGTTGAAGACTGGGACTTTATTGTTCTCCTTGCTGGATGGAGGGGAGACAGGTCAGGGAGATCAAGAAGCCCGGAGGAAAAGGATTATTCTTGTCAAGTCTATAGCAAGAGGCTGGAGCTGCCAAGCAAGTATTCCAGCCAGAAGACAGTCTCAAAATTTCCTGAATGAGAAAGGATTTTACTTTGTCTGCTCTTTATGCATGGTGGCATTAATGAGCCCACATTTCTGGGCTGTTGGGTTTGGCCTCGTGCGGGTCAGCATTCAACATTCAAAAAACTTCCTTGACCATAATTTTCCCTACAAGTCTGTAAGGCAGCCAAGGGCAGGAAACTGTCTATAAATGAGCACAACTGCTCTGGGTGGGGTCCCAGCACTGAAAGGAGCTGCTGTCTATGGTCTGGATCCAACCAGAGAAGCGAGAGAAGAGAGAAGGCCAGACTCATTCAGGTGCTCACCCCTTCTCCTGGGAAGAGGGGTTGCTCCTGCTGCTTCCCCTTACCACAGGCCTCTGCAGCTCCTCCTGTCCTGGTGCCTCATTACCTGCCTGGTATTTCTCTGCTTGTCTGCCCATCTGTCTCCTCCTTGGCGTGTGCCAGTGTCCTGTCCCCATGTGCCTGCCTGCACGTGCAGCCCTGTCTGTGTGTCTTGCCCTCAGTAATGGCTCTGGTTGCGCGGGGCTGCCTGCACATCTAGGTCCATCTGTGTTTTTCTGCTCAGTTACGCTCGTGTGCCTCTCCCTGCGTCTGCCTTCCAGCGCCTGCCTGCATCTCTGCTTGCATCTCCCTCCACTGGCCCTTTTTATCCTGGTAAACAGGACAGGCACGTGCATCCAAGCCCCGTGTGCCCAAGTTGGCTGGAATTGCACCGGCTGAGAGCCAAGACAAAGGACAGGGAAGAGGAGGAGGGACAGGGGAAGTGAAGGGGAGCGAAAAGGCTATTGGAAAAGGCCTAGGGGACAACCCAGCTTCTTGTTGCCTTTGCATTGCTCTCATGGAAAAGATCCTCAGATAAGGCTGCTCATTATGATAACAACCTAGTGCCTGCAAGCCACCAAGCTCGAGGTGAAGAGAAGCTCTCCTTCATCCTCCAAGACAAGAAAGGATGAGTATGAACCAAGGCAGCTGCCTCTTGGGCTAATAGGGGTCAAGGGTGGGGGGCACAGATGCACATCAGAGCTCAGGCAAAAGGGGAGGACTCCAAGGGGGTTGGAAAAGGCAGACTCAAAGCAAAAATCCTCCAATTTCAGAAATATGCAGGTTGTGCAATTAAGGCTGTTTAAAATAGGAGTAACATTACACCCCTCCCTCAGAGAAAGGGCAGCTAGCCCTGCATGGCAGAGCTTGGAAATACCTGCTCAGAGCCTTGCTTAAAAATCTGTCACCTACACACTGACCAGCCACCACATCACACACTATATGAAGTGCTGCCTGCGTGAGGAGCTTCTGTGCTCTGACCACAGGTGTGGTGGTGCAGGAGGAGGATGCTGCAGCAAACGCATGTTGGTACTTTCCAAAAGAGTTCGCATAGGACAGGGGAGCTGTGGCCGCTGTGGGCTTTGAAGAGTGCAGAGGACCCTGATCGGCCAAATTACAAGAAGCAGAGAGGTCAGGTGAGAAACCCTGGAAGAGGAGGGACTGGCAAGGTTTCTGGAGATATAGCTGGGAGGAGGGATGGAGCAGGCTGGCTCTTGCTTCTTGCATGGCATGTGCCACACGAGTGGTCAGAGCCACCCTGGAGCACTGGCAATGCTGGCAGTGTACCCATGTGCAGGGAGATGCAGGGGTGGGGAGACAGGAAGAGGCACAGAGGCAGGCACAAGATGAGTCAGCTGTACCAACTGATGACTAGGGGGGGTCCTGGAAGATGTCAAACATTTCTGTCTCACTTTCTGGAAAATACCCAGCCTCAATGGAAAACTACTGCAGCAGAAGTTACCAGCGCAAGTCCTGCTTTGAATACTGAGCCAAAACCAACAGAGCAGTGCTTGCTTTTCCAAATTTTAATATGACTCCTTTAGTCCTATATGGAGCCAAAGAAGCCTTAATGAAACAGTTGACACAATGGAAGCAAGGGATGCCATCCCGACAACCTGGGCAAAGTTAAGAACTGGGCACATCCAAGGTCAAGTTGTTGCGCCTTGCACGATTGTGGTTATAAACACTTAATCCAATTTCAATCTCAGCAATCTCTTCTGGGAGATCAGGACAGAAGACTCTAATCGACTGAGGAGACTCCTGACGCTTCCTTCTTCGCCTGGCCAGGCAGCAAATGACAGCAAGCAGGACCAGGGCAACTACAGCGGTCCAGAACAGCCACCCAGAAAAGAGGCCTTCCTCTGCAGCCTTGCTCTTCTCAATCTCCTGCAGCAGATGAATCAACTCCTCATGCAGATACACCTCACGCTCCAGCATCTCTTTGGCTGTAGCTTTGCTGATTTGGTGATCCTGCTTTTGGCCAGGCTGGATCATGCCTCTGGCCAAGGAAGCTAGGAGGAGAGCATTTGCTGCAGCCATGGCCTGAAGGAGGTGGGAGGAAAGGGGGCTCATCAGGTCTGGGTGGGAGAGAGTAGGGAGCTGGGGGCACCCAGCACATTCCCAAAGCCTCTCTGGGCACCTGCTGTTTCTGGGAACCCTGAGCCTCTCTGCCCCAAGACCCAAGGGCGGTACTGTGTCCTGTCCAAGGGGCTTGGCTCTCTCTCTGTTTCAGAACGCCCTGGCATCTCCCCTGTCCTTCATCCAGCCCAGCCTTCCCCCTGCATGAGCACTCACCGACACCTGAGTCCTACATGAGTGCAGCTGTGGTGCAGCTGGGGTTGCCTACTGATGCCCCTGGTGACTTCTTCCACTGTGACATATCCTCCATGATGTCACAGCCACCAGAGCCACATCACCCAGCCAGCAAGCCCAGGCTTTGTCCCCACCACCCAGCTCAGCAAGGCCTGGCCATTGCACCAAGAACAAACCCCACCTGCAGAAGTGAGCTCCCAGGAATGCTCTTGTCAGAGAGACTCTCCTCCAAAACTGTAACTGAAATGAAAATGGGCACTGCAGGTGGATGTCCCTGACATAGGGGTGCAATGTTTTCTGGGCCAGGTGGTCTGACTGCAACTTACCTTGCAAAGAAAAGCTACGAGCCCTTGGGCAGAGGCAACTCTACTCCCTCTCATCCTCTTGGCTTCCTACTGCTGGGGATATGGATAGGAGTTTATCTAAGAGAATTTTTTTAAAAATCAGTGCAGCCACAGCTAAAGGTCTAGAGAGGGATGCCTGTAGCTGCCAGTGCTCTCAGGTACAGCATCAGGAGGGGACATCTTCACTGCCCATAGGAGAAAGCTAAAAAAAAAATTCATTACCTTTCTTTCCCCCAACCACCCATTTAACTCCTCATGCCTTCCGCTTGTTCCTTGCTACCTAATTAAATTTCCTCAGATGGGCAGAAGGCTGGTGTGGGGGGTGTGCAGGTCTCCCTGTCCCTGGCCAGCTGCAAGGAAGGAGTGGGGGTGTGTGCACCCCCATTCTCCCTGTGTCCAGGCTCTGTCCCTGGCTGCTTTGTAATGGAGACATAACAAAGGGCACACTGCAATCGCCACAGCAGGTTAGGAGATAAGCTGCCCTCCCTTAATGAGGACATGATATACCTGGCAAGACTGTGCCCCTTGTGGGGAACAACAGGCTCTTTCACTGCAGGCCCTGGCACAGGCAGGAGCAGCTGTGGGACAGAGGGAACAACAGCTGATAAATCAGCTCAGCACCAACAGCCATAGGAAGCCCAGGCTAGTGGCAACAGCCCCATATCAGCAGTTGTTGGGAAGCTCTGGGATGTCCCACCTTGGATTCCACCAGCAGTCACAGCAAGACAGCAATTTTGGAGGGCTACAGCTTTGATAAAATCAGCTTTTCCAGGAAGGCAGATGGGCATGGCAGCTCTCCAGCACCAAGGGAAAGCTGCATTTCTGCTGCCAGTATCTGCTGAGGGAAGCCAATCCCAGAGGGAAAAGGGCAGCATTTCCACACTGAGAGACCTCTGCTTGCTGCTTGGGAGGAAAAATCCCCACTGAAAGGAGCCAAATTGTTACTGTGTGTATCTAAAGGCACTGAATTATTAAAGAGATCTCTTAAGGCTGCAGGTGAAACAGAGAGCTTTATGGATGGATGATATTAAATGTAATGAACCTCTAATGGAAATCCACCTGATTGGCACAGAATGGTTTCTCAGCTGTGGAGTAAACTCAAGCAACTGGAGTGAATGTGGTACAGACCATTATTGCCCCAGGGAATGACTGTGTTTGCCTGTCCTTTGCAGCATTTTGGAGTATTACAATGAGCCTGTGATGGAGAGATACTCCCTTCCACTCCGTTCTCTGAGAATATTTGCAATCCAGCCTTTGCTTTTTCTGGATGAGCCCAAAACAGCCTTTCCCTGTCTCACCAGTGCATGCTTACACGTGATTAAGGTCATATAAGAGCTGGCTGTTGTTTCCAAGTGTCCTGAATTTGCCAAAATTAGGCTGGATTTGTGGAAACTGGCTTCTTGAGACCTCAGGCACTTCCTGCTTTGACTACCAGGCCAAACACAACACAGCAACACCTGGTCTCCCAAATTTTAATATGACTCTTTTAGTCTCATAGTAGAGCCACAAATTACAAAATTAATTTATCTGAGTGTCAGAGAGGAACCATGAAACACCAACACTTTAGGAAGCAGCAGGGAAATACCTGTCAATCATCTCAAAGGAGTTAGAGAGGATTTTTCCCAAAAGGTAATGAGGGTGATGGCCCAGCTGAAGTGTCTCTACACCAATGCACACCATGGCATGGGAACACACTGCCCAGCGTGGGAAACAGGAAAGAGGAGCTGGAAACCATGGTGCAATTAGAAAGCTATGACCTAATTGCTATCCCAAAACCACGGTGGGATGAGTAGCACAAGTGGAACACTGCAATTGAGGGCTACAAGCTTTCCAGAAGAGACAGATTGGGTAGGAGGGAGGGTTGTTTTGCTCTAGATTAAGGAATGGATGGATTGTGGAGAATTGCCTCTGAAAAGCAGCCACAAACAGGTTGAGGACTTGCAGATGAAAATTGAGGATGGGACTACCAAAGGACAGCTTGTGGGTGGGGTCTGCTCTGGGTCCCTGACCAGCTGATAAGGCTTCCTGCTTCAGCTACAGGAGCCTTACACCCTCACACTTTCATCTAGATGCAGGATTTCAACCATCCAGACATCTGCTGGCTGAAAGCAATCCAGGAGACTCCTGGAGTGACTAGAGGACAACCTACTGGTCCAGGTATTGGACAAACCAGCCAGAGACGTGTTGCTGGACCTGGTGCTCACATGTGCTGGTGAGCTCATCAGAGAAGTGGAGGCTGTCTGGGGAGTAGCAGCCAGGCCCTGGGTGAGTCCATGATCTTGAGGAACATGGGTCTGGTGGGGAGCGGAGTGAACTTTGGAAGAGTGAACTTCTATCTGTTTAAAGAATTAGTGGATGGGATCCCCTGAGAAACTGCCCTTAGGGACAGAGAAGCTGGCCACTGTTCTTAGCTCTCCATCCACATGAGTCAGGAATTAAGCACTGAGTAATTCTTTAGGTGACCTGAGGAGTAGAAAAGGCCATTACAGCTGACTACTCTGCTCTGCTGTGACAAGGAAGCCTTTGCTCCAAGACCTCATAATCAAATATAAGACAAACAAGAAAGGTGGAATAACCAGGGTGGAGAGGAAGTCAAGGGCTAGAGGAAAGTGTGATGTGTACTAGAGCTGAAGGGACTGAGGCTTTCTATTCCTAATTAACAGACTCACTTGTCTTATTTTCTGCTCTGACCACCATATGAGCCTTTAAATATAGCAGGCTCCTCCCTGGCTCTGTACACAGCCAGCTCGGCACCACTGTTCATCTCAGCTGCATGGCCACAGGTCACATTTTCAGAACCACTTGATGGGTGGATTAATGGCTGCTGTTTTATTGCCAGCTCCCCAGCTTTTGGGGTGGGGTGGAGGTGGGAAGGAGAAAAATAACTAATAAAAAACCCCCATATGTGAAGTTTTGAAGTGTTATGAAGGTGGATAAAAAAAAGTTGAGATTTTATTTTAAAATTAATCTGTAGGGGGTTTATTTGCTGCTTAGTTTGAAAAATGTGAGGCTTGTAGGTTCATTTTTCACACTTTCCCCCACACACAGCCCAGGCCTGGAAAGTTACTTTATTATTTTAAAATGAAAATATGGAGCTTTACTGGAATAACTAGCAACTGTGGGTGTTCTTCAGTGCTGCCCAGTGCAGCCACCCACACAGAAAAATCAAGGTTTCTATTACATTGAAGATGAAGAGCAGGGTGTCTCATCTTCTCTTTCAGGCTTTGAGAGGTAATATTTATTATGAAAACCCTAGAAGTGATTTACAAATAACTGTGATGGTTGATACAGGTTTGATGTACTAAACAGCTCAAATGGAAGTGTTTTTTTGTCTATTTAAATTATTACTATCAAGAGAGAAACTACCGAGATTTAAAAGCTGCCCTGCATGTAAGGCAAAGAAAACCCCAGCAGGACGCAGAAGAAGGTCTGGGTGCAGAGTAAGGGGAAGTCAGCAAATGGCATCCACAGATCCCGGGCTCAGAAGGGGGGGCTGGGAAATAAATCGCCATGACTCGCTTTCCCCGTCGCCGATGGAACTGCGGCAAAGCAGCGCTTCAGTCAGAAATCTCCTGTCCAAGCCGACGTTTCTCACAGTGGAAATCCAGCCCCCCCGAAGGACAGGGAGGGATTGTTTTAACCTCTCAGGCAGAGCCAAGTCTCCAGCCGTGCTGCAACAGGCAGCACGCTGCTCTGATGCTGCTCCTGCTGCGGCGCAGCTCCAGCCCTGCTCCTGCTCTGCTCCCACCCAGCTCAGGGCTGCGGGGATTTGAGTGCAGCAGCGCTCCCGCTGCGAACGGACCGGAGATGGGCTGCTGCACTTTGCATACAGCTGCTCTGGCCACAGTGATTCAGCCTCACCCTGGCTGGCCTGTTATTCTTCAGAAAACCAGGGTGACATGAGTCATCTGGTCACACCAGGACAAGGCCAAACACTCTGGGCTCCCCACAGCTGGCTCTGCTGCACAGACAATCCTCAGCCTGCTGGCTGCAATGGAGCTATGCTTATCCTCTGTGGTCCTCATGGCTGCAGCTGAAAGCACCTGCCCATGACACGGGGACACATAGAACCATAGAACGGTTTGGGTTGGAAGGCACCCTAAAGGTTATCTTATTCCAAGCCCCCTGCCATGGTCAGGGACACCATCCACTAGACCAGCTTGCTCAAAAACCCTGTCCAACCTGGTCTTGAAGAATTCCAGGGATGGGGCATCCACAGTTTCTCTGGGCAACCTGTTCCAATGCCCCACCACCATCAGAGTAAAGAATTTCTTACCAATATCTAATCTTAACCTACCCCGTTTCAGTTTGAAGCCGTTCCCCCTTGTCCTATCACTATGTGCTCATGTGAATAGTTCTCTTCCTCTTTCCTGTAGGCCTCCTTTAGGTACTGGAAATCTGCCTCGTGGGACTGAAGATGTGTGTACCAGGGGCACACCATCATGTTCACAAGAGGTGCTCTCCAAAGTAGGGGAGCATGATTTTTACTGTGACTCTTTTGACTGGGAGGCATTTGGAGGGGCCAGGCCCCCTTGGCATCCTATTTCCCACACCCCATCACCTCACACACTGGGCAGGGCTCGCTGCTGTGCTGCAAGGGTGTGCAGGAGGAGAGGTATCCCTGCTGGGACCATCCCTTTCCAGCTGCACCCAGGGGCTGCTGCAGGTTTGGGGATGGTGGCAGGGAGGGGGACTGCTGACAGGGCACAGGTGCTGTCCCCAGGGCTGAGCCAAGCTGTGCTGAGTGCCAGCAGGGAGTCACACCAACAGCCCAGTGCTCTTTGCGCCCTGCCTGCCTGTCCCAGGAAACACTGCCTTCAAAAATCACCCAGGGTAACCCAGGGTAGGGCTGACTTGCTGACACAGGGCATGCCCTTGCCCAGCAATTAATTTGGATGCAAGCAGCATTTGCATGATAATTACTCTGCCTAAGTAACACCATATGTGGCATGAAGTGTGAGTGCTTTTCCTTTACTCTGAAATAACTCCATTTAGAGACAAGCTTTTTGAAATGGATGAAGCTCAAAGCAGATCCAAGGTACTGCCTACAGTTTCCACACAGCATCATCCTGACTGTTGGACAGCTGTGTGTGACCAGGGGAGCCATGAGGTGCCCCAAATCAGAGCGGGAGGGTAGAAGCACCATGCTAAACAATTAAAGGACACCCCCATCCCTCCACACCAGCTCCCCACGTGCCTGGACTTTTCTTCGTGCTGGCACAGCACCCACTGCCTTCCTGAGCTGGTATCTGGGCATGTGGGAAGGAATTTGAACCCAGTGGATCTGATTGTCAGCACTCTTAAAAAGAGGCACATGCAGCCATCACAGGCTGGAAGTCTGGCTTTAGGACTGGCAACTGCATCCAAAGGGCCTGGCTGCATCTGGACCCCATGCTGCCTGAGGGCACCTCCATCCCAGCAAGGGGGGCTGCTGTACTCAGCAACCTGGAGTCTGCACTGTGGTCTGGTGAAGCAGAGGGCAGTGAGTGCTCTCAGTTCATCTGTTGGTTTAAAAGCCCATGGAACAGCTCCCAGGAACATGAGGGAGCTGTGTAAAGAGCTGATGAGAAATATTTAAATATTTCAGTTTCCAGTGTAATTTGAGTAATTTAGAATGGAAAGTTTCCATTACTCAATAAATCTAGTGCATTCATTTAAAAGGAAAAAAAAAAAAAAAAGAAAAGAAAATGGACAACTTTTGGTGTTGGCTTGAGGAGCATAACAGTGCAGCAGAGTCACTGACGAGCACCACCCACCAGCAGGTACATGATGTTCTTGGCCCAGGCTAGGGCCAAGGAGGGACACGGGGCAGACATGGAGTAATGGGCACATTCGCTGCTCTGGGAGGGCCTGCTCAGTCATGCTGGCACAGCTAATGGAGAGAAAAATTTAGGTTTGGATCAGAGCAGGTGAGAACAAATACCCCAAACCTCTGCACCTTCAGATGAAATTAAATTGCATGAGAAACGTTTTAGGAAGATTTATGTGGAAGTGCCCTTATCTGAAGCAATGCTCTGCACTACCTGACGGTGAGAACAAACTCTGGCCAGGGGTGCAGACATGATCACCCCTGGCTTCTGCCCAGAAGGGCAAATACCTACTGCCTTGCCAGGGTTGGCTCTGTCCCAAATCCAGGAGCCCCCTGCTTAAAACGGGTTGGAGGATTAGCTCTACCTGCCCCAGCTCCTCCTGCCACTCCCCACGAGTGGGGCTTGTTCCTAAGGCACGCTTCACAGAGGACCTCGCTCCCCACATCAGGTTTTGCGGGGGAAAAGGAGGTTTGTATGTGCCCGGATGGCTTCAGAGAGCAGACCCGAGCCGGGAAGGTGCCACAGCCCGGCCGCGGGCGGACGGCGGGGCTGCACTGCACCCCAGCGGCCGCCGAGCTCCCGCAAGCAGAATTCCTGGTGGGAAAAGGGATCCCTCAGGCTCCCTCCACATCCCTCAGACCGTCCTCAGCCTTCCCACTGCGTTAGCCCCTAGCCCTCCCCAGCGCCTCTCTGTCACAAAGACGTTGTTAGTATTACAGCCACTTACTGTAGTGCCTCCCGTTATCCTGCTTCCCCTCTGTTCTCTTCCTCCAGCAACACTGCAGCCAGAGGAAAAGCCTGCACAAGTACCGTGGCACAGGGTTTGGGGAGCTGGGGGCTGCTTGCAGCAGATACAGGAACACACGAGTAACATAAGTAAACAGAGCAGGACCCTTGGCAGAACGTTCTTCCCTAACACACCAAAGAGACATGGAGCATAAGGGAGAACACAACCAAGGCAACCTGGAGCCTCCCAGCCCCTTTTCCCCAGTGCTTGCTGCTCTTCCAGGGGAAGAAGCAGGGGCCTAGCACTGTGACCCTCTAGAGGGGACCAGTGGGCAGGTGTTAGAGGTAGGACACGAGCTGCACCCTCGCCAGCTCACACACACCAGACCCTAAAAGCTCAGGAGCACAGGAGGAGAGCAAGAAGGGCTCTCCCTGGAAGGCTGTGAACAGAGCTTGAAGCTGCACACCCATTGTCACCCTGATGGGCACCAGAGCACCCAGCTGCCAGCAGCAGGGCCACAGTGATGCCCTGCCCCTGACAGGGGAGAAATAAATACCCCCTTGACCTGGAGGTGCAGCTGCAGTGCAGAAACTGTCCCCAAATACAACTGGTGTTTTTATGGAGCTGAGGCACAGACAACCCTTGGCAGGGCTCCCACCTGAGCTGGCTGGATCAGGCAGCAGAAGGGAGGGCAGAGAAGTGACAATAGTGTGACAGCATCCACTCACACCCTGCCCCTCTGTTTCTGGGCAGATACTGACAGTAGTCCAGATACTCACACAGCTTCCTGTCCAAGCCAGAGGAAGAGAACTACTGCAAATACTGCTACTTCTGGTCAGTTTGAGGAATACGATCTTGCCAGTCAGTCCTGCCCGGTTGCAGGGACCATTTTTGAAACAGAGGCCAAGGCAGTGGCATAAAAAATGCTCTCCTCATGACAATCCTACATTTACAGCCAGAAGCTATGGTAAATAACATTTACATCCAAGGCACAAAAAAAGTGCAGACAGAGCACAGCAATTTGGCAAGAGATGGCTCTATAATCTCCAAGAAGGATTTAAACAAGCAAACAAACAGAAAGGAAACCATACCACTAATGATATCAAATATCAACAGAGAGAAAAACAACACAGCCTTACTAGCAGCAGCAGCAGCAGCAGCTTTTCTGCCTACAGAGAAGCCAGGCAGTCACAGATGACTTCCACAGCTCAGCACATATTAAGGAGTCAGGCCAGAAGGCTGGGAGAGTTGGGTCCAGGTCTGTGTACCACCCTCTGCTGCATCACCTTGGACAAGTTACAGGCCATCCTTTTGCCCTGTGCACCAATACAAGTAAGGAGAAGCCTGGAATACCACAGTCACACCTCCCTCCCTCCTCCCAAAATGGTGCACAGTTCTACCTGTGCCAAATGTCATACTTGGAAGGAAAAACTACAGATCCCTCACCTTAAAAATCCTGCTAAATCCATCTCAAGTTTTACCCAGTTCTTCCAGGTTCTGAAGATGGGCTGATGTGGGCTCGGTTCATGTCTTGCCCAGGCCAGGGAGAGGGTCTGAAGATGCCTTTGAGGATATTGTACTGACAAATTGAAGGAAGAAGGAGTCCTGTTGATTTTAATGGTCATCTTTCAAAGGACTGCCATGTGTCTGTCTTACAAGTGTTTCAAATGAGACCCCAGCACCTGCACTTCATTTGACCAGGCTCTGTTATGTGGCTTTTCTAGCTTGTAAGAGCAGACCACTGGAAAAAAAATCAATAAAAGCTGAGCTTGAACTGCAGCTTCTAATAGAATGAGGTTTAGATTGAGCTGTTGTCCAGTGTATGTAGGTAAGAACCATTGTATTTTTTCCCACACAGCCCTGCTGTCAGCATTACAAGATGCTTGCTGAGCTGACACTGGTGCTTCTGCCTGCTAAGCCCTAGACTTGGGCACTTATTACAGTTTTCCTTCATTATTGGCCACAGATCACTGAGAAAGGTGAACTGAGAAAGGGATGCACCTACCTGTTCACACCCACGAGTTTTCTGTGAAATTTCAGTGAAGGTTTAGCACAGCAAGTTTGTGGGTACTTGACCAGCCCATCAAGGAGCTATGCCTGAAGTGCCCTGGGTAAAACAGAAATGAGTATTAGGGCTCTCCCAGACTATCTTAGGCTGTATTTCAACAACTACTGAGTATTGCCAAAACTTCAATTTGTTTTCTGAGATGTTTCTCAGAAAACAAGGCCCCCAGTGCTCTCCTGTTCACTAACCAGGTGCTAGACAGAGCCCAAGGAGCAAACACTGGGTTTGGATGCTAGCACGTTTTTAATAAATTACATATATTTTGGACGTAAAGTGACTATTTGTTGAAATGTTGTTTTCTATGTTCTTGTTTTAACTGTAGGTTGAAGGTTCAAAGAGATTAAATTTTAAAACACTATGAGTAGCCTGTGCTTAGCTTTTAACATTCCCCTAAGCAAAAAGGGGTATGTTAAGTACTGGAACACAAACAAGGAAGTGGTCCTCAACTTTGAATGGAAAAACCTTGCTCTTGTTAAATCCTAGCAAATGGAAGCAGTTGCTACAGTCTCTCTATGCTGGGATCACATTAAGGGCTTTGCCCAGGCTGCATGGCAAGGCTGCTGCCACCTCCAAATGCCATCCATCTCCACATCCTGACCTCTGTCACATCCCAACCTCCATCAGTCCAGTTTGCCATGTGGCTGTTTCACATGCAGCAGGAAGAATGGTGATCATCTTAGGTCTTTGATCATGTTTGGGGCTTTCTTTAACAGCTCTTGAAGTATTTCAATTTGCCAGAGGTTTGGTACTCATGTTTTGAGGTGTTCCCTTGTCATAGGTCCCAAATCCATGTGTATCACGTGGTTTGACTTTCTCAGCTCTGATGCCTCACCACTGTGCCTCAGATTCCCCTGTCTCAGCGACTGGAGGAACCTAACTGAAAACACTTCCAAGTAAGTTCTTGTGTTGCAGCAGCTCCAAGAGGCACAATAAGGACTGGGGCCTCCCTGCATGGGGGCTCAAGCAGGATCACTGCATTCAGGAGCCTTTAACACAAGGACAGTGCCTGAGCACAGGCTACCTTAGCTGACAGTCACCAGGGCGAGAGGAGGACAACATGTGACCAGCTCCTCTGGGCAGCTCATTTTGCCCCGTACTTACAGGGGCAGCTACCTTCAGCTCCAGCTGGAAGCACAGGCAGAGAGAGCTTGGGCTCTGCCCCAAACTGATGGTGCCTGTGTACCTCTAGAGAGTGATGAGGGAAAATACAGCCCAGGCCTGGCTATATTGGTGCATACATTATAGAGTATCTGTTGTATGCATATTGCATATGATCATCACCACTTATTAAAATCTTCATCAAGAGTCAAGGTGCCAATGCTGGAAGTAGCCTCTTTCATCATCGGATGCTTTTGGGAGCGTGTGGTGCCAGAGGGGGAGCAGCTCCTGGGGACACACAGTTGCTGCCATCCTGTACAACACTGTCTCAGGCTGTCAGAGCAAGATTTCCTGCCCCTGCCCCACTCCCACCGTGGCTGTAGGCTGAGCAGAAATCCTCCAAGTGTCATCAAAAGGCTCTGCCTCCTGAGCAGCTTCCCTGGCTCCTCATGAATCCAGGAGCTTGCCCAAAGTCACCATGCTGAGCAGAAGTCCTGAGAACAGCCCAGGACTATGTCTGGCCCTGAGGAAGCAGAGAGAATCACTCCACCGTGCTGTAATACTGAGGAGTGTCACAGCTAGGTGCGTGCTTCCCCACTGTGAGTGCCCTTCTGCAGTCTCTGTCAGGCACCAGAAGGGGAAGACAGTCTGCTGCCGTCTTTTTTGGGCTGTTAATATCGGGTGTGAGTTCCCCGAAGCCATATACCGAGCATCTGGCACTGCCATCCCCTGCATGCTGCCACTTCATCATCCTAAACCAGGGGGTGTCATTAGCGATCTGCATGGCTGTAGCACTCATCCATCTGCTCCTCCCCAAGCACCTCCTTATCACCCCAGGAGTTATCTTGGGTGGCTGGAAAGGCTCTGTTGTCTTTCCAGCTGTTCAGATCAGCATCTCCTTTGTTACTCTGAGGTTTTGCTAAGGGTTTGCATTGTGTTAAGTTTCAGGAAGCACAATGAAACTGAGGATCTTTGTACGCCAGGCTCCTGCCCTAAAGTAACTTAGTCTCTGGGGAATGGAGAGCAGACAAAAGAGAAGAAAGAGGGTACAATACTTAAGCAAAAGATCAAGCCAGTGAGATAATACATTATTCATTAAGTGTATCTCCAGAACAAGTAACAGAGGGAGTGCGGGAACAGAACTTACAATGGTCTTAGGTACAGTTGTAGAAAATTTATACACCCATTTTTATCTCCTCTTTCTTGACATCTGTTTACTTCATTTGGGACAGGACTCTGCCTAGCCACCATTTCTGAAAATGAGTATATTTATATGTTCCCACTGCTTTCACTGGTGATGATGGGATGTGCATGTGATCATGTGAGTAGATAATGTCCATGAAGAGAGCTGCAGAGGTCTGAGTTTGATTCTAAAGCTGGTAGTAGCTGGGGTCTTTCCTGAGACCTGGCTGTTAAATGGGCTCACAACAGAGAACGAGCTGCTCTGATCTGTGGTCATTTCTCTCTGGTGGCACAGATGCCAGAAATCCATCTGTATGCTGCCTTTCCCAACCTGCCAACTTTTCTCTTACTGCTGCTTCTAATACTAGCCAAACCAGCTCAGAGATCACAGGAAGACCTCCTAGATGTATATTCTCACTGTGGGGCTCCTGCTGACTTTTGGAAGGTGTCTCCTGTCCCCAGATTGCCGGAGGACTCACAGGATGCTGTGCTGAAGGCACTGGATCAGAAAGGACCTGGGCCTCCAGCACGGGGATAATGATAATTAAGTGGTTATTGCCAAGGGCAGCCCCCTCCCGGAAGTTCCACGCTTGAGTGCACATGCAGCTTTGGCTTCTGGAATCCTTTACACCTACTGAGCTTTCCTTCCCCATGCAAGCCCCCAATTCAGCCCTCATTTGGGAAAGGAAAGCAGTGAGGGGCTGGTGGCTGCAGAGCTACTTCCTATTTCCAAGTGGGTGCTAAAACCCTTCTGCTCAAAACTGAGCAGGGAGACATGAAACAAATCCCCTCAGGCTTGAGCCTCCACGATCACTTTTTACCCTCCTGACCATCCCAAGCAGAGGCAACTCTGCACTGTCACACAAAATAGAACTTTCTCTTTATTCACAAGTCTAATCTCTGTCTCCACAATATGATCCTGAGGTTTAATCTGATTATGATCCTTCATATCACACTGTAACAAATGGCCCCAGCTGCCAAGGTAAGCGGTTTAATGAGCTACTGTGTCAGCTATCAAACGAAAGGAAGAGAAGACACTGCAGACAAAGGCACTGCTTGCTCAGTCCCATCCCCAGGACATGGGGTATGGGCTACAAGGAAACACTCATGCAACTAATGTTGTGTCCCTTCTCTAAGAGGAGAAGACCTGCCTTTCTGCAAGAGTTTTGATGGAGAACTGTGCTCTGTCAGGCAGGGTGGCTGATGCTCAGTGACTGGCACCTGTGAGATGTGACCACGTTGTCTGGCCATGAGGGTCTGAATACAAGATAGAGAAAATACAGTTTGTCATTGGTCAGATGTTATTACATCTGATCTAAACATAAAAGCCCAAGATGTATCACATGGCAAATCAATATAGCTGTTTGCTAACCCAAATGCAATCAGACACTTCTTTTCTTCCTGCCTAGATAAGACCCACCCTTCCCCCTCAGAACTGCAGCCAAAATATAATTCCCTCTCAGTGGCTAATGGCATTCATAAATTACGCTCAAGATCTATTGTTCATTTAATCCTTTTTGCTGCTGTTAGCTCTGGTCACTCATCTGTTGCCTCTCCAGTCTACGGCATTTTAATGACACAGCTAGAAATCAGCCAAACTCTTCAGCTTAGTGGTAAAAGCTGGATATGTGTTACAAGGAGGAACGGTGTCTACCACTAACACAAGGGGAAGAAGTGTGGGAGAATTACAGGCCAGAGCTGTAAAGGGGAAAGCAGAGAGGAACAGGCTGGAGCAGACTCATTGATTCTGGCCTGAGCTCAGGTCTTAGGGAGATGATGAAGCTGTTGGCCCATGGGCTCGGGAATATGGTTCACTTCCAAGATAACCAGACCACAGCAAGTCTTTTAACCAGCCTAACCTGGTTTGCCAAGGAAATCATTGATGATAGTTGCTCTTCCTTTGAAGTTGCAGTTATTTTTTAAGGGAACTTGACCTCTGTGTGTTCTTTCCTCTTCAGCATGGGGCCTATACTGCATGGATTAGCATTATCAATGTGACATGCCATTACAGGAGATACTGATGAGACTCCATCTGGAACGCTGCAAACCAGCCTGGTTATCTGTGCAGAGATGAATTACACTCAATGTAGAGCAGGACTGGAACAGAGGTTTTATCAGAGAAAAAAAGACCACAGAGTTTGGCACATCTAGTCACGCTCAGCTAAAGGCAAGGGAGCTTATGATTACCCTTGTGATGGTTGCACAGACAGCAAACCTTTGGAGGGTGAGCAGCAGCTTGATCTGTACTGGTACAAACCAGACTGCACTGGCTGTGAACACATCCAGGCTGGAAGTTCAAAGAAAGCTTCTAATGATCTGTGTGGGTCTGAAATAATCTGCCTGCCTCAGGAGCCAGGGGCAAAGTAACTACCTACCTTTGAAACTGCTCTTGGTTAATTTGGGGGAAAGGACCAGGAAGGGCAGCAGATGGATTCGGTGGCTGATGACATTCCTCTCAGCTACATGTCCTCACCCTTTTAAAACCAGATCCCAGGAATTCAACATTGATTTCATTCATTAGCAGTTCATTAGCAACTCATTTCCTTAGCAATTTTTACTATGGATTTTTAAAAATTTCCTCTGAGCTGCATTTTCGTTCTGGTTCACTACTAGCTTGGAACTGGACTTTCTTAAGCTCTCCTGAATTAACCAAACTTCTTCCCTGGAATGCATTAGCCAGCCTCCTGGAGGTGCAGTGCATACAGCCTTGCCCTCCAGGTCCCCCAGTTGTGCTGGTGACAATACTGGCACCAGGAGGGGCCGTGGCCTGCCCTCTGCTGCTGGGATGTGCTGCAGGAGCAGATGTGTGTAAGGCTGCCTGCAGCTGTGGCAGGAGAGGTTTGGCTGATTGAGTTGCTGGATAACAAATGGTACCCATCTCCTCCAAGCCAACAGGGCAAATGTACTGGGCTAGATGCAACTGAGCCATGGCTTGGAATCAGGCTCTGGACCACCCTGCCCATTAAGTGGTGCCCTCCCAGGCTGAAGCTGGCTCAGTTCATGCTTCTCAGAGCTGTTGGCCTGTACTGCTGCCTGATTCCAAGACTGGCTTCTCTAAGAACAGAAACAAAAAGATATTAAGATTTTTAGTCCAGAAATCTTTAAGTGGCACAAGCCACAGTTGTACAGCTGGTAATTACCACCACCCAGGGGAGCCTAGGAAGATGCCATTCTTTTTTCTAATTACTACAAAGCCTTTCAATCTGATTAATTCTTTCCTTAATGCATTTCCTTGTAATTTGTATTTGTGAAGCTGCTAACGCTAAATTAGACAATCTTTCCTGTGAAAAATACATTCTGCACTCTCCATAGGCTTGGTCTCTGGTGGCATCTGTGCATTCTTCATCACTCATCCAGGAGATGCCTCCAAAGCCAGGTGCTGATCCTGTCCTTTCTTTCAGTTCAAAGATGTTGCTTGGAGCAGAACTGACAGCTACCTGTAACATGATGAAAGTGTTATCCATTTCTTTGTGCTGCAATGGTTTGGGTCAGAGCAGGCTAAAACACATTTGCTACCTCCAGCTGTTTAATCTCCTTTGAAGATGTGCATATTATTCCAGCCAGAGAAATTGGATCCCAAAGAGGTCAAGGGCACCACACACCTCCTACAGTAATGGCACAGGTTGGCCTGATGGGATGAGTGGGATCTCTTACCATGATTTGAGCATTGGCTCGTGTGTCACTATCTCATGTGACATTGCAAGAGCCTCAGATGGGTGTTGGGGGTGGGGTATAATAAAAAAAAAAACGTTTATTCTCAAAACCAGAAATCCTAGCATTGGTAAGCAGAAAAATATTTAGTGTGAAGGCAGATCGATCCTGCCTATCACTGTCCATGTCCTATCTTTGCTCAGAGAGGCCAGGTTGCTCCCACTGGAAACACTTTGCAAGATGATCTAACTTCACTGCTGGGCACAATTTCAAACTAAAGAAGGAGTATAAGTGAGGGTGAGTAGATGGTCTGTAATGGCCTCTGTGTACACCTGGGTCCCATGAACTAAAAGAGAGTTGATGTGCACTGAGAAATGACCATTCCCACCAGAGCCAAAGGGGTGGCATCAGAAAACTTGTTCCAAGAAAATATCCTTTTTTTTGTTTGTTTTGTTTTGTTTTGTTTAATTTCCTGGAGGAAGGAGGAAAAAAGAGGGAGACAGAGGAGCCTGAGGGGTAGGCACACATGGGAGTCACGGCCTAGCCCCATGGAGAGAGGGCAGGACCCTAATGGAGCAGGGCAGTGGCTATTCCTGCAAGTTCCTTCCTTCCCAGAACCCTGCCTGCAAATTGCTTGTTGGTGCTTTCCCAATCGATGGCTGTTGGGAATTACTGCAAGACCATCAGAAACAATAAATCCATATTCTGGCTCTTAGAGTGGCTTTCAGAGTTTAGAAACTTTTTACCCAAGTCTTGCTATTTATTAGAAAGCTCTCCCATGGTCTCTTTTCTCCTTTTTGGCAACAGAATTCAGCATTAAATTAATCGAGCTCATTTGTCTCAGCTCGATGACAATGACAAGATGCTGGTTTTAAGAGCAAGATCCTGGATCGCTGTGTGTGCTTCAGAGAGACATTGCCCTCTAGTGCCTAGAAGGCAGGCTGTGTAAAAACACTAAAACATCATGACTTTTGTACGGTTTTATATGGCAGAGCAACACATTCAACTGAAATTTCTGACAGAGTGATGCTGACAATGGTGAGGGCTGAGAATGCAGCAAATACTCATAAAAGCAATGAAAAAGAGAGGGAGAGAAAACGGCCATCACATTCCTTCCAGATGTTCTCAAGAAAGAACTTTCGATTAAACCGATTTCAAGAAAGTCTGTCTTTGTCCACATGCTCACTTTTTAAAAAGAAAAATTATAAATATGAAACATAAAACTTATTCTGTAGCCAAAACACAATGTGGTATCTCTTTTTGGAGGAAAATCTTGGGATGAGGCCATGACTTCTGCGATCAAGTTTGGTGTATAAGTGAAAAGCTACTTGCAGAAAGTTTACTGTGGTAAGAAATGTAATAAATATATTTGGAAAGTTTGTTTTTTTTAATAAGAGGCCTCCTCCACAACTCTCCCACAACCACAAAAAACTGCCTCACAACAAAACCCCACACACCCAAGCAGGCCTGCATGAGATCGTGTAAGATAGTATCTCAAAGATGTCTCTGAGAGGAATTAATTCTTGTATTCAATGACTTCCATGAACATGTTAGCTCCTTCCTCAGAGCCTTTTCCCTTTGCTAGTGGTCAGCTGTATCACATCTTGCTGTTCTGGAGAAAAAGCTGGGGGATTGTTCCTGTGTCTGTGCTCAACAGTAATATACCTTCCATGTTTCAGTGGTAACGAGGATACTTTCTGCAGCAGCATATGCTAGCTGATGCATTTGCTGGTGTAAACAAGAAGAGAAGAGAGCAAAAACTGATCAGACTTGGCCCAAAGCAGGGGTCCATCATTCTGTGCTTATTTCCTGGCTTTGCTGAGTCATTCCTGGCTGTAAGAGGTTGCCACTCTGGCAGAGCAGTGGAACATTCCAGTTAAGGTATCACCACTGAAACATTTTTTTTTCACCCAGAAATTCTTCAAAAGCCACAACTAGATCCCAAAAGGATAATACATCAAAGCAGTAAAATATCAAATTTGGGATTAATAGCTCTGAATGTTTTTCACTGTCCTTGAATATTTGAACTGTTTGTGCCCTCCTCTAACTTCAGAAGGCAGCCCTTCAACCACAAGACAAATCCAAGACAACACAGGAGACATTACTTCATTGCCACAGCTGCCTGACTGCCTGGCAGATTGGCATCTCCTTGCACTTTACCGAAACAGCTCAGCTCACAGGAAACAGGAAAGCCACACTTTAACAGGAGGTGTCATCAAGAAACTGACGCTTGTGTCCCATTTAGGGAGCCTGGAGAACAAAGGTTTAGCAAGAGAAGTTAGCTGTTCAAAACAGTTCCACACAACGCAGTTACCCACGTGGAAAGACGACTTGGAGAGTATTCCGAGGATCTGAGCAAAGAAGGTGCCAGTTTACATGGCAGGATCAGGTCCATACGTGGTGGGATCTGATGCAGGAGACACAGAACCACACAGCCAGGATCCTTCCTGACCCATATCTACTCTGCTCAAGAACTGCAGAAGAAAGCCTACTGCAGAGGCAGGGGCTACTCTGGAGACGCATGGCTGTACCGCAGCCTGCCACACTGGGGAGATGCCGCGCCACAGATGCGCCTCCTGCAGCTCCCCGGAGCGCGGGATGCAAATCCCACCTCTGCCACCCCCGCCCCGTGCAAAGGACTTATTTACTTTCCTGCACAGATGTGACAAACCCCCACCCCCCAAAACAAACCCAACTCAAAATCCCCCCTCTTTTGGTTTAGTTGCAGCAGTTTAATAACATTTTAACCAGCATTCTTTATATTAATTCTAAAGCTCCGTTCTTTTGAAATACTAAAATTCATTTTCTTTTGAAACATCCAGAAAATTAAAAGCACTGGCGGTCTTGGAGCTAAGAGCCTTTGAAAAATACTCTCTTTCTGCACGGCAGCCAAAAATAGGTGGGTGCTAACAGCTAGAGAGAGACCTGCTCCTCCTCCAGCCTACTGGATGGAGCCAGAGATGGGAGTGAAATCTGCCCGGCCAAAGTCCCCTGATTGTATGGCACTAACACAACTGGCAGAAGTAAACATGAAAAAGACATATTTGAAGCTATTGGAAGAAACTTATAAGTGGAAGAGAGAAAAATGAAGAGGCAAAACCCACTGTTCCTCTTCTTGCTTCCATTGAACTCTTCAATACTAGCAGCATGGTTAAACTCCTACTGGAGCCTACTGGAGCAGGATATCACTGAACTGAATTTCCTCTGAGAAACCTTCCAGCTTCAGAATACTTCGAAAATGTTCGTCTGCCCTTCTGCAGAGCTGGCCTGTGAGGTAAGCAGGCAATTAAACCCACTGTCCTTGTGAGAAAGGAGATTGCAGCAACAATGCATGTGCTAGGTTACAGAGGCAGCAGAGCGAGACTCCTTTGCGCTGCCTTTCAGCTTAGGTGCCACAAGACTGGAGACACAGAACAAGGCAGTTGCCTGCTCTGACTGACACAGAAAGTTGGGTTTCACTGGCTGTAGCTTCCAGGCAGGCTGTCACTGTTGAAAGCAAATTAGATCAGCTGGGCATCAAGTGATACCTCCCATCAGTTTTCACCGCCCACTGCTGCCAGCTTGACGCTTCTCTTTCGCGCTGCATGTGCCAACTGCCTCACAGAGCCAGCTGTAACATCTACTGCAGGGACACGGAGAGCAACCACAGGTGGGGAGAGGAGCTGGGGGATCGACTCAGGGTTAGGGTGAGGCCTTTGCCTGCCTTAGTCCAGGCAGAAAACAGGATTCTCCAAGAAGACTGCGAGCTTGCTGGCCACCAGGTCCAGGTCACTGGTGTTGGCATATTTGAGCAGATTGGTGTTCTTGAGAAAGTAATGCTTGAGGAAGTGCTGGCTTACACACTTGTGCAGCTTCTGTACCAGCCTCAGAAAGGCTTCAGGGAAGCAGCGCCAATCCTTGGTGCGAGGGTATTTTTCACACGTCCAGAATAGCACTGTCTGCAAGAAGCAGATGGGAGAGAAGATGTGTTAGAGGTTCTGTCGAGGGCTCACACAGCTTACTAAGGCACTCCTAGTGCTGGTAAATGGTTGGCAGCCTTGGAAATCACAGAGACTTGTGCTGCTACCTCCCTGTGTTAACATTTTGCAATGGAGGGATCCCAACTAAAGTCTCCTCTGGAGATCAGGAAGAGCAGCTCGAAGGTGCCTGCTTAGGATCTCTCCCCAGAGGAGCCACTCTCCATTGACTGAACCAGGAACCCAAGGAAAATGATCTTGCTAAAATAATCTCGGCCTATTTGCCATCCTCCAGCAGGAGCCTCTGTAGAAATGCCAGGCATTTTAGGCTGTAGAAAATGGCCTATTATGCAAGGGTAGAAGGCAGTAGGTGCAAGGGGGGACAGAGCATAATGAGATTAACATGATTATTTATTAGCTTCAGCTGTGTTTGTGCTGAAGATACACATAGATCTGCATCCTAAACAGACTGAGATTCCAAGAAGCTATTGCAGGTGCAAGGCCTGCTTTCTGGTCAAATGCTGCCTGGTTTTCTCTGACATGTGATACCTACTGCACATCTTACGTTCTATTCTCCCAAGGTTATTTCATGCAATTTAACATTTGAGAAATACATAGTTAAAATAACAAAATGCATATGATTACTGCTCTTACAGTATTATTTTCACACTGCCCATGTTGCATTTTCTCAGACTTTCCCATGACTGAGAAGAATTTTCTCAAGGAAGTTAGACTTACTGTAGCAAAAAAGCCATACTGACTGCCTTGGTCAGCCTGAAATCACTTTTTAAAGTACAAAATCACCTATCCTAGTTTCAATAATTCTGTTAAGTCCCTTAACTGTCCTCTAAATCCCAACTTTATTTTGCAAATTTAGCTACCCAAAAAGAGACTCACAGATACTGTGAGAGGTGGCAGAAACACAGCCTTCAACTTGTCTGTTTCTACAGAGGTAGAATTTCATCTAAAGTTATACTGCTGACAAATTTCTTCTCAAACAGTTTTTCAAATGCGAAATTTGTTTTTGTTCACAGCTGCAATAACCACAAAGCCATTTTTTGAATGTCACCAGGGAACAAAGACATAGTGAGGGATTTGAGCTATAACTCTCTGAGAGCTGCTCCTTGAAGGCTTGCAGAGCAGTTACCTTCTGACACACTAAAACTACTTCAGCAGGATCCATCCAGGGCAGCAGTTGCAATGAAGTTTCTGGAGGCAAGGAAAACAGCGCTGCTTTTTCAGTCAGGGGCCCAAACAGGTGATTTATCCCCCGCATTTATGTCCCTAACTGCCAGCTGTCTACCAACAGCATAGAGTTGGCTTTCAGAATGTACCTAGGTATTTTTGAACTTCCAGACCTCAAACTTCATTCCTATGCAGAAAAGCAAAAGAAGTGCAGTTGCTTAATTCTCTCTGGCTTTGCCAGCTTCTGGGAGGCAGATTTCCTCTGTCATAGAGGGTCTTTCTCATATGGAGTCTTGTTTAATCCTAATTGCTGGATACCTCCGACAGGGGGAACCTGAGAATGTGACAAAACCTAACACTAAGCCTCTGCTCAACTGCTGATTTATCCACTGACTGCTTCTCTCATTTTTCTTTTTTTCTTGTTTTTCCTTTTAATGCGAGTAATTTTGAAAAAATCTTTCTGTCTGGTAAACCAATCCCCTCTTGCCATAAAAGTTGGAAGTACAGTTACAGTAAAGAACTGAAGAGCTTCTAAATAGTTTCTTACTTTGATCAAGAGTCCATGCAACAGCACTTCCTGCACATCTGCTCTTTCAGCCAAGCAAAAACATTGTTCCTAGTGGTTAAATGGTTTTCCATTTTGTCTTACATATGACAGTTTTCCCACAAGGTTATTCTTACAGGCACGGAGCAGTTTTGCATTCAGCTAAGCTATAATCAGCCTCATCAATTTTTTTTTTTACTCCAACCTGACTTAGAGTAGTGCTGTGACTGTAACAACATTTGATGGTCACCAGCTTTTTCTTTAGGAGAAATCTTAGCATTGCATCTGGTTTTGGATGCCAAAAGATCAGTAAATACTGTGGGAACCTGGTGGCTTGAGGCTTCAAGGTGGGAAAAGTACAGCCTCTCCCTGGCAACTCCAGGAGAATGAAGTCCCAGAAAACAGGATTTTTAATATATAATCTGACAAATGGTGCTGCCTGTGGCCCATCAGTATCTGCAGCTGTCAGATGTGGGGACACAGTCATAGCAGAGTCTTCTCGCTCTTCTTCACAAATCTTGTTTGAAGCCATCTCAAACCCTGAAGTAGGTGCAGGGTGGATGCCACCAACCCTTTAACTCTTTCTTCCCTTCCTACCCCAGGTGAAACACCACAAGAACTGTAGTTTGCACCTAATTCATTAATAATGCTCACCTAAGATAGTTTTGTTTGCTGCATATCCACAAAGAAAAAAAGCACCATCTTCCACCTGAGAGACAGATGGATATAGATGGCTGGGATGGTCAAGAATCAGGAAGTAAGTGTGCAATTACAGACAACAATGTGAAGTGAAAACAGAGCAGGGGCCTTGACTCTAACATTATTTATGTTGCTACAGTCATAATGTTCCTACAGGCCTTAGTTCCTTATTGAAGTTTGGAACTCCTTGCCACCGTAAAGCAATGAAAAGGTACAGCAGTTTTGACAGTTACCTTAAAGTTACACAGATGCTACACTGATTTACACCACAACATTCTGACATTACTGGATGGAAGCCACTGCAGCAGATCCAACAACTGTATGTTGGTATCAGGCTGATGCCCACCTGAAGGTGATAAGCTGTGATGACAGGCTTATTTCCAGCACACCAGACATCTTCCTTCATCTGCCTCATGACCCTGAAGCACTTCATGCGACAGCCACCATCTTCATCCAGTCCCTCCATGAGGAAGTGCTCAGCACGGGAGAAGCACAGCTGCCAGTGGTAGTTAGAGCGGGCCAGGAGGTCGAAACCCAGCGACTGTGAACAACAGGGGAAGTGTGACAGCAGATCAGAGGCAAACTTCCCCCAGCAATGCAGAGAGAGGTTACAAAAGCGTGTGTGACATCTCTCAAAGCCGATTCTAACCAGGGTTGGCAGAGGCAGCAAACATGAGGCATGCTCCCATCTTAATCCTTATCATAATAAACATGAATTTTGCATGGTTTCCTTGTGTGCTGTCATCAGTTACTGCAGGGAGATCCTGCTCTAGAGCCATCAGGCACAGCACCAGTAGTGCCACTAAAGCAGAGGTGCAGCTCTGCTAGCACTTTGCTGTGGAGCAGCAGGCTGTGCATAAGTGAGGAGCAGGACTGGAAGGTGGAATGGGACCTGCAGGAACATGGCAACTGGGGGCGAGCTGACGTGCCAGAATCCAGCCATGAGTGTTGTAGGAAAAGACAGGATTGAGCTGGAGGGAAAATTGCAAGACAGAAGCCCATTTGCTGAAGGCTTATATGAGGCAGAGCAGAACAGCAAGAATTATGCATGTCAGAGCTGTGTGATGCAAGAAGAACTGTTGGCTAGAGACTTGTGAAATAAAAAGTTAACTCAGATTTTTTCTATAGAATTCACCACTGTAAGGGGTGGGGGAAACGAAATCCAAATAAAATTTGACAGAATAGTTTGAAACATTGTTCCTCTCTTTAGAGAATACATCTAACCCTACTGCCATCACCAGGCAGTTCTTCCTTTGAGAAAACACTGTCAGACACCTGAAAGGTAAATTCCATCCCAGAGTTAAGGGTGTTTTTTGCACTGTTTACCTTGATGCATTGCACTTTTTCCTGAGAAGGCCAGCGCTTAAGGCAACGAGGCCACCGGGCTTTCTCAGGCCAGCAAGTTGGAATCTCCACAGCAGGGACCAGCTCCACCTCAACCTGGGATTCTGATGTCTCCACAGCCATCCGGACCACTGAGCTGAAACTCTCCAGCACTGTCACTTTACCTGTGAAAGAACAAGAGAAGAAAATACAGATAAAAAGGTCCTTTTCCACAAGCCAAGCAAGAGGCTGTCTAGGGCCTTGCAGTTCCATTGGTCTGTCTCAACACTTCTTCTTCAATGCCATAAGCAGAATATAAGAAAAACCTAAATCTATCTAAATCTATCCTGGAGAGTAAGAACAGGAAGAAGATGAAAGAACAACAAGTTCTCAGCTTTATACTCAATTACCATGTTTTGTTTTTTCCTTTCTGGGACCTCTTAAATCCTAGGATCAGCTTCTTAAAAATAAAGCTAGACAAGTGGTGCAACCTAACATTTCTAAAAGTACAGTACAAGGAGATCACTGAAGATTAGAGAGGACCAGATGAACACATCCTATCTAAAGATGTTCTTCTGCCTTCTGAGAACCTGAGATCAGAGCCTTGCCAGATCACACTTACCACTGCCAGTCATGCAGCATGTTTTGTAGGGTATCTGTAACGTTTATTTCTTGAGATGCACAGAAGACAATACCAGAATTTATGGTCTATTGTGCAGCAGTCACACAAAAGGCTAATGCTACATCATTGCGAGTGCTGAGTGTTAAGAAGAGTTAGTTCCAAGGTGATTTGGAGGAAAGAAGTTTCCTCAGTGTGAAAGAAGAGTAGCTCATCTCCAGGAAAAACATGATCTAAGAGTACAGAAAGGAAAGAAAGCTGCAACTAATGGACTTTGTGAGATGTTTCCTGTTGGTCCAGTTGAGTTCATGGAAGAAGTTTCTGTCCCAGCCACTGAGGCAGGATCACTGTCCCTTCAGCTCTGTCATCTGAGCCAATTGTGTGTTCATCCTCTAACTCACTGAAGTACAAGCCTGAGCAGATGAACATAAACAGTTTAAAGAGTAGTGTGTTATCCCACCTAATTTTGATTGGCATGGGCTAAGCAGCAATTCATGGGCCGAATTACCTTGCAAAAGATAGAGTCCATCCCAACCAGAACTCCATAAAGCTCAGAAAATCCACATGCTAGTTCCCTGCTGAGCCAAGCCTGGCATCAAAACAGGAATGGCTCTGTTCCCAAGCTCCCAACAAGGATCCCTAGCAGCTGAAAAGTGTTAGAGCAACCGCTGTGTCAGCATGTAAGTATGTTCACGGCATTTCCAAAAGCATTGCAATGCTTATACCTATTTTTCAACTAATGAAAAGTGAGACACCTCAAAAACTGATTTTGCTGGTCCTCAAAGAATTAAAAAACAGAGAAGCAATGAAATCAGTGAAGTTTTTCTGTAACTTTAGCCGTACTGTGGGATGAAGGAAGTTCGTTCTTCACAGAAACAAACAAAAATGGTAATTGCTTCTCCTGACTTCATCTTAGCTCATCTCCTCCCAGCAGACCTTACAAAAAGGCATCAGAATCATCAACCAAAACATCACTCTCTGGGGTCACTGCAAGTGCCTTTCCTGCAACACTCAACAACTTTCACTCAACAGCTTGATGTGACTACTCAACACAACTTTCACATAAATAAAGTCTCAGAAGCAAGCCCATTCCAGCTGGTCTTTCTTGGAAGCCTCAATGGCGAAATTTCATTCCTATCTACCTTTCCATTGCTATGATAACAAGTATTTCCTGAAAAAATGCCATTATCTAGCAGAGCTTGATTTTAACGTTTTTTTTACTGTGACTGCAATTCAGAGTGCCATCAGATGAGCGGAAATGGCTTCTATTGCTCTGAAATACAGAAGACTCATTAGGCTGCTGATGAGTAAAGTCATCCTGAAAACATGCTGTGGGAAGAGGCACCACAGAGTAGCCTGGATGCTGGGGAAAAGAGCACTTGTTGAACATACTTTGCTTCAGTAGAAGTCCTTCTACTTAGTTCCCACCACCCCATGCTGGAAAGCAGTGGGCAGCTAAGGTTTCCCCAGAGCATTATCTGCCCTATAAATATCTTCAAACACGTTCTCCTCAGACTCACACACCTTTACGGTATCCAATTTTCCTATACTACCTTCCTTGATAATCTAAATACATTGCAGGTGCTGTAGTAGAGAAAGATTTTTTTTCCCAAACAAACTCCTACATGTTCTGAAAATCTGGGCTGCCTCAGTTGAACTGCCTGGGTGATGTTGCTGGAGACCCTACCCAAATTCCTAAGAAACCTCTTGGGTACAAAGAGCCCAAGAACTACTAAATTCTATCTTCAATGCAGGTCTGTGTACGTCACTGCAATCGCTTGAAGACTTCCTGGTTTTGGAGGGTTTTGCTCAGCTTTGGACCATGCCAGGCAAACACTTTGTGTGTGTGATGGTTTCCCTTACACTGTCCCCACCCAACTCACTGGAGAGGTTACAGGAGACAATCGACTTCTCCACCAGCTCCCGGAAGACGATGAGGACTTTGGCTGGAACCAGATCACCTTCGATGTTCACATCCTCTTCATGCCACTGCTGAAGGGTTTTTGAGAACTGCTCCACCTCCAGCCACTGATGCAACTCCTCAGGGTCCCGCACAGAGGAGAGGAGCTTGGTTCCATTCATGGTGTAATAGCGCCAGTGCCGGACCTGGCATTCCCTGTACCCGGTCAGGCCACGCAGAGGAACCGTGATGAGGAACTGGCTGGGTGCTAAGACCTAGGAGAGTTCAGAGAGATTGAGAGAGGAGACAAGGGCACATCCATGAGCTAAAGTAAGGAAAACAGGGTTAAGGAAGTAATAGGTAACACTGAGGGTTTGGAAAGAAGGAAAAACCATGGTATGATGGGACCAACTGAACACAGCCAGGACCTTTCTAAGGGTTACTTTGGAGACATGCAGACTAAAAGGAAATTGTCTTAGAAGAAGTCTGATGTAAAGTTCTTAGAAGACAAGAGCTCACTGAGTGATTTGCCACCACACCAGATATGGTTTCCTCCATTTCTTGTTATTTCTAGTCTGCGATTGCATGAGATGTAATAACCAGCAGCTTCCATGAAGCAGGAAGGCATCAGAGAATATGTCTGGAGACCCAGCCAAGGGAAACCCAAATAATGCTAATTATCATCTCAGAATTGGTACTAGAGATAAGCCCAGAGTCCAATACTAGTAATAACTATGGCAAAAAGTGCACCTTTCTGATCTCTTTCAAAGTCCACTACAGACATTAGCAAAATAAGGCTATGGCCCATTAATTTTACAAATGTTTCACTCTGTTTGACTGGCCTTTAAAGGGACAGAGACATAAGGCAAGTGACATTCCTGAGCCTACACAGGCAGTAGCACTCTCAGAAATAAGCCCAAATCTTGGCCAGCTGTAATGTATGGAACTGCATCTCCTGTTGAGCATGACAGAAACAGTGTAAAGGATGGAGGCAGCAATGAATGGACAAGGAAGCCTTAAACAGTCTTGCTTGCAAGCCAGTTAATTTGCCTCACAAATTATGGGGAACAACCATTTTCCAATAAAAGCCAGTTCTCCAGAAGGGGTGTTCAAATTCCTGCAGATTTTTACCATGTTGGCTTAGGAGCTTTTCAAGTCCACTTGGTACCAAGCCTAACTTACACTGGCACAAGTAAGGTGAAGCTGCTGCCTGAGCAGGATGTGAAGTGACAGCTGCTGCTGCAAGGTGGTCACACCCACGGTGAATGAAACACACTTGTCACTCTCCTGTAATAATCCAAAACACTGGTAGCCTTCCTTGTAGCTCAGCTGATTTAAAGTATCAGCACAGAGGTGCCAGGGCCCTGAGGGCACTAACAGGCTTTAATGTCCCTAGGCAGCCTTTCTGGGACTTCTCCTTCTGCCCACAGGTCTGGGACCCCATTTCAGGTTAGCCCTGGGCTCCAGGGAGTGGAGGAGTGGCTTGACCTCAGACCTGACTTACCAGCAGACTTGCCTGATGATCCAGACTCTTGGCTGACCCAGCTGCCCTCCCTCTGTCTGTCTCACTCGGGGACCATAGGGCAGGGGCTGCCTCGCTACGCTCACCTCCTGTCTCTCTCTTGCTCTCACAGGGAGCAGCTGGTCTTCTCTGCTCCCTGGCAAGCGATTTGGAAAACAAAAGATGGCCAGCCAGAAGCACAGAAATAGCAAAGAAAACACCAGGAAGCTGCTCTTTTGTCATATATAAACCATAAAGGGAGGAGGATGCTGAAAGGATGACACTGCAGATCAAGCTGATCTGCACACATCAGGTTTGGTGGGGCTGAGAAATCCTATGGGCAGCTCAGAAACAGAGTACTGGGCTCCAGAAGGAAAAAATACAGTGGCTGTCATGCAGTTACTGCTCCTCTCACTGCCTCAGCCACCTTTGCAGGTAAACAACTATTGCCCCCATACCAAAATGCTGTCTTGTATGCACTGGCACCCAACAGATTGTAAAGGGAAGAGCTGTATGTGTTATGTGAGTCCCTGCAAATGCAAGTCACAAGGGTCCTCCACCTGAGGCTTACCAGAAAACAACAGAATACACAGGGCTGGGAAAGCACTGTACAGTTGGGCAGTTGGTGTCTTCTTGGCCTGAACAAATCCCAGTCCCACAGAGTGTGACCAGCTCTGTCACCCAATGGTCTCACATGCTTCGTGCAGACCATGGGCCCCAGCAAGTCACAGGCTTGAGCGTAGTAGAGAAAGACTGGGGTGTGTAAATCATGGCCAATTCTGCTGTATTAGAACCCTGTCTAAAGTATGCTGGGCAAATTAAATACAACCTCATTCTTGTGAACCTGGCCAGGCTGTTCCAGGGAGGCAGAAACATTAGGTTAGAAAGAAAATAATTATGCTTTGAGAAAAAAACAGCAAGTCTGTTGTGCAGACGATGAAACAGTCACGGAAAGATCACTTTGGTGGGTGAAGGTGTCTGGAGAAGAGGGTGGGTGAGAGGAAGCAAGCACAGGGATTGTCAGGCACCAGGAAGGCTTTGTACCTGGATGGATGGGTGGAATGGGCGCTTCCTCCGAAGCATAGCTGACCACTTTGCCAGTAAAGCTGGCTGATCCTGAGAGAAGCAGAAAGGAAGACAAGAAGTACACAGAATAGAGAGAAAGCATGTGCCAGGTCATTCATTAACAGAGCAAAACTGCAAGCTTCCCTGGATGCTTGGAGTTTGTTAAAGGAAAATCCCCCCCATTGCCCCCACCTTGATTAAACACTTGGCAATGCCACTGGGCAGTGTAGTACCAGTGATTAGTCTGGACCTCTTCATTGTAACTTTACTGAAGCCTCCACAGCTTTTGCATCAGCCCTGCACAGTTGACAGCTCCAAAAATGGTGGGCCATAACAAAAACAAACACTTAGAACTTTAAAAAATGAAATAATCTGGTTTGTTCATCTGAGTTCTAATTCAGGTTTTTCATTAAAGTGTGCCTTTTTTAATATGGGTTACAGAAAAACATTGACTTAAGATTTTCCTTAACTATTTTCCACTCAGCCCTTCATATTTACAAGAGAGCTTGAGGCTTCTCAACAAATCTGGCTCTCTCACCATGTTAAATTGATTCCTTTTAACCAGAAGCTGAAAGCTGTGAAAAATCACTGTAGATTTAACTGACAGAAAAGAAGATATTGCAAAATTAAACACAGAATAATGAATACATTGACTTTTCCTGGACACAAGTCTGCTCTATGTTGAAGTATATCAGCAATGATAGTAAGTTTCCAATTATTCAAAGTAGACAGCCCAAACCAAAATAATTTCTCATCAACCCCTTCTTTGCTGCCCCTTACATACAGGACAGTTAGTCAGGTCCTCCTAGTGTTACTTCCATGGATTTATAACATGGACAACTGGGTTAAGCATAAACAACACATCTGCCACTTTTAAGGAAATACATTTTGAGGATTTCTTTCAAGCAGAATTTGTTCAGATCTGCCTACTATAACACCAAGTTGCTGCTCATAATAGATTGCCTTGGTGGTTTTGTTCTGCTTTGCTTTTCAGGGCAATGATTTTACCCTGACCCTGGTCCTGTCAGACCTCATTAGCCAAGCAGGTTTGTTCCAGCACACGAAGTGGCTGGCAGACTCTGGCACTCAGGAACTTGTGCACCAGGATGTGGCACTGTTTTACGCCACCATGGCCATACTTATTGACAAGACTACATGCTCTGGGGTACACAAAATTCCAGAAAAAGCTATGAATCTGAATGTCTTTGTTCCCAGGGCAATAGCCACATTTCAGACTGGGTGATTTTATTTTGCCTCCAACTCCATACCCTTCCAGCAGCTTGGTACAAAGACTTCTTCCCCTTCACTCCTAGAGAGCTGCAAAAGTTGCCTCATGCTTTTACATATTTGTTCTGTTTTGATCTGCAAATGGTTGTGGTTTAGTATAATGGTTGACATTAGAGCATTTAAACTAGCTCAGATGAAAAAGATTCTTTTCATCTGAAGTTGCCATTGCTGTGATTGTTTCTTGTGTCTTTACACTAGTTACTTTTGTGTTATGGAGTCACAAGAAATAAGCAGCCTTCTTCTGTCACAGCTGGAACAGGACATTATTACTTTCATGTCTGAAGGTCTAAAATGGGGAGGCATTTCACTTCTCCCACTAAAAAGCATTTTTTTCCCCAATAAAAAGGAAATTCGGATCCATGACAAAGAAAAAACATATTTTTCTGAAGGGGCTTTCTAATGTTCATAGCGGAAGAAGGACTTTTAATTTTCCTTTCTTTTATTTTAATGAGTTGACAGCTTTTCCACCTGTGAAAAATATGAGTCATAGCTCATGAAGGCATGAGCATTTTTTCTTATGTTACCACTGCATAAGTTTTTCTTTCTGTCTCCCAAAGAGCTTTAGCTTCTGCTTGTGGATTGACAGCTCTGGCAACAGATGCTCTGTGTAAACACAGCAGCTCTAAGAAGAGGCTCTGCCCGATTTACCCATCTCTCTTCAATGCTCCTCTGGCTGTGAGATGTCCATGAGTAAGTGCCAATGACCCAGCCACTAGAAATCCACAGTGAAGCATCAGCACATCATTTTTGGTGGTTTGGGTGAGGTACCTACCCATACAAACATTTACATAATGGAAAAATCACTTTCTGGTTGCCCACAGGCTGCCAGAGAGTGCATTAGAGCTCTTGTTCATACCTTGATGTTCTCATTGTGAATGCCAGAGTTGGAGATAGCCTGGAATCGCACAGCCTTGTAGCTGATTTCTGCAGTCAGCTGCTGGATGATTTTCTGCACCTCCTCCACTGCTTTGGAAACCAGGTAATGCCGCCGTTCCACCTGTCAGTTCCAGGAAAGACACTTCATGTCACAGGTAATTGCAGTCTTTGTCTCCAGTGGGAAGCAGACAAATCAGCTTAAAGCATCCTGAAACATTGGTGCCTGTGCTGCACTGGGAATAAAAATGGTTCCCTGTGTATTGCAACCAATTTACCATGAGACAGAGCTGTGAACACCAAAGGGTCAATATTCAAGACTATTGAGCAGTAATTGATATTTCCATGCCAACACCATTGGGTGGAAGGAAAAGAGTTCATTACATGGACAAATTTGTTATCAACTACAGCTACAGTCTCAATTCTTTATCCATTTGGTGCAGAACACCAGTTATTTCCCTGCATATAGTAGCCATTCTCAAAGCCAGGACCTGTTTCATCCCAAGAACTGGCAGGACATCAAGAATTACAGATCTGTTAATTAGTCAGCTGGCAGATGTATGTGGCATCATTCAGATGTCTACCTTATACACCAAAAGTATCCACACTGTCTTTATGGCTGAAGTACAGACGATAGTGAGAAAACTTCTTTGCAAAGCTGGTCCAATTGGGAACTGGGTGTTTGTGTGGTTTAAAGAACAGTTCTTCAATTCAAGAAGTAGTAGCATAATGAATTATTGGAAATTATTTCAGTGAAATATCTGAGTCTTGGAAGGACTGAGATGAGGGGTGGACAACACAGAAAAACACAAGATGAACCTGACCCTTCACTTATGACTAGAAATGAAGGGAGCATAAGGAGACTGTCACAATCTGAACAAGGAGATTCAAGAGGGGTAACATGAAGGAGCCATTTTAGTAAAGGACATTTAATATTTCCCAAATATCCTTACATATTTACCAAAGTGAGGAGATTCAGCTACTGTTAATGAAGTTCATGAACATATTTGTCATTACTTATACAACCAGAATTACTTATGCAGAATGAAATATTAAGACTTCTTATTGTTCTTTTTGGATCCTATGCTTCATCTCATTTGGTTGCTGCTTCTGTTTTCTTCTTGATTCTTCCTTTTCCTCACTAAATTCTCCTAAATGCTATTATTTTCAGGCAAGAAAAACCAAATGTGCCTTCTAAACCAGCCTGTGACTTTCTAAAATTCCTGTGCCCTCTTTACTCAGCATCTTCTTCAGCATCTAAACAACTCTCTCTTCTCTTTTAAAAAATATCATTGACAAGTACTTCCTTGAAAGTCCTTTTGGACACCTTGATGTCAAATGTTGAACTATCAGCCAAAAACAGTCAAGTGTGTTGAAACGTGTCCCCAGGCCCTGGAATGGGACAAATAGATTCACTTCTTCATAACAAGGGACCATTCAATGGACTAAAGTGAACTAGTGCTTGCCTCACATCCATTAACCAATGAACAGCAAGTGACTAATAGTGAACTTGAAGACAGCAGAGTCTGAATACCTTCCTCCCTCAGACAACAAAGTTAACATTACTTTTACTAAGCCTGAGTAGCTTTTGATAGTGGGAACTACATCAGACAGCAGCACCATATTCCCTTCACTGGGCTCTCATCCACCCTTGCCATCCTGTTTCTTTGCTATCTCAACACCACATAGTCCTTCATGTTTATATATAACACCCTTTAATTTCTCTAGTAATTCACCCTCCTCCTCATTCCAATTCATCCTTTTCTCTAAGAACAGTTTTAGCCACTTACATGTACACTAAAAAAAACCAAAACAATGCACACTGAAAGATTTTAGCCTGTGTTCATTTTCACCTCCTCATCACAGCTTTCATTTATGGCACTTCTTCATCTGCATCTATTGCTATTTTCTCCACCTTATTTTTGTTCATCCAGAACAACTCCTTAGAACACTCCAATAAGCTTGCCTTGCTCAACAAGATACCTAATGGTTTCTCCAGTAAGTGGATGGTGAGTGGCAGAGAAAGTTGCCCATCTCTAACAGCTTTTAGACAAAAAAATCCCAACTTTTTAAAACTGAAAAATAAGAAAGTATACAGTCTCACAGTGGGTCAGCTCAAATGCAGACCTAGAGTGTCTTCTGTATGCATTGCTCATTCTCTGTTCTCTCTAAGGGCCACCTGCTGGAAACATTTTTTGCCACCTCGAGTATCCTGAGAGAATCCATCCAACCCAGCCTGGCCTCATTTAATTCTGCCTTCATCACCTACTGGCTAGGCTAGTAGACAACACCAGTTGTCATGAATTCTTTATAAGGGTACTCAAAAAACCAACTGAGGGAGTACCACTGAACACCTCTTTCGATGCATACTCCTCATCACTGGAGCAGGGATAAAAGAACAATGGGCATGTGACTGACAGAGGGTGCTCACTATAATTAGCTAACCCTAATTAGCTCCCTAATCATCCTGTTGGAAAATACAACTTTCCTACAGAAGGGAGGGCAAAAAACCAGAAAACAGACTATAAGTCTGAAGAGCCAAGGCATTTATCTCAGATACCTCCAGCACCAGCATAGACACATTTGGAGAAGAGACATTGTAAGGTCTCTGCTGGACAGTCACTTCTGTGAACTACTGGCACTCCCCTTATCAGGTCTTAACTTGGGGAATCCTGCCAAAACAAATGCACAGAATCTGAACAACAAGATCAATTAAGGTTTCATTAAGGAGGAAGGAAGAAGGATGGGGATTTATTAAGAACTGTAAAGAACTTTTGGGTTTTCACTTCTTTACCCAGCCACATCCACTCCATATGCATTAGAATTTTTCCTTTGATGAGTGGCTTAAGAATGAAATCGCTGGTATTACAGAGATTCACTGTACCAGGTGGTTGACCTGTTTCCAAAAACAGGCAGCATTTGACAAGCTGAGCTGCCTGAAGGTTAGGCAGCATCACTTGGACAACAGACTTAGGAGCAGGCAGAAACTAAGAATCCATCAGAGCTGGAGGGCTGCTAGAAAACAGACCTTCAGTAGAATCTAAAATATTGGCAACTGTGAACCTCACTTAACTACACTCTGCTTCTGTTCCTTGTACTTATGGCTGTCATATGAGCATCTTCCTGTGCATGGCGTCCCTCTGTTCCCTCCTTGTAGCTCTGCATTTTAAGTCTTCAGAGAAGCATTCGCTGTCATAGCTCACTGAACAGATTCTCATGGAATTATTTTCCTGTGCACAACACTGCATGCCTGAAGGTGTATTTCTGTGAGAACTTTCATACTTGCCACCAGAACATTTCCATAGAGAAAACAAACCTTTCTTACCAGCCCCTTCATTGTACTAGAATATGTGATCCTTTACAGAAAATAAAGCCTTACACTTTCTGATTTTGAAATTATTTGTTACTTTGGTATCCTGCATTTTGTTGAGAAAAGCAGACTATAAAAGAGGATCTAGCTAAGTACTACCATGAAACATGTCAGGTTTAAAAAAATGTTATGGCTCACTTAGAGTTTTATTAAACAGTATCATTTCACAGAGGATTTCATTCTGTTTTATTTCATTTCATAATGGGGGAAAAATGAAGTGCTGGAATATCATATAAAATAGAAAATGAGATTCCGGTCTGCATGTGCTAATGAGACATGTTATTTTAATCATGGTATACAGAGAAGTATCGTAAGCTGAGGTGACAGACTGATGACTGCATTCTAACAATATCAGTCTGTCTCTGAAGTTCCTACATGAAACTTTCTTAGAGGCAATGCCTGGTGTTGGTCTTGTTTCGGTCAAGCCAAGACCACCAGACAGGGAGAGAGGCAAGGACCTTTCCTTAGATTTAAATGCTGGCAATTACAGCTAGTCTCACTACCTGAATTCCAGATCAGGAACAAAAATTCAGGTTACCTAGAAGAAGAGGACAAGCACCTTGAAAAATTAGGCTGCCAGCTGAAAAGATTCTGCAACAGAAACCTAGAAATCTCATTAGAAATACAGTTCTCATGAAACCTCACCCACTCTTGTCTCAGAAATGAAGACAGCAGGCGAGCAACTAACTGTCAAATTTGGCACCCTTCAGAATCAACACCTAGTGTGGGAGACAGAAAATCTGGTCAGATAAAGTCTTACCTTGCTCTGGATGTAGATTTCTACATCTTCATCTGTGAATGGTTTCATGGCAAGATGGTCTTCACTGCTCTTTGAAGTGTGAATTCACTCTTCACTTGTTCACCTGCCTCTGGAAGTAGAAGAACACTCAGAGAAAGCTGCTCAGAGCATTCTTGCCCTGTGAAGCTCAGGTCACCTGATACCTCTGTGGATGAATAAGAGGAGAGAGAAGCAAGGAAATATGCCTGTTTTTAACAATTTTCTTTTTCTGGTCTGAGCTACAATTGTCGCATCCAGCTGCTTCGGAAAACTAGCTCCAAATATTATTCTCTAAGTTCAATTGTTATTATTCATCTTATTACTTTCAAATGGTGGATCTTGCATACAGGCATATACAAAATTATCCCTGCTACTGCTCTGTCTCAGGGCAGATCTGGAAATGCTTTTCAGACTGCAGTGCAGCTTCAGTACACTTGTGCACAGCATTATTACTCTGCATGCCACTGGTACATCCCTGCCTCACTAAACCTTCACTACACCCTTTCTTAAATGCTCTCAGTTGACTTTAATCCACCCTCTTTCCATCTGAAAACACATGAGTATTTTTATACTCAGATCATTCACTGAGGTTGCAGTCTGCAGCCCCTGCTCCCCTCTCCTTCCCTCTCCTTATATCTCCTCTCTCTCTCCAGCTGTATTGACAGTAAATATTGTGCAGCCTGCCCCTCCTGTAGCTTGCTTTGCTTTCTTTACAGTAAACAGACAGAAAGCTGCCTCTCATTTCCTGCCAGCAGCTCAGCTAACAACCCCATATAGATGATTCAGAGGCAAAAACAATTGATCAGGCTTCATTGATCCAGTGAGGCTTGGTGGCTTTTAGAAAGAAGGGTACATCAGCACATGGAAGGGAGTGAGAGAGTACAGAGATGAGATCCCATGCTGCTAAGCATTCCTTTTTAAGGAAGACACACTCCACTCGAGTAAAATCACTATTTCCCCCTGGAAAATGAACTTTGACATCCCTTGGCTGATTTCTTGCCTCTGGAGCAGCTGGCAAAAAGCAACACTGGGGTGGGCACTGGGTGCTACCTCAGGACAGGCACTGTTGGTTGCTAGTTATCCTTAATGATGTCCTTCACTAACAGTCAAATATGAAGTACATTAATTTGAGTAATTAATTGGATCACCAATACCTGCAGGACATCTGCTTCCCCAGCACCAACAAAGCAAACCTTTCTCTGTCAGACAGCTGCCACTGTCTTTTTGCTGAGGGACTTCACAAAGACATGCAGGCATTCACTTCCCAAGCCAGCTTCCACTAGAGTTTGGCACTGAAGAAGATTTTCTTGGTTCCCCAGTGTTTAGGGACTCATGCCACATTCTTGCTCACTTCAAGACTTACTGGCTGCCTTTCCCCTGAGGAGCCAGTAGTTTATGTGAGCTCTGCTAGGGAAGCCAGATAAAAGGCAGGGTCTAAAAGAAGGCAAGTGAACAATAAGTTGAAACAGAACTTGTAGGGGCAGGTGGGACGGGATTAAATCCAGGAAGAGTGTACAAGGGAGGAGAATTAGCCATTTAAATGGTCAGATTTCATCAAAAGCATGCCCCTAAAACATGAAGTCTCTTGTGCCCCCTCAGACATCCAGCTGCACATACAGCAAACAACTTCCTTAACACTCTTGACACCACGACACTTGCTTTAAAACCCAGGACCTCAGGCATGTATTATGAAGCAAGGAGAGATTAAGTCTCTCTTTCCTGCTCCTATTAGGTCTCTCCTCATGACAGCTGTCCAGAGACATGGTGCTGGCAGAGAGATGAAGTGGTTTTGGTCATTTTTCTTTTGTAGAATAACATATTTTACATTCATAATCATTATTATAATCCATCATTTCCATCCTATAAGTAGCACATATGCTACATATAGGATGAGAAGAGTGCTGTTTGGCTGACAGAAAATACTACAACTGGTAAAGGCCCTTATACCACCAGCAAAATACAGATTAGAGTGGTATGGGAGGCAGCAACCAGTCTTGACCTCACTGAGGAAAACAGACATCAGAAGAACTTATGTTTGTCACATGAGGACAACACATGCTGTACAGAATGCAGCAGAAAAGTAGAGGCAGATGGCCCTGTGTGAGGAGGGAATGTTACTGTGGGAAAAACCCACATCAGAACAAAAAGAGTAAAGAGAAAGGAGAGTGCAGAAATCTGCATAGATAAAAGAGGATGTAGGTACAAAGTGGAAAGAATCCAGGCTTCTCCAGTTAGGTCAACTGAGCCGATGTTGTGTTACTGCAGAAACCTCCATCAGACTAGTCCTTCTCAGGAACCTTCTACCATGACGGTGCTTGTATAAAGTAAGACTAAGATGGAGAAAACCCGAAATGGATCCAAGCTCCAAAGGCTGATAAACACTATCTCCTGAGAAAACATTTCCTCTGAGCTTACAATGACTTCATTCCCCAGGCACACCAGCAAGAGGGAGTGAAGAATGGCTATTTTTTTCCTCACTCTTCAAGAAGCACAGAAGGAAAGAAGGAGAGCATCCAAAGGATGAAGCCAGGCTCCTCTCAGTGGTTTCAAGAAGCAGGACAAGAAGCAATGGGCAGAAACCGATGCACAGGAAGTTCCATCAGAATATGAGAAAGAACTTCTTACATGTGGGGGTGACCGAGCACTGGAATAGGTTGCCCAGAGAGGCCATGGTCTCTATCACTGGAAATATTCCAGAACTGTCTGGATGCAATCCTGTGCCATGTGCTCTGGGATGATGCTGCTCAAGCAGAGAGGCTGAACTAGATGACCCACTGTGGTCCCTTCCAACCTGGCCCATTCTTTTGTGAAAAGTTCACAACAGCTTCATAGAGATAAAAAGCACACTTCTGAAGTCAGGCAACCATGTGAAGACAAACCACAAAAGGTCTCTTCAGTTCTAGTTAGCTCACAATCCATCAGATATCATGGACATGAGCACTGTTGAAGGCTTTGAACTTGATTAATTCAGCAAATTAAACTCCCAAGTATACTTGTTTCTAAGGAGATTCCCATCCACACTGAGAATGCCTATCTTTTTGACACCTCTGAATCTCTTTCTTTTCTAGTGATTGTTAGAAGTGCCTTAAGCCCCTGCTAGGGTCTGGGCATATTTTTGAGAGACAGTTTCTCCAGAGAGTTCTTGCTGAAACACTGCAACCTTCCTTCCCTCTTTGGTGGTGTCCTTGAGGAGGTTTTTAGCATTGCTTACCTAATTAGCCAACCACAGACACCCAAATTCTGCCTGATGAGCATCCATTGATTTATCCAGTTTCTCTCAAGCATTTTCAAGCCACACTTCAACACTTTGGTTTTCTCAAGTCATAGTTCCCTGCCTGCTGATCTGCGTAAGATCAGCTGAAATGATTCAGCTATATTAGATCACCCCATTTGTATTATTTCAGTTCCCACTTCACAGTACCTTGTAACAGAGTTCAGATTGTGGCTAATTTCCTTTGCACGTGCACCTTCATTTAGTTATCAGAACTCTTTGAAGAAATTTCCTAGTATCTGCAAAAACACTCAATCTGTGATACATCATTTTCATTCATGCTGTTGGCAATATGCAGGACTGAATATGATTGTGGATCTGTGAAACCCTTGTAACAGTATTCTGTGAATATATGCCTTGAATGGTATTAGATTGGCTCTTGTATCTTCTGAAGATGCCAATTACTGAACCATGCTTGCTTGGCTTTCTTCACTCTTCAGTTTCACAGATATGACAAAGACATTTCAAACCTACACTCAAAAGTAATCTGAACTGTGAACTGCACAACAATAAAGAAATCACCAACATTTTGTAAATAAGAGCAGTAGTATTAACTGCACAGGGTTGCCCAATATTGTGCCTTTTTCTGTTGGGCAGCTATTTAAAAAAACTATTCATACGGAACAGTGAGCATGTATTAAAAAGCCTCCACTAAATCACACAAATGAGTCAGTCCAATGTACCACTTGTGACTCACAGATGATCTGCAGTGGCAACAAATAAGCCCTGTTGAAGATGCTGCCTTCCAGATGAAATACAACTCTGAATTTCTAGTTGCTAATGATGACCCATCTCTTCTTGCTCTAATTACCGGAGGCATTAAGTCTGTTGCATTAGCTGAAGCATGTACTTGGGTCAAGACAGACTACTGAACCAAATGATCCCAACACATTTAATAATCTCTGACAGTTCTCTTGCCTTCTTAAACTGTTGTCCCATTTCTCCCCATTAGTGGATTAAGTGACTGTGCAAAATGAGTAATTGTAGCTTGAATCCCCTATAACATTTATGCTGTGACAGTCGTTAGAACTGTTCAGCCTCCATTCAGAGGACAGTAGCATAACATAATCAGGCTTTTTGGGGGCAAAAGTTCTGGGAATTTATTTGGGTTTTTTTCCACTTTGTCTTTTAACAAGTTGATATGCGCAAAGGAGGTACTTCAATGACAAAAGCCTGGGATGTGCTACACCAAAAAGAAAGTCCTGCTAATTCACTGTGACAGCATCAGAATCACATATGGGTGCCAAATTGAAATGCTTCTCCACTCACTCCCTCCCGTTACCAATCAATACTTGGCAGGCTCAAAAATGCTCCGAATGCCTATGCTGCTTGTTCTCACTGCCACACGTTCTCACATTAGCCTTGGGCCTGCACTTCATATCATGCAGGTTAAAGGTTTATATCCTTTCCAAACTAAGCACGGCATTGGATTAGGTCCAGTGGCTTATAAAACCTGATATCTTTTTTCCATTTGTGGTCATACCAGACATGTCAGAAAAAGGCAGATAGCTTTTGCTAGAAATGAGTTCTCTTAACCTGGGAAGAGATTTGAAACCCCAAATTATTTACAACCTAAATCTTTTCAGGCTGCAGTGTAGTATTTCCAAAGAAAGTGATCACTCCAGGATCACAGGCTGAGGATGCAGGAAATTCTGAAAAATGCTGAGATTATAATGCTGCTGCCCATCACCGACCAGCCTCAGCTAGGAAATTCATCAGAATCCAATCCATTCTGCAGCTGCTGTTAAGCATTTGCACTGGGCAGCAAACATAAATATACAGCAGTGCATCTAGTATTGCCAAGATCACTGGGACCCAGTGTGGTGATGTGTTCAGGGTCTGGAAATTTCCAAGTTTAAAATGGTCAGCTCAGAGGATGGCAGGAGAGGCAGGAAGCTGGGAGCCCTGGCTGCATCAGCTCTGAGGCTTCCAGGAGAGTTTACTGAGATGCTGTGCAGGAAAAGTGGCATTTTGAGTTCTGAATGCATGTACTGTCCTCTGAAAGTTCACTGAAATAGTGTAAGTTCAGTGCATGACAATTTAAACATAAAATATTCCACTAGACCATTTCCAAGCACTTCTAAAGATACTTCTCTCTGTGTTTTATCCATCACTAAACTACAACTACTTTTCTCCTGTTTCAATCAGGATGTCCCAACATCTTGAAAACCTACCTGCAGCCAACATCCACAAAAACAGGAGCCTTACTTTTATTTATGTGCCTAGATAAATAGACTGCATGCCAAAAAAGAAATACTCAGTACCACTGATTTAAACACACGGGTAGAAAAACAGCATCTGGAAAAAACATGTTTGGCAGAGTACAGTGCAACTGGGAAAACTTTTAGCACTGGAAGTCTTTACAGGTGAGAAAAAGCTGCCTCATTTTAGATCTCAGCATAAGTTTGCTGGTTATTTTCAGGTGTCAAGAAAAGGATTTTAAATCTAGAGGCACAGTCACTTCAGGACAGACAGACCAAGCCCAAGATTTAAAAGAGCCAAACCAAGAAGCATGCTTGCAATGATACTCTGTCAACATGAGAGACTGAATGAAACTGGATCACTGCATTTCCAGGTATTTTTTTTCACGACTGCTCTCCAGAGCACAATGTTAGCTTGTATTATTTTTACACTTTGCTGTTGTGTCCAAATTGACCCGATTCAAAACTTATTGCTTGAGTCTACGGTAGTTTGAAGCAAATTGAGTAAATTACCAGTGCTAAGTGAGAACAGTCACTCCAGCACAAACTCACTTGGGAGAGAGAAGACTCAGACTGGCATCCCTGTTTATGTGCTTCATCCAGTCACTAATAAAAATGTACAAGAGTTCACTGGAGCCAGAGCTAGAAACTAGGTCTCATATATCACAGGCCAATAACAGTTCCAAACCCATAGGATCTATTGCCTTCTCTTGATCAAAATACAATTACTGCAGAACAAACAGGTCAGCTTGAGCAAGGAAACTGAGAAGGGTCTCCAGGCCCAAAAAAGTCCCCAGGAGGTATTTTAGAGTGTTGGAAGAACTACTTGTGTGGGAGGAGAGTGAGATTAAAAAAACAAAAAGCTAAACCAACCAAACAAAAAATCAAAAAAACCCCAACAACAAAGGAGAAAAACTCCCCATCCCCTCCCACCCAAAACAAACAAAAACCTCACAAAAAGCCCCCAACAGGGTGAAGATAGCTGACAACCACATTCTGTCTGAACCACACGAAAAGCAGATGTGTTTTGCCATGATCTTGGTTAGTAGTACTGCCAATCTACTATAAAAACTGTCTGATCAAACTCCTCAACTTGCACACCCTATACACAAAGGTCAAAGGTATCAAACTTCCTAAGGGGATCCTTAGGATATCTCAACTTGGACACTGTGCTGTGTCCTGGGGCTAACATGGCACTGTGGAGAGGAAGGAAAGGAGACGCTGAAGAAGCAATCAGGATAAAGGAAGATTTTGCCAATACAGAAGTGTCTCAAGAAAAGCACAGGGGAAGGCCCAGACCACTGCATGCTTTGTGTGGGAAGAAAGGAGGGGAGGAGAGTCACTGGGACTCTGCAATGGATGGGCCCAGAGGGAAACAATTGCCATCAGGGAACAATTACTGTACAATGAGAGCACCAGCAGAAGTGGGAAAAAATTGCTTTTTTTAGAAGTATGATGTATGTACCACAAAGCAGACCAAGATAATCAGCAAACTAGTGAGAACAAGCCTTGTCTGAGATGGAATCTCTACAGAGGCTTCAGTCAAGTCTTTTCAGAGAATTTCCAGACAGATCAGATAATGACCTTCATAGCTACACACTCCAGCTTCAGTCACTGGAAAATGAGCTAACAGCCTCCAGTCCAAGCTATGTCTGGCTAATACATATGCTATTCTTTTAGTCTATAACTTCTGAAAATTTGTCATCCTCAAGAGCAGGCAGCAGGAGAAAATAAGCAAGCAATTTCATTCTTAAGCAAACATTTCCTCCTCCATCTCAGACCCATAAAACTATACAGCATCAAGCTAATTCCCATAATCAGCTGCCCAGCCCTTTCCACTTTATCGGCTGTTTTGTGCAGTCAAAGCCAAACTGCCGAAGGGAGAGAGGGTCAATCCTTTGTGCTGCATCTGCTCCAGGCAGTGACAGGCCACGGGACAGATATTCAGGGCTAGAACTAGTTAAATGCAGATTAAGGGCACTGAAAACAAGAGTGGGGGAGGAGAAACAATAGCGGAATAAAAGCACTGGGAAGATGGAGAACAATTTGCTTGGCCAGGCTAGTACATGAAGGAGCAGGCCATCTCTCTGCTCATTCGGTTTTCCTGGAGGGAGGAAAGGGACAGATGTGCTTCAAACTGAGAACTAAATGAATAATGCTACCAGTCATCTGGTAGGAGAGGGGCAGTTTGGGTCAGGAGGGAAGAACTGCATCCATAGGAGCACAGGGTTATTCAGTTTTTGCTACCAGGGACTACATGAACGGGTCTAACAAAGCAAAGGCTGGCAGAGAAAACAATCAAATGACAGTTTGGAACAGAGCACTGATCCCTATTCCCCACAGTTACTTTTTCCAGATTCTGACAATATTTTCTTTGCCACTGGACAGAGGACAGGAAATGCAGTCAAGCTATTTATCACCTCATTGCCAGGTAATGAAGACAAATGTTCAAATTCTGCCACTCCCTAACAAGATGTTTTGGCAGGAGCACTGAGGACAGGGCCTATGGCCTTGTGAATTTGCATCCCACTTTAAGAAGAGGTGTTTAAGAGACAACTACAGCTCGTGGGAACTCCCCCAGTGTTAATAACACCATCACAGACATTTTGCTATCCTAAACCCCCTAAAGTGTTTCCAGTCTTTCAACATCAATCAGCACCACTGAAGCCAGTAGTAAATTGATTCTCACATTCCACTGGTGCCAGTTTTTGTTAGAAATGATTTGTGATAGATATGGTGGAATATATTGATTAGTACTGACAGTCCCAGTTTCCCAGGCGCTTTGTAGCACTGCCTTTCCAAAATGACCTGCTTTCCACCTTGTCAATTTTCTTCTGCAGAGTCCATTATAAATATCTATTCTATTCTGAGAGCTTCATGCCCCTCCAGAAAACAAAACAAAAGGGTTAGGCAAGTAAAAAAATCAGTACAATAAAATAGGTTTGTGGTGTTGCAAAAGAACTTGTTTTTATTGAGACATTTTATGTCAGGGGAAGAAAAGGCACAAAATAAGTTACAAAGACATTGGATGAACTGTACGAGTCAGAGGCAGTATCAGAGCTGTTACAAATCACCTAAAAGTTGGCTTACTAACATAGATTAGCCTCTACAAAATTCTTAAAAGAAAAGACGTATTTAAAATTATCAAAATAATTCATAAACTAAAAGAGAATGTAAAGACCACCATTACTAAATTTTAACTAAATTCACCTGGGCTTACCCATCATTGCCTTCACTTAGTAGAGAGAGATCACTGGAAAATATTTAGTATTACAGAATTATTTTAAAAACTCATTAACATATTGTACATTAAGAACCTGGTATTTACTTTTCATACCTCCAGTGAAGTACAGTACATACAGGTAAGGCAGTATGCATAGGAAATACATTAAGAAAACAGAATAGATAAGTGCAATTATTCTGAATATTTCAACATTTGTTATGGCCCCTCACCTATGGCAAAGAACATCTTAAAAAGATGGATCCAACAGCTGTTCACAGAACATAAGAACATATCACCATAAAAGGTCTACTGTGGAAAAGCTTATGCAGTCTTCAGTTGTGATTTCTCAGATGAGGTAATCTACAAACACTTTCCAGCAGTACAGCTCTGAGTTACCAACAGCACACGAATACAGTTAAAGAAGAGAAAGTACTTCTGAAATATATCAGTCCTCATTTTAACATGGGAAGGCTCATAACACTAGGTATTCCATTTATCCAAATTAAATATTTAACACTACACACATCAACTATATACAACTTCATTTTTGAAGTGCATCTGCTCCCCCTGCCCCCATTACCAATCCTGTTACTTAGCTTTCAACTGGCAAGGAATTTTGATTGTTAGTTCAAATCAAATAAGTATGAGAAAACAATGCAAAGTCTACAGGATATAGAGACTACACTAAGATTTGTTTTCATGATGATGAAAGGTGGAGCAGCAAAAAAGTAGTCTACCCCTTTGGCTGGTCCTCTGGTCAAGAGGAGGTCTAAGTTCTGTCTTCTGAAATCAGCAAGATGTAAATGCAAATAGACAGAGAACTTGGCTATAAATGTCTGATTGTGTCCTTAGGAGTTTCAGTTACTTGACCCAAGACAACAGCAACACAGAAAGGCAATACAGTACCAACCACCACTCTCAAGCTGTCAGCTCAAGCCAAGGACTTTATTTGCAAGACAACACTGTAGGGTGGTGCATGAGCACGGCTGTCAGGGCTTGGGCAGTGAGGGGGCTGCAGGGTGTCTTGTGAGGGAAGCCGCCAGGGACTGCCTGTGCTGGCCCCAGACAGCTCAGCAACAGGAATCACAGAATGGCTGAGGATGGAGGGCACCTCTGGAGGTCACCTGGCCCAGCCTCCCTGCTCAAGCAGAGCCAACTACTAAAGCAGACTCCTAGGACTGTGTCCGGATGACTCCTGAGTATCTGCACACATGGAGACCCCATCACCCTCCAGGCAATCTGTGCCAGTGCTCCATCTCTCTGACATTAAAGAAGGGAGTGCTCCCCTATGTTCAGATGGATCCTCCTGTGTTTCAGGCAGTGCCCACTGCCTCTGGGGCCCAGTGAGCACTGACCCACGGCACTTCAACACTGCCACAGGAGCTGCTGGCACTTTGACAATAGCACATTTAACACAGGGCCGTAAATGCCAAGAAAAAGAGATTACAGTGCTACAACAGGACGAGGAAAAAGGATAAGCCCACACCAGCACAAGAGAAACTGAGAGACAGCTGAGCAGGAGAAACACCAAAGGAAAATCATAGCCTCAGCAGAGGCTGAGAGTAGAGTCAAAAGGAGCTACAATTCTAAAGGGACTGTGGCTGATGATGAAACCCACAAGAGCGCAAGGGAACATGGAACAAAGAGCAGTGAATAAACAGAAGCACAACAGACTGATCCCAGTCTCCTGTGCTGCCTGTTGCCTTGCTGAAGGGACTGTGCATGACAAGCAGCCAAGGAACTGGAGGATGGCATGGGGAGAGAGAAGGAAGACCAGTGTCTGAAGAAAAGCAGCAGTATTTCCCTTAAGCATTTTAATTATTTTTAATTCCAATACCAAAGCTGCAACAAAAAACTCTAACTGGCAAAAAATTAAATTGATTAAAGTCCCCTGACTCAAAACTTAACGCCCCAAAAAGTCATGTCCTTAACTGACATTAGTATAAAATGAAGGGCTTTCAGGCCCTTTTAAAGGCAAACAGTATATACAGAAAAGTCATGTCCTAACCATGTAATTATTATGCTCCTTGAAAGTCTAAAGTCTTCTAACTAAATTTAAAAAGCCTTTGAGAAAACCTTTAAAGAGAAGGATGACTTGAGGACTTTAAGTCAGGGATTCCCACACAAACAAAAAAGGAAGTATTTTGTAGTTTCCCAAAAAGCAGTTAAATAAAAAAGTGACAAAAAAGCTCAACATAAAGAGGTAGCTTAAAAAAAAATCAAAGTATTATTTGACTTAGGAAGCAACAGTAGTGCAATAGAAGTACCTATATGAAAAATATGCTTCCCATTTCCACATTACTCAAATTTTAGCAAGAATAAAATCTGGTTTGGATTTTGAGGAGTGAAAGGGATCAAATACTAGGAACCAGTATTTCAGAGGCATACATGAAGTCACAGCATGTACAACTCTCATCACAAATCACCTAGCAGTTGTTTGCTCTATAGTAATTTTCATCAGTGTCTGCAAACCTGATTTTTCCTACAGACTAACATCAGAAATGCCTGTCTCCACATCAAGCTCCCATAATTGAAAAACATTTTCTTTGAAAACAGATGTACCAGATACCTCTCCCGAGGTATTTTTAGGTAAATACAACTTTCAATACTGGCAAAGGTTTTCTTACTGCCATACTTTTTGCCTGGTTCCTAACAAAGTATGTATAATATGAGTACCTCAGATGTGTTGGTGGGAAGCAGTAACATGCATGATAAAGACAGATTTCCTCTAGGAAGCTTTAGTTAATGAGGGTGGGAAAGTATTTAAACATACTCCATCCTATAGTCTTGCTGAATACACCCCATGGTCGCCCTTTATTCTACACATAGCAGAGAATGGTTTAAAAGAAATAATCTTTCTTCTGGAGCTAATCAGCCCTTCCTGCACAAAGTTTTAACCACCTGCTTTTTTGCTGACAAACATGCAGCCATGACAAGGCTGATTTGCAGTGAATATTAATTGTAATAGGGATTTATACTCCATATACTATTGTTTAGCAATGCCTCAAACAGAGTGTGCATTTTATAAAAATCTGCTAGATCCCATGAAGCTCCAGGCAAACTGTTTACTATCAATGCTAATCTGTAAGATTGATGAATGAACTAACAAACTCCAGTATGCAGTTTTTAACCGGGTTTTATCAGTCTTAGAGTAAACTTTGACATTTGCAAATCAGAATCAAACAGGCTCTGCAGATTTCTCTGTAATGGCTACATGGTATAAATTTTGAATGTTCTACAAAATGAACTCTTTAATCCTTCATTTAATTTCTTTGGTTTTTCAGAAACAAAAGCTACTTAAGTGAACTGAGCAATGAAAAGACAAGCAAAGGCTACTCTCTATCCTTATAGTTTCAGGGATGCTTGTAAACACCAGTTTTGGCAGGCTGCACAGAAGAATTCTAAATGAAGGCAGCTAGAACTAGTTTTGGACTATTGCTTTCCAGCAAAAACTGTCTTTGGCACTTATATAATCCAATTTTATGATGCTACTTTACACATAGTCCCATATAAAACTGACTGAGGAAATTAAAAACTACTCCAATAAAACAGGCACTTCAAATTAGAACAAAAAAATCTGTTCCCTCTTAGGCAATACAGGAACATTTTTAAGAATGACAGAAACAGAAAGTAGTACCAAAATTAAGACAAGAAAGTGCAGTAAATTCAGACTGTTGGGGTAAAAGTTTTACCCTGCTCTACTAGCCTTAAATAACAGTAGCACCTGGAAAATCTGAAGGCTACAACAGAATAGACAAAGCATTAAAAATACACAGCATGGAAAAAGTATCCATAAATTTGTTCACCCTCCAATTCCACATTTTGATCTGCCAGAGAGGTTTTCTTACGTAGGTGTCTTTCTACCATGGATCTTGCAGTAAGATACAATGAATGGAACTCAAACTACAGCAATACCCTAAGTCGCCTGTTTGGTAAACAGCTGAATATAGACATTTCTGACAGGTACTGTGTCAGGCCACACTAAATTCCACTGACAGCACTGCTCTTGGGCTTTTTTGACATCTTTACTGCAAGGCTCACAGTTTGCAGCCACAAACTCAGATGTGTCAAAGAGCACGACCAGAGAAGCTCTCACAGGGTGGGAAAAGGGATACACAGCACACTAACCTTCAGCTAAAACAAAATGTTACTTATCAAATCTGCATTCAGTGATTACACAGAACACTCAGGAACAAGAGTTTTAGCTCAAATGTTTCCTTTAAACACACTCCAGGAAAAATTCCTCACTTTCCCCTTTTCCTCAGTACAAGAAAAACATTCTCTTGCAAACTGCTTTTATATGTTTAGGTGAAATATACTGGAAAATGCAAGGCTCAACTGCATTCCCCATGGTTCTGTAAATGATATCCTACTGACCTCAGAACATCCACACAGTTTGGACTGCACACTTTGAGCTGATGAGCATGTGGCTCCAACCCTTAAAGCCTTGACTGTAACTAAGGTGGAAACAAGCTATAACCTCCTCCATGTTTAGCTAGGTGCCTCTGGAGAGGTTCTTCACTCAGCATCCTGAACTGCACACAGAGTCATCTCTGGCTCTCCTTTAACATACGGCTTCTAAGTTTCTGGTATGTCAGGGGCCTCTGAACAGCACTTTTCCAATTCCTAAATAGAGAACACTAGCTTTGTTTTCAGAGGAAATTTAAAAAAAATAAATACGTCATAATCACTTTTGTGTTGTATTCTCTTCAGAACATCAAAACAAGCCAGGCTGTAAAATCCTTTTAGATGGCTGAAGTGTAATTTCACAAGAGGCTGTATGACAAACACATCAAATATTTCCAATATTCCTGTCCTAAAGGAAAGCTGGCAAATTAAGCCATAATGACCAGTTACACAATAATCTCCAAACAGGGCTTTCCAATTTTAAGTATTTTGGTGCAATGCCATTCCATAAAGAAGCTGAGTCCAAATGAAAAGAGGCAGGCCACGTTTTATTTTGATCCAAAGAAATGTTTCACCACTAAAGCAGTGCTGGACACAGCTGACATTAAAAGGAAATTATGAAACTGATATTCCCAATATGACATCCTGGAACCAATACTAGCTCTGAAAGCAGAAGCTTCAAGTCAAGACAAGGAGCAAGAAGGGTTTTTCTACCTAACAGCTGCTATTTTGCATTTTCACTTACCCTTGCCCTAAAAAGTTTCAGTTGAATCCTCTATTTTTTTTTTTACTTCTCCCAGCTCATTCTCTTCCATGCTGCCTCACATGACCTATCACTCTCCTTCACTCTTAGCTGTGTTCACTGATCACTTGTGAGTTCCCGAGGTAGGTGACGCATGTTTGGGATTCTGCTGAGACAATATTAAGACCTGACTAATCAGCACCATGGGAAAGGCTCTCTTCTCTCTAGCATAATCCTACTAAGTGAGCTACCTGAAAAAAAAAATCACAGCCAAAGGAATCCAGAGAAGAAATTCCACCTTGAGAAAAGGTATCTTAGTGCCTGCACACCATGAAAATAGCTAACAGTGTCAGCTACTCTAGCAAAAAACATGGGAGAACATTATCATACTGCACTGAACTATAGCAAGGACCTTGGGTCTCAAACTTTTAGCACTACAACATGCAGTAAACTGATGTATCCAGTGCTGTATCATCCTCTGCTTTCCTCATGGCAAGCTTACTACCCAGACACTGAGATACAACTACCTCAATATTGTAAAGCATTACAGATCATGGGTAAGGAAAAAAGTGATCCCACAGGTTTCTGTACCAGAAGGCCAGCTCATTAAAAATGATCAGCCTTAGAAAATAAACTTAATGCACCTAATGGATCTGAACTGCAGAACACAAAGATGGAGAGAGCAAAGTCTGATGCCACATTGCTGAGCTCCTCCAGTAGGGATTCTCTCCTCTAAACTTTCTGAATTAACTGACACAGGAAAGTAACAATGGAAGATTTAAAATTCCTTTTTAAATATTCCCTTTAAAATTCCGAAGGTTAAAACATGGGACAGATTTAAGGTTAAAAAAAGAACAGCAATTCCTATGCAAAAAAAATTGCTAATTTTTTCTTCACTCTTGTTTTTGCAACTTTGCATATGTATACCAATGATATAAAAGTGCATGAGTGGAGAGGTAAATTTAACTTTAAGTTGAAGACTCACAAAATCTAGCTCAGGTCCTGCAACGAGTAATCTTCTCCACCTGAACCATTACAGCATCCTACTGTTAATGAAAATTGTATTGAGGTGCCTTGTGGCATTACAACAGGGTTGCCAGGAGCAGATAATGACAGTTCCTGACTTATTCCACCCAACACCCAAAGAGGGACAGAGGCAACAAACACCTAAAAAAACCTGTTGGATCTTGGCAACATGTTAATACTATCAGGCTTACTGCTGTTTGCCATCAGCAACAAAAAGTCATTTTCCTAGCTATCCATAAATTAAAGTGTGAATAAAAACTTTAAAAATATTTTAATAGATTCAACTTTTGCAAATATTTGGTGAAATTTTCTTATATACAAAAGGGCCAACTAAGGCAGAAAGACTACCCAGCTGTGCTAAAAAGTGCCACATCTACAACAACTACTTAACAGGCTGGGGGGGAAAAGAAAGTGAAGACTATGGGTGAGAATTCTTTCAGTGATGCTCATAATACAGGCAAAAATAACAACAATATTGATACACTGTCCATAGGGATTGAGTTCCTGACTTTGCTCACAGTTAACACCTGGATCAAATTCAGACCCAGTGGGAATGCTGCATGTGTGAAACTGCACTCTCTGGGCTGCCCTCTACTCCAACCAGGGTAGCTGCACTTTGCTCAGCATTACAGTGCCCAATGAACAAAGTTCAAGCAGCTAGTTGCAAACTTCAGATGCTGTTTACTTTCATTTCCTTGCAGAGTAAAGCAACTTCCCAGTTTAACCAGGAAATATTCAGCAGACAGCTTTTTGTTATTTTTAGACCCACCTTTTTAAATTCCAAGATCAGCAAAAAACGCTAGTGAGCCTGAAAATAAATTTGCTGCCATTGTGTGGCACTTTGCTAGGAACTCCAAGTAGGAAGACTAACAAACATTTTATGGAAACCAAATGTAACAAAGAGAAAGCCACAGGTTAGAGGATGAAGATGATAATGTCATCAAGAAAACTGAATCATTGTAAGGCCTCATGTTTGTAATTAGAACACTTCACATGTTCATGTTTCATATTTCATGACTCCTTATGCCTCCAATGAAGCACTTACAGAATGTTCAGTGAAAACAGGAAAGTGAAGTTGTTTTCCTTACAAGGTCAAATAACCAAGTGCTTGAACAAGCACTGGTTAAAAAACATCAAGTAACCAAGAAGGTCCAAAGAGATTTGCTTTCTTTTTAAACGAAAACCTTATCTACACACCAGATTTTAAAATAAACACTAGCAGCTTCCTGACAATAACGCCCAAAATATAACAGCATCCCACAGTTCCTCTTACCACTTCAGAGTTAAGTCTTTTCCAGAAATAAAGACCCAGATAGGTCCACAAAAGTGAGCTGTGCATTCTAACACACCACACACACAGTATGCGATAAATACCTCACCTTTGCCGCACCCAGGAAATGATATCTGTCACAGAATTATTTCACTCCACAGAGAAGTTGCTGAGCTTCAATAGTTATGGCAAAGTGAGGACAAGGTAAAAGTAGGCAAAGCTATAAACAGTAGTGCTGAGATGTGGGGAACACGTGGCAAACATATGCACAAGACAGACCAAGATAAAGCTTTGTATACAAAAAGAAGGAAAAAAGTCAGTAATGTCCCTTATGTTTGCAGGCTCAGTAGTTGCTCTTTCATGTAGTCCTTCCTTCCAGCCTTCCATTATCACTAAGTTAAAGCCCAGCTCATGACTAACCAGCAGCACCCGTAGCTCTGCACAGGTGTGCACAAAGAAATCTTTTGTTCAGAGCTGCCTCTCCTCTACTATGTAAAATATGCAAAAGCCATTTTAACATACAATTTAAGCAATTTGTTCCCACTGGAGTAGCACACAGCACATTCTCTGACCACTTTCACCCTTATGGAAAAATACAGTGGTTGTTTTCAAGTTTATCAATTTGTACTGAAACAAAAACCACCACCTTGAAAATAAAATATCAACATGTGCACCGATGATCTCTCCAATCTGTCTAAGCTTATTTCCAAGGCTTCTAAAATAACATCATCCCACTCTTGCTGTCTCACCTGGCTTCAAATGCAGCCCGTGCACTGTCATTCTGAACCACAAGAATTGGAATGTCTGACTCATATGGAGATCATCAGTGATGTCATCAGTCTGAACAGTACTCAAATCCCTCTCCTAGTAGGGAAAAACACAGGCACCTGCCCAGTTACACTGCCTGGCAAGCAAGGACCCCAGAACTTGTCATACAGCTGGTCTGACTGGGCAAGAAGAGGCATAAAATAGGCCAGTGTTTCTTCTTTTCATTACTTGATCATGTGAGTCTCTTCATCAGCATCATAGAACTCCTCATCTTCACTTCCACTCCCTGTAGAACTGTCTTTGTCTCCAGACTAGAAGCAAAAAGAAGTCATTAGTTAGACTGAAGCCACTAAATCAATCCCAACATACATGAGCATGAACCATTACACTTCTGTGGAATGCTGGTAGAGAAAAAGTAAGAAAATACAGGTCAAACCACTGTATTAAAACTTTGCGAAAGACATCATGTGAATTCAGATTTCCTTAAGTCCTCGGTTCTTTTAAAGAGATGAGGTTTTAGTGGATGGACTTTCTCTGCTTCACCAGTAGAGAATATATGCAGGAGAGACTGGCTAGAGTGGTTCTGAAGTGATAATCTACTAAACTTCTGTAAATTTAGTCTAGGGTGCCTACTCTGTGGAGAGCTACTGGAAACACAGTAGCTCACCACAGCTCAGAACACACAGCTTACTTGATTAGGTAAAAGCTTCTTCATCCAGAATTAATACTTTTCCCTGGGTGGCACAGACATCTTACTCTGCAAGTTTAATTTAAAAATCCCCCTGCAATACTAAATGAAAAGTGTTGTGGAAAAGGGAAAAACCATTACCATGCTGTATGTTCAGCAGGTAAAGCTCCTGTTACAGGCATGCCTACTCCAGTCAGACTCCTTTTCACAACATCATTTACACCACATACCCAAAATAAAGTCAGCTATTACAGCTAATTGATTTTTAGTTGGCCAGTGTAGCATTTTTCCATGGAACTGACACAAGTGATTCTAGTTAAGAAGATTCTCTTGCTAGTATAAACTCCATCTACTCTGATTATTTAGGATTTTTTCCCCAGTATGCTTGCATCCATCCTAAGACTTCTGCCTGCCTAGTCATATGCTAAGAAGGGTGGGAGAGAGGGTGAAAAATAGAGAAATGGAAATAGTGCTCCTGACTGACAGTACCATGCAAGCAAAATCTGTAGCTTTAGATGTCTCTTCAGAGAAGCTTTGCTACAGCAACGTGCGTTAACTGCAAAGGAATTTCAAGCAGTTTGAGCACTACGACCTGTCAGAAGATGTAAAGGGAATCATGTTAGGCTTTTTTTCTAGACTTCTAAAACCATTTGAGGAAAAGTCAGGCTATCACTGGATGCTGTCCAACTTGAATATCACATTCATGTATGTTAACAGGAACAAAACCTCCGTTCTGGGCAATCAGAACACATGTTATCTTTAAAATGGTACAAAAGGACAATGGATTCCACAGGGGGAATTCAGGGTATGCCAAATAAATTCTAAATCTTTCCCACAACAGCTTCATAAGACCTCTCATGGCCTTGTCAAATAGGGTTAATGTTTAACAGCTTTCCATTTTATCAGAACTTTCTTTGTGAGCTTTAAAATAAATCCCTACTGTGTCACAGACATTCCAGATATAACTTCACTGAAGTTACAGGATTAGTTAAGGCCTGAACCAATGACTTTTTCATTTGGATTCAGTAATTTTAATCCATCTGGGCAAAATGTTCCTGAAGAAAATTCAATTTTTTTTTCCTTTCATGGGTCCTGTTCAGGTTGGGATTTTTAAGAAGCCTACAGAAGCACAAGCAAAGAAGACCTAAACCTGGGAAGACTGATGATGTAAGTGAACCAATTTGTGGGAATACTAACAGACAATACTTGTCACCTCAAAGGGTAATACCGACCTTAGTTGGTTAAAGAAGAAAATAAAAATCTGACTTCCCACCTCTAAGCTGTAACACCTGCACTGCTTGCAAGAATTGCTTTCGTTAGTAAACCACCTGCACCATTAAGACATAATAATAATGTAATTACCAAAATAACAGCTGATGTAAACATATATGATGGATTTGTGTAATCAGCAAGAATGTGGTGCCATAACACATCATCCAGTATGGTTGAAAATGTTTATAAAATACACATGCAAAGTAGCTAAAGTATAAAATTAATGGTTACAGGGCTGCCTCTTTCAGCCTTTCTTCAAGGGTGCTTTTGTCCCTAAACTATGTTGTCCTACCAAGAACTGTTACAGCTAAACTGACAAACAAGGCAGCCTATTGAAGCTTCTGATAGGAAATGTCCCCATTCTACAAATATGTGATTTCTGTGAAATTAAGTATGACTACCTGTGAATCTCAGAGTGCCTGACAAACAACTATTCAAATGAAAGCAAAAGGTGTTTAAAGATCCTGTCTCACGTCAGCCTAAGGGGCAACTAACATTTTTGTTACGAGTTTCTCTTCAAGTCTTCTGACCACTTTTTCTATTTCTGTAAGTTCCTCGATAACTAAAGTTAAAGTTAAAGTTAAAGCTTTAACCCATTCAGAGGCTGTCTAGGACAGACTTGGTAACTAGCACTGCAGAAGAGCTGGGGCAGGTCAGCAGCAGTGTCCTGCCTTTGAGTGCAGCCCTTCACAAACAGGCTTCTGGTTTTGTTAACATCTAAAGCTTCTCAAGCTTCAGTGTCCTGCTCTGGCTGAAGCACACTGCAGCAATCAGTCTTAGAGATCAGAGACACACAGACATCCCTTTATCCCAAAGGGAAATGTTGTAAGCTTGTGGCCTTGAAGGGATGAATTAATCCAGCTATATTTCAGCCTGCATTTCCAGAAAACATTTCAGACATGATGGTAGGGCTGCTACACTATCTTCTCCTTAGGGCCTATATTCCACAGGCCAAGAATCACTATCCCAATCTATTTAGAGTGGCAAATTCAAGCTGACAGCTGAAATAAACACAACAGAAAAGTAGTAGGAAAAAAATTAGTATACCTGTGAGCCATCTAAGGCTTGCAGTGACATGGCTTCATCACCCAGCCTCCAGTAGGAGCACACCTGCAGATCTGAAATAGTTTCCAGCAAAGGGCTGTTTAAGGTCTCTGGCAACAATAAGCTTAAGAGCCCAGACAATAGACCAGTTGCTCCAAACACAATGTAAGGCAGAGACCACTGTACAGATTTCTGGAAAAAAATAACAGTTAGGTTGAGATTGGTTCCTTGTAGTTCATATTGCATATTAAAGGATCTAGCTTTTACAACCATTCCCTATGGCAATGTTTATGTTCCTATTTAGTACAAAAGTCACCAATCCTTCTGCTGTGGGTTTTTTGTTTGGTTGGTTGCATTTTTTACCAATATTGTCAATTGTATCTTGTCAATACTAGAACTCCACGATTTTGTCATGAACTTTAAAAGAAACACCTGCTGAATTTGAACTCAGTTCTTGCCTCTAACATGCATACTTTTTAACAAATGCAAGATCCCTTTATAGTAGGGAATAGATATCACAGAAACATAGACATGCTGCTTTGAGATCACTTGAGATCTAGGCCAACCATCTACTCCAAGCACAACTACAGCCACAATTAGATCAGGTCAATCACTGCTTCACGTAATCAAATATTGAAAAAACTCCAAGAATGGAGATTTCCCCTTCAAGTATATTGTTCCAGGCTGCATTAAGCCTCTCAAAAACATTATTTTCCAAAATTTCTAACCCCCAAGCCAAAACTTGTGAGAAACATATGCTAACAATGTGGGATAGTGTCAAAAGCCTTACAAAAGCCTTCCCTGTTCTCCTCCCTTTCCTCATCCATATTGCCTTCTGTGATGAAATGGCTGACTATCAAAACAAACTGTCAGAAGGAATTGTCCTTAATAAATCCATGTTCACTGATCCTGATTACCTTTCTTGCCTTCACATGCAAGGTGTTTAAAAGCTTTATAAGCCTTTATGCTTATGATCAGACTCTGGGAGGTCATGTCATGTCTCAGTCCTCCCACACTGAGTTAGAGGTGCTCAGCCTGTAATACCTAGGTTCCACTTTCTTATATTTAAGACACACACACACAGGATTAGCCTTTTCCCTCCCACAGCTACCAGTGATCCTTCACTGCAACAGTAGATTATCTCAGATGACGAACACTTGCTTCACTATCACAACCCTTCTTACAGAATTTTTTCCCATAGAATGGAAAGCTTTCAGTTTTACGAGTTCTTGAACCTATTGCTCCTCCTACTGTTTGCTGGCCTTTTGCTTCCTCAGCTGTGCTGACAGGCAGAGAGTCCTGGAGTCAAGTTTTGTCTCTCAAGACTGAAATACAAGTATTTCAGCTTATTCCATGTCACCCACCAACAGTATGCCCATCCCATTCACTAACAGGTATTTTCACTGAATTTCCTCTAGCTGACAAAAGCACTATTTACGCTCCTTCCTAGTTTTAGCTTCAACTGAGCTTTGGCATTCCTGGCATCACCTGTGACAGCCCAAGCAATGTTTATACTCCTCTTCTGATGCTGTCCCTTTTTTCACAGTAAAGAAGGCTTATTTAAAAAACAGGAAAGAGTTTAGCTGTTTGTTTCAGCTAAACCTCACGTTGTAGAGAACAATTTTAAATTGAAGAAAATAACAGGCTGTGATCAAATAAAAGACCAACATTTCACCTCTTATCAAATGTTAACTTTTCCTTTTCTTACTATTATGAGATCTCTGGACAAAAGACACTGAAAATGCATTAAAGTACTGGAAAAAATTATGAAACACAAAAATAATTGATTATTTTCTCAAATCAGTGTTCATTTGTTATTTAACCAAACATTTTCATGGAACCCCTTCCAAACATTATGACCCAAGATTTGTGCCTCATGAGCAATCAAACACCTGGCAGACAGGCAGACAATATAATGGATTCCCCAACTGCCACATGAAAGCTGCCTATTAAATCAACCTGGTAGACTGGCAGCAGTCTTGGCTTTGCCTGCTGTTCCCCAGAGGTGCTCATGCTCTCACCTGTCCAGTGCTTCATTCTGCAGATTAAAAGGCTCCCAGTGCTCACCTGCCAATTGCCAACCTTCTGCCTCACATGTAAGATGGTAAATGGCAGAGAGGAAAATCACGTGAGATGAAATCTGTCACATTAAAGGAATTGTCACAGGGCCTCAGCACAAGCTGGGAGAAACTGGCACACTTTTTACCTGCACACAGGAAACACTCTAAGCACAGGAAAGTAAAGGTATCATCCCCGTGTTTTGTTCTGCAGAACCTTTCTTTGCCTTGCCAGTGTATCAGATCTCCACATCACCTTCATTTACTGAAATACAAACTGCTTTGCTGATATAACACATGGATATTTAATGAAATGTACTGACAGTAAAATTATTTTTTTCTCAAAAATAGGAGTTATTGAGCCCATATGCTTAATTTTGATGCAGTAGTTCTTTTAACCACATGGGTCTTCTGCTATTGCTTGTGTAGAGTTTAAAATTTGGTATCACCATCTTGGTGATTTGAAATTATTCTATTTTTAAGATCCACTAGTTAGGTTCCAAAATTCTTACAGAGCTAAAACACCTTCTAAATTAAATAATGCTGAGGTTTTGTCTAATCACACAGATGATACACTGCAATGCCTTTGGCCTACCATGATACAGTTAAGATAGGCAATTTATGTATCTTAGTTTATATGCATAATTTACCCCAAACACTCCCATCTCTGTAAGCCTTTGATACACCAGAGCCACAAAACAAAAATATACGTAACGGAAGTTCAGACAAACCAATGAAGGGACAAAAGGCGCAATGATTCCACCAACACGGGAAAACATGGAGCAGGCACCCATTCCAACATTCCTATGAAAAGAACCAAAAATAATTAATTTTTTGGGAAGTGTTATTAAGCAAGGAAAAAGACTCATCAGTCATGACCCTGACCACATTAACAGGCAAAGAAAAGTCAAATGTAACTGAAAGCATCCCAAGACAGGAATGAAACGTGTTTTTGTGATTAAAACGAAGAAAAAAATCCCCTTTACATTCAGAATTGTTACATACACATAAGAGGCAAAACAAGTGTGATTGCAGTTCATCCATTTTGCCTCTGTCTGAAACTCTGGCTGAATTCATTTATCCAAATCCTATTTATCAGCAGATTTACCCACTCATGGAAAACACCATAGTATAGTTTCATTGGTGGCTGATCATCTCATGCACCCATATGGGAGAAGCTTCTGTGTGCTCTGTCAGCTCAAGCAGGGGCTACTTTTGCCCCTAGTGAGGGAAACCTTACTGCTGCTTACACACAGCCTATGAAACATCAAGTTACTTTTACAAAGCTTATTGACTAGTCATCTTCAACGCTCCTGGTTAAGCATGGAAGATGGTAGACTTGTCTGGTTTTATAAAGCATTCATTAAAAGAAATGTCAGCGGTGCTATTGTTATCCTCATTAGTGGAAGGGGAGTTGAAAGCAGGCCAAGCAGCTTAAGGTCTATTTTACTGTTACATAAAAATATGGTTAGTCTGAGGAGAACACTGCAAATTTGATGGAAGAGGGAGTGAGCAGAGGATAAGGGAAGAAATTTCAGATGTAAAATTACATATAATCATTATATGCAACTTAAAAATTCAAATTAAAAACTATAGTTAATAGAAAAAAAAGCTAAGAGAAATAAAAGATGATCATGTAAGAGAACCAGAAAAATGAAGACTTAAAATTAACTTGTGTTACCTGATGACTGTGGGATAAAGTTCTGATGTGTAGATGTAGACAATGTTAAAAGCAGCACTGATTGTCAGTTTTCCCAGCAAAGACAGAGAGCGACTATTCACCACTGCAAACACTCCAGTATCTGAGAGAGAAAATGTGACCCTTGTAAGGCTTTTGAGCACTCCAACACACCTTCGACTGCTACCAGCCAAAACAATATCTCCAAGTATCCATGCTCTAGCACCTGGAATAATTCTGAAAACTTGAGTTGCACCTCTTTAAAAAAGCTTTACCTATTAGACCCACTGCCATCTAGAGCAAATTCTGTACTCTGTCATAGAAGTTTAATTTCTTGAATCACTCTTAAAGTGTTTGAAACATTCTCTCACTTTATAAAAGGTAACATGCATCTATAAATCCTACGAGTAAGGTGAATTTATCTATCTGATTTAAAAAAAAATTGCTAAATAATATGAAAATTAACATTAGTGCATCTTTACACAAAAGATGTTTAATTTCACATTTCTTAAGACCCTCCCAACTGAGAAGTTTATCAGAATGCTCTCTGAGCTGTAAGTTATGTGGCCACATTACTATTACCACAACCACCCTACTCTTGAACATTACACAGCAGTGAGGGAAAGATGGAAACTTGCTCCATATCACTAAGTTCTTCAGACCTTCTGACATTGATCTTCCCCTTGGAGAGATGCATGCAAGTTGTGAGGGTACTGCTTACACTAACATATCATCTAGCTATTGGAAATATCGAAAGAAATATCATTCATTGGGATTATGTCAAAAACACTGGAAAGGAGCAACTGATGTGAACAGAAGCAAAGCACAGAATCCAAAGACAAAAATTCAAATCCAAACCTTATTAACAAGTTTTCTCTAAGGTCTTAGGGAGGTTACTGCTTATTCTTTTTTTTAAGTTGGCTTCTCTGGCTTCAAAAATTGAGACTTACACGTGGTATGAGCCTAATCTTCTGCCTGCCATCAAATTGTTAGGCTGCAGGATGCTGCCTTTACCAATTCTTACCACATACTCCAGGAACAAAACAATACTTACCTTTCTTCTTAGGCAGAAACATAACAATAAGACAAGCCAATCCTCCCAGGAACAGAAAAGCACTCAACGTTCGCTTCCGACCGAACCTGATATGCAAAGATAACAAAGGTTTATACTCTGCGTTAGGTTTGTGGGCTGCAAAGTAATGAATCCTCTAAATTCACACTGACTCTTTATTTGCAGTTGGGAATTCTGAATACCATCTTCCACCAACACTTCCTCTCACACCGTTTTTAAACAAGCTTCTGCTGCACACCTAACAAAATGAGCACCAGCTTTACACAGCGGCTGACAGTTTCTAGGATTTGGAGTTGCTTCCCACTGCGTGTGACATTTGTAAACCTCCTCGGGAGACACAGAGGAAAGACTGGGAGGAAAAGGCTGAATATCTGCCCTGCTCACACAGTGGCTCACACAGGTACTGCTATTGCATGAGACCACAGGACAGCCCCAGCAGAGTGGAGTCGGGATAGCTCTGTCCCAGCAACGAGGAGGGGATCACGGGGCAGCGATGGGAAGGACGCTATCTAGTGTTAGTCTGGAGCCAGCGCAGGTTCCACCGAGCTACATCAACCCCACCTGAGCCAAAGAGACAGCTCACCATTAGGGGAGTGACTGAAAAGTTAAATTTCTATTTGAAATAGAGATAGATTAATGGCACTGCCACATTGAAGTGGGAAGCCCCACACAGCACATATAAGCTAGGAGATGTGACACACAGAAAACCTATATTTGAGAAAAGTTACAAGTGGGTTAATAAATTCTATACTTACCATTTTTGGTTAATCAAGTAAATACAGACTGGGTATGCTGGGATTTCTATCAAGCCTGACAGGGCTAAATTGGCATAAATACTTCCACCTAAATCACCCACATTAAGGGTAAGACCGTAGTAAACCAAGCTACACACAAACCTGCAGAAGACAGGAAAAAAAAAAAAAGGTGAAATCAGAGCTGACACTTTGCCTGCCAAATCGAAGCACTGGTCTGGCACAATATACTATGAACTATATTTAGTGTTTCAGCAGATAGGTCTAAAATGTTTCTCTGTAAGTGTATGATGCTTTCTAGGCAAATAACCATTTTGCCTCAGCAAAGACCAAACTCCTGACCTACTGCTGAGTAAAATTTAAGACTACACTTAAGAAGAATGTGCATAAACCAGAATCAAGTTAAAATATGACTATATTATTTGACTTCAGAAATGTCTTTGTCCCTTTTGTTTTTATCAGGTTATACTTTCATCCACACTTTTACCAACTGTGTGTAAACCAAATTTCTCAAGCAGTTCAAACAACACTTCAACCTTCTTTTAATTTCTACACCCTGGTCCAGTTTTATTCACTCATTCTCCAACTGTGTTTAACTCTTCTTTTGTAACCCTATTGTCATGTTAATCCCTGTAGAGGCAGTTGTCTTTAGAAAGAGGAAAGAAACTGGTCACTAATTCATTCTGCAGCAAATCAGAAATTCTCATTTAAGGAACAGAACAATCAACTATTTATTCTGAAGTAAGCACTTGGAAAAGCAACACAAAAACAGCTCAGTGCTGTGTGCTGACAAAATAATTTGTTTTATTCTTAATTGATACATCTTTCCCAAATATATGCATTATAAAAGCAACTATATGAGCCGTAATGCCCGAGGACCTGCACGTCATGTCACACGAAGTTTCTTTAAAGTAGCAGCAAAAGACCTCAGGGCTAGTGAGGTATCTGAAAAAAGGCACTTTTGGAGTTAAATTTCTGCTACGGACTGGAGGGAGCATCACAGGCTCCTGCTCCTCACTACAGAAACTGCCAGCACTTTCTCTTAAGAATTGTTGCCTACAATGTCTACTCATTAGACAAGGTAGGCCATCCCCTGCTAATGGGCTCCTTACACACAAAACAAGGAATAAACCATGTGAAGAGATACTGACAGCCCTGGGCCTAAGAGAAGGACACGGTGACTAATCTCAGCAGCCTTGTGGGTCAGAAGGGGTAGTTCTCAACTATTTTGAGACTCATAACACAAGATAGCAATGCAGAGATAAAACACCTCAGAACTGGACTGTAAAAACGGTTTTGTGCCAGAAATGCACTAAGGAAATACTATAATAGATACATAAATACTATAAAGGATCCTTTTTAGGTACAGTGTCCCTAACAATCTGTAAGACGAGCCAATTCTCAGCACCATATCCTCTCAAAGACTTAAGGAGGTTGCAGTAGCCCAGCTGGGCCCATGAAATATTTCCAGTACCAGGTGAACATCATGATCAAGGTGCGTCCCAGGAGAATCCTGTATCGGAACAGGTCCAGAAAGCTGCCAGCCTCTCTGGAGCTCCTCTCTGCTGGGAGTTTTAATGAAAAAGTGCATTTCTGCTTGCGGTTCCTCCTTGCAATGAGGTAGAGGGCATCTTCTGCCTCGTTCAGACGGCCCTGGGAATAGAGCCAGCGGGGGGACTCAGGAATGAATCTGAAACATACAGACACAGACACCTTTAGGGATTTTCTTCTCTACAAGGCTGAACTTGTCTAAAGGAACAAGACTGAAATGCACTACAGTATAATAAAGAGTTTTTCAAACAACCCTTCAGGTATAACATTCACTTACTGAAACAGAAGCAAAGCATGTTGAAAGGAAACTTAAGCCATGCAAAATTTAAATACCAAGAAATCATATTGAGTGTATATGTATATACACACAAAGAAAGCACAATACAAGCTACAGTATGATTAGGATCCTGTCTTTGGAGAATTCAGAATTAAGGAGGCACACATTACTACAAGTAACACAGGATGCTTTTGTAAGACCCACTAGCTCCATTTCTCATTTTCCACAAGAACAACTTCCATTTCCCATTTTTCAGCTTTTTGCGAAAGTCTCTCCTGTAGACAAGAAAGCAGAAACTGTGCAAAGGTCCTGCTCCTCATGTGCACTGCTCACTTGACAGGTCTGTAACTCCAGCGTTGTCTACTACACAAATCTATTATTTCAGGCTTCCAGAACTAATTTGAACTTTAGCCTTTTGCCAGAAGCTTTTTACAATTTTTGCCTCTGACAAAAAATTGTATTTTTCCTCTAAGCTTAAAATAATGTGATTCTGTGTTTTCAATAAAGAAAGAGCTTAGAAAAAAACATATTTTCTTCCCCAGGATAAAAATCTGATAGTATTTTCTACATTGAGTAATTTTTAAGCAATGTGACAGGGAGACAGTGTGAAATTTAGAAATAAAAAAACCCTTTTCTTACAGGAAAGATCCTTGTGGGTGCAATGCTCTGAAGTCACAAGCATAACTCACTTTAAAAAGTTGTACATATCAATCTGAAAGTTAATTTTTTTCCCAAGGGCCCCAATCACCACAAGGTTTTGAAATATCGAAGTGTCATCTCTGCCTTTCACCTCAAGAGCAGCCTCAAAGACACTTCCCTGAGTTCTGATGCTTCCTTTGAAAGGATTTTTTGAGGAGCAAAAGCTTTATTCAAAGAGTTACTGAAGTGAAATAGATGTAGGAAAGGAAAAGAGCTCTAGTTTAAACAGCAGCTAAAGTAATTTCGTTCTCTCAGTTACTGAGATTTAGACGTCAGAAAGTATGTAAGAAAAGAAGAGCACACTGCACCACAGAGCTTTCAGTGCTGAAACTCACAAAGCCCCTACTACTATCTCCAAAAAGATCACATTTGAAAAACTAAAGGGAACTGCCCATTTTTTCTTTTGCATGTCACCTTTAAGGCTGGACAGGCAAGCAATTTTGATGCTGTTCCCTCTGTGTGAACATAAGAGAAGCATCACGTTATCACATAACCATGAAACCATTCCTGTATCTTTTAACATGTATTTATAGTGCCCTGTAGCACACCGGTTTAGGTCACCTACATACACCAGCTAAAGAATCTATGTGCTTCCCTACCACTCCAGAGACTGTTCCCATCTACAGTAATGCTGCACACACAGTACAATGTAGACTTATAGGCTCAAATACTGCAGCACTGCTATCTGAAGAAATCACAGACCATGGGTGTGGGGGTGTACAAGTTGAAAAAAACACCTTATTTACACCATTTCATGCCATGCTAGAAAGGCAATTTGACTTAGCAGTTTGAGTACTCTGTTTGACTTTTTTTTTTATTGACATCTTTTTCTATGAAACTCAGTTTGAAAAACAACTTACAGAGAGAGAAGAAAGATGACTGCTCCTTCCAGATTAACCACAAGAGCCAGAGTCCTCCAGGAACGAATGAAATACCCTAATAAAGCATACTGGGCAATTCCCACAGCAAAGAACAGGCCACCAATGGAACCTAACATACAATTAAAAACAAAACAAACATTATCACTTCTGTAAGAAACAGTAGTAAATCTTAACACATGGGATCAGACAGGAACTAACTCTTCATTAGCAAAAATTCGTTCAGCAATTCAGGCAAAACCACAGCTCTTTCACCAAAGAATACCCTGTCCTTCATTCATGCAAAGCAGAAGTATTACATCTAATTGCAAAGATCAATAAAAGCCCAAAAAGTGCTCCTCTACACCCTTCACACCCAACAAAGCCCTGTGAACAATGAAGTCTTCTAATTCCAAATATAAGTATGTGTATCTGTGCAGCACAGGTATGCACCTTTCTACACGTAAAAATAAGTACTACAAAACACTGGAAAAGTTGTAGTTTTAGGAGTATGTAGTGGTCATTTGTAGTTCCCATGATTTGTAAGACACCCTATTTTAAAACAGTGTCAGCATAGCACTTCTTGGGCTTTTTAAGTCAGGCCCTGGAGCTGTAGCAGTACAGGCTACGCACACTGCTGAAGGACAGGTCCAACACTAGCAACCAAGACAGTTAAGGGTGTCTGTATCTTCTAAATTCTAAGAGTAACTACTACATGGGACAAGTTTAGTTTTTTTTTTAATAACATTTTCTCATCCTCCTATGATATAAAAACACTTTTGATTTCTTTTTAAGAACTGCCAGGAAGGGAAGAATTGATATTTAGTATACAAACACTTAGCTCTGTTTAGCCAAGTCCAACATTCTGATTAATAGAGCTCATTTGTAACAAACTTTGGATGAGTATTTAGCTGGTAACATTCATGGGAGAAGTTTCAGCTGGATCTTTGTCAGCTTGACTGATGCAGAGATCTGAATGGCCCCAAGTCATCTATCCTGCTTGTTCAAGGCTGATATTAAACAAGCAGAGTTCAAAAACTGTGATCACAGATATGCTCAAGTAGAGCTAAATTTGCAACTGCTTTGTGTGCCTCAAGTGGTGTGTGAGAGTGAAATCTATGAATTCTGACAAGAAAGGCAGTTTACCTGCTAATGCCCAGTAGGCTGTACCCACACACTCATTCAGCAGAACAAAGGCTACCAGTGACATCCCACCATTCATCACCCCCACCAAGAATCGAGAAACGGCAAAGAATTCGTACGAGGGTGAGAATCCATTTGCGATGGCAAACAAGATGTCAAGAGCAAAACCTGGAAAATAAGGCAAAAAGTTTCATTTTAGAAGGGTACCTAAAGAAACAGAAGCATTTACTGGTATCCTTACTTGTTGCTCACTGGCATCTGTCCTATGCCATCACCCAATTTCAGAAGGAAATTTAAATACTTACAGTCAATATCAAAAAGGAGGGGGCACAGAAGGAGTGGTTTTTTGATACACAGTTTGCAGCTTGAATGTTAAAACTCAGTTCATAGCACACAAATTTTTTTTACACACCCCTGGCTGACTCCTGTTAAAGATGGCTTTATATTTATCCCCGATATAGAAGCCACAGTTTAAATATATGACCAAACAGACCTCCTCATTTTTAGAGAGCAGTATAGAAAACAAAGAAGAGAAACATTGCCAGGGGATCATATATGCAGAGCAGGCCCACCTTTATGTGCTTTGAACGAATGCTATTCCTTAAAAGAGAAACAAAAAACATAAAATGTTTGAAATGTTGTTTGATCCAGGGACAGTTAGAAAGCTTATGAGCTTCAAAATAGTATGACGATCACAAATACATAAAAATTAAATCACGTGGACAGGAGATAAATCCTAACAGGCCATACAGGGAAGAACGCTGTTAAAAAACTACTAAAAATACTAATTGCAACTTGCAGAGATCCCATGAGCACAATGCTGCATGAGTGAGAGCCTTTATGATGACTCACAAACCCAGAATACTTCGCAGAAATTCAAATGGTGACTGAATAGTGAAATATTAATTTCTTGCCTCGACTTATATGGCACAAGTATATTGGAATGCCAAAACAAAAGAACAAAATCATAGCACGTGATTTACAGCTGCCTATCAAGCTCTCAGTTAGAAACTGGGTTGTTGCCACTGGTCTTCAGGGACACAACACCTCCATGCCATTCCTTTTGTCGAGGGGTAGTAGTTACCTGTGAGATAGACTTTCTTCCTCCCGAAGCGATCGGAGAGCTGCCCAAAGGAGATGGCTCCAACAAACACACCACTGAAGTAGAAAGAACTGGCAGCACTGACTTTGTACGATGCATTGCCAATTAAAAACCACTGGATGGAGGGGGAAGAAAAAAACAGAAACAACAAACCAGGAAAAAGGCAAGTTAATCAGAATCCAAACAGTTCACCAACAGCTAATAGTTGGAGGGAATGATACATATTTTAAAGAAGATCAAACCCCGCATAAATCTCCTAAGCACAGTATTCTGTAAGTCACCAGTCCCCACTGCTGTCTCCCAAGCTCACCACAAGATACTAACAATTGCACAGCTCTCCCAAATCAAATGCAGTCTTTGATTCTGAAATCAAGAACAGATTCCTCACAGTACGCTAATTTTTGCAGCTTTTTCCCACTTTCCCTTTTTCTGCCTTCTTTTACATAAAGCTGTTAACCTAAATAGACTTAATTCTATATATTGACATGTGTCACTGCAGTGTTGCAGGCACACAATGTGAAAAAACCGCTGTAGTTTATATATGAAGATACTCCTGGACATGCTCCCCTTTATGAACTGTCTTGTCCCTGATCAATACTTTGGTAGCAATAAACAGGTTAGTTAGGTTTTCTGCACACACTTTTTTTACAGTGTACTTTGTCATTTCCAGCTCTTTTCAATTCCAAACACAAAGCTGATCTTGAAATGTTCGATTTGTACAGACTTAATGCCTCAGGTTGAACCTGACAAAATTCTCTGCCCCACAGAAGTGCAGAATGAAAATATGCCATGTTCAAAAGTTATTTCCTTTTGTATGCTAAACACTCCACATCTTCAGTTCCTTTCTTTTTCTATTCCTCTTGCACCTTGAGATAATGTTTCTTTTTAGTGACAACCAACTCTTCTTCCTGTGCTGGTAAGCTGGTGATTATGTCATTATCCCTGCAATAACACTAATCTTCTCTTCATAATCTCTTCCTCTACCAAAATCCCATTAAATATCCTTTCTAGAAAAGCTTATATTACTTCAAAGCTCAGTTATGAACTACCTCATCATGAGAACAGAACCATGCAATTAAACCTCACAAAGATTAGGATGCTAACAAAACATCACTCATAAGCTCCAAGAAAATAACTTGCTTACTTTCTATATCTGCTTCATTTTGAATTGTAACCTTAACAGGGAGGTGGTTATTGATACAGTAGGAAATGCACCCATAAAGCACCAAGACTGACAAAATTCAACTTAAACCAACCACATGACCATAAATCAGCTTTTGAAGCTTCTGCTGACTTTAAAAACAAATCCCAGAAAAATACATTTGTAAAATAATTGCATATGAGATTAATTTTATCCTGAAATAACATTGTCAGTTTGTTTTATAACAGCTACAAGAATCATGCCCTACCTTTTGGTATAAAAATTAAAAAAGCTGCCAACACAACAAAATTGTTGACATGAGATGCTTTCTGAATCATTCAGGGATTAAGGGACAATTTGGTTGTAAAGCAAAATTTGTTCTGAAAATTTATCTCAACATCTAAGCCCCTTAGAGAGCTCAAGGTTTTTCTCTTCTACATGAAAACATGCTACATATATGCTTATTCACAAATCAAGCTTTTTACATCAGAATATTTTTCACTGTAAATCTGTAATGGTCATGTTATCAGTGATGCCACAAGGTTAAGCATTGACATACCCTCCCCAAATGCAGGAAAAAACTTCTTTACAATCAATCATGAAATTAGGTTAATAATGAATTAGTGGTTAAATATTCTCCAGACATGCATGTTCTCACTTAAAATGTTTGTGCTTAGCACATAACCTCCAAATATACCAAATATTCAGCTAACAAATCCATAAAAACTGTATTTTAATAGAGCAAAACAGAAGAGGTAAGAAGATTTTATTTGAATTGGCCTTTACTGAAACATATGCTAAAGACTTAGAAAGCAGAATCTACACAAATTGCCTTGGGTTTTGGGTCTTTTGTTTGTTTTGGCTGGTGAGTTTTTTTAGGGGTTTTTTTATTGCTCAAGCAGGCTTTGTTATTTACCTGCATTTCTTATTTATGTATGCAAAATGTATAAAAATCTGTATAAAATCTATGTCATTTGCTAGGCTCTACAAGCATGTCTGACTCCTCCAGTTTAAGTGAGTGAAAGATTCTTGGGCAAGTTAAAAAAACAAAAAAGAAAAACCCCAGAGAAAATTAAAAAACTGTACTGAGTTTTAAATAATGCTTAAGAAACCCACTATCCATAAAAATTTTAATTTAAATGGTATCATAAGTACTCATATTCTCTTTATTGCCAGAACAAGAAGCAATGCCTTTTGTACACAATGGCTTGGTGCTATTCCAAAGCTGGCCATTTTTATTAATATGGTCCTGACCAATAAAGTGCTTTACAGAGTAATTTGGATAGCATTAGTACCTCTGGACAACAGCCACAAACTATCAAGTGGTACTGCACTTGACTCCACAGCTCAGCTCTACATTCAGGCCCTGTAACCAATGCACTCAGGGCTCTTGTACAGAACAATTGGACATTAACAGATACTGACAGCCCCAGGAAGGGCAGGTGTTGCACACATCAGTGCAGAGTCTGGAATCATTTCTGTAGGGACTGTGGCTAGACCATGAAAGAAATCACTTAGAAAATGCAGAGGCCGTGCCAATGAAGCCAAAGCTTGATTTGGAATAGAATGTGAGGGAGTTGCTTTGTCCACCTGACTCCCCACTGTCCATGTTCTTGTGTCTGGAGTTGCAAGGACTGCAGGAACTACTTCCTCTCCAGTTCCTCCAGTGCTTGCTAACTGCATGATGGATGCACTACATGCACTGGAGCTCAGCAAGGGGATGGCCAGAATGAGCTCAGAGTCCATAAAGGAATTTGAGCATATTAGTAAAATGAATGTTGTGATTCCAGCTCAAACATGGAACCAGGCTGCAGGATGCAATACATAACTTCCTCACGGAAAAGGTGGGAAATTTTGGAGCAGAACATTGGTCAAGATGTGCACAGCAATATAAAGCTAGCTTTTGTTGCCAGTAAAGATATGAGCACACTACCTGCTCTCCAACTGGAGGCAGCACGTTTCATTTGCTAATCAAAACACACACTAGTATGCAAGAAAAAAGCAGTACAAGGACCCCCCACCAAAACCATCTCAGCAAGATTTACTACTCACACAGGAGGCTGCAAAACGCATTTCAGACTTACCTCAGAGACTATGGATGTGAAGCTGCTGTCAAAGTGTATGTGTTTATGCACCTCGCTGCCATTGGCAGTCAGAAGCCATTCCCCAAAAGCTCTCTGCTCGCTCACTGAATGGTTGCCATGGCTCTGATTAGCTGAGAGCCCCTGGAGATCCCAGTGGTAGGGAGGAGTCGCACCCACCAATGCGATGAGGATGGCTTCAGTGGCCACGTAGAGCTGGCATGAAAGACAAAAAACATCAGAGATGCTCAGCTTGAATCCAAGCAATGTATCCTCCACAGCTGGACTGAATCAGTATTAAAAATATGCCTATTTTTATATTTGCCTTCTACCACTATGAGATGTCATGTGTAGGCTCTGCCTACCGAACAGCACACACTGAAGAACCACAGCTTTAACAAAGTGATTCTTGTACTTTTTATGCGTCGGATACTTGACAGAAAATAAGTTCCCCTCCTGACACCTTTCCCTCAGTCAGATGGCCCCAACTCCCACCCACAGTAGGTACAGATCATGGATGGAGAAAGAGTTATTAGAAGTACCAAGGAGGAAAAAACCTCTAATCCAAGTATATTACACTTATATCCTCTCTTTCCACCTGTACTGTTCACACATTTAATTTGGTATTTGGACTAGATCTCATCCTCATGGTTGCATATCTAATCTTTCCCAGTTTTAACAAAATTAATTTTTTGCTGGCTTTCTACCTTCTGTGGAGGAGTTTTACTCTTAGAAGAGACAACTATGTGAGCACACACATGCATTTTTTATACACCTACACATTTACAGATACACACAAGGTTTGAATAGTGATCAACAGCAGCTTTTGTTTAGGAAAGACTAAATAAAACTGCTAGAAACCCAGACATTTCAAGCCTGGTCTAGAGCTGGATTACTGCTGCTTGCTCAGAAGAACATTCGTAAGTCACATTACAACTACAGCTTAAAACCCAGTGCTTGAGACCTGTTTGAACATAGAAGTGGCACAAATTCTGCAAGAGAAGATAGATCACAAAGTCTTCAGAGGCAAAAGGCATTGCTAGTAACAACCACACACACTCTCCAAATAAAACTGCTTCATCACAAGCCCTTACAAAGGAACTGTAACTTGGCACAGAAGTTGCTGACAAAACAAACAAACAAATCCCTTCCTCCACAAAAGACCCTCATTCATGCCTCTCCATTCTTCAAACCCTACTTAGGTACCTCCTGAACAGTCCTTGCTCGGCTCCCAGCACCTCCTCCCCATGTTCTCAGGAAGAATGTATCCACAGAAGTGTGTTCTCTCAGAAGGCTGCTTCACAAATAATTTGCAAAACTGGGAGGACCACAGGTACAAAAAAAGCAGCCTGAGGACCTCTGAATTCTGATGTAAGAAACACCAGATAATACTACTCTGGTCTGTACAACAGCTGAGCAGTTGGAGTTACACCCAGGTCTAAACAAGAATTATTACCAAACTAAAACAGATCCCCGAGTTATTACCTGAAAGTAATTTTTCCCATCAGTTCCTTTTTGTATTCTACATGAGAAACTGCTACTTTAGTGGCAGGAGGTAGGTAATTTAAAAAAAATATTTCTCTTTCCATTTCCCATTAAAATTATCAAATATCAGAATAAATTTGGAAAAAAACAGTTAACTGTTATTATTTAAGCTAAAGAACAACTTCTAGATCAACAACAATGAAAAGTAAAAGAACTCATCTGGGAAAGAAGGCAATGACTAAGATCAGATGGGAAAAGAGGTTTGAAAAAGCTGAGTGGCCACGTTGCTAAGGATGTGTGGATACAGTACTCTCAAGAACAGCTTGAAATTACTCAGAAATGAGAATTACAGGTCATGATGTGTAGTGCATCCCTCTACTGTGACTCACTCAGACAATCATGTGTCAGGACTAAGTGATAACATCCTTGCTTTTGTCTTGTGAAATAATAAACATATTTTTGAAGTAGATCAGGAAATTAAATCCTCAAGGCGTTTGGTTTCAAGAAGGAAAACACAACACTTCATTTTTGCACTAGGTGAAACCGGCTACAGAAAATTGAATAGAAAAATAAGCGATTGCAGACATATGAAAAAACACTACAGTTTTTTTCAATAAAAAACCCAACAATCAGCCTTAAGCCTAGTGGCTGCAGCAACCAAGGATATCACAAAGACAGAAACACTTTCAATTGATTCGTGCAATCAGCAAACCATATGAAGATGGAGATGTGTTTTGAGGTTATCAAATAGTATTGTTCTATACTCAAGCCCACGGAGTCACTGCTGACACAAAACTCTCCTTTCTAGTGAGCACCTGCCTTGTATTTTGGGTAAGAGGTACCATAAACCCAATTAATCTCATTGTGGAAACAAAACTAAGCCCACAAAACACCCCTCAAAATTAATTTACAATTCTGAAGGTCAGAAACATTTTCTAGAGGTGATCTTAAAAACATGATCAAGGAAACTCCAGAGTTAATTACAAAATAAACTTTTCATTTAAATAGGAGTTGTGTTAATGAATCTGAAGATTCCTCCCTTAAGAACTCTAAATGTTTTCACTTAACAGCAACATAGTTGTGCAGACTGGTGAACAACATAAAACACTAACAAATCAAATAGAAATGTTATATAACAACTGTATAAAATATAAAATGGTTACATTATATGCACTGTGGCAAATAAAGCCCTTCATTTTTCATTTGTGCTATAACCCAAGTCAAATCAAATACATGTCATTTACAGTATAGTTCCTATTCATAAAACATTTTAATTGGTTCTATATGGATACTTACCGTTCCCTACCAAATTCCCTGCACTGATCTATATTAATCAAGAAGAATACCAAGCACAGGGGGACAAGGCACCAGCTCATAGTCACTCATGAGATGAGATGCTTAAGAGTTCTGTTAGTTGAGGTTTCTCCTGTTTGTTAATATTCTCTTTGGGTTAAAATTTTATAGTCTGCCTAAATTAGAAAACTGTGGTGTAAGGGAATTTACTAAAAGGCAATGCCCTAATAACCTGTAATCTTTCATGTTCCCTGCTAAGTAGAATGGATTTTAGTTAGACAGTTAAAGCTATTTCACTAACAGACTTTGAAATTAACTTAAAATTAATATTAATAGAAGTGCCTGCCATGTCTTGACCAGCTTTCCTGATGTTTGTTTTCACAATAAATTACATCCAAGAAAGATGTAGAATCTCTAATAAGACCAGCAAGGAAGGGGGAAAATGAATTTAAAGTTTCATTTGTGTATAATGAAAACTAATACAAAAATAATTTAAGAAACTCTTTTAGATCTCATAATTTACCCATTATGAAGCACAAATGAAAAAACAAAAGTAAGACTTCAATTCCAGGAAGAGCAGCTTTCAACCCTTTCAGTCAGCTCATCAGCAATTCCCAACTAGCCTGGTCATTCTAGACAAGCATCAGCTGAAGCATTCACTGCCGAACAAAATTATGAGTAAGACAGTAACTTCTGACCTTTCGAATACAGAAACATTAAAACTGCACCCTGAGGAAAGACAGAAATTAAGGAAGAGCAATGAATGACCTTGCTCTGGTAGTAGCCTTTGATAAAGAGATGGTTACAATTCAGGATTAGAGTAATTTCTCCTGAACCCGTGACAAGCAGCTGAAAAGCTGGAGGGCAACCTAATTTTTGAAAATCTGATGACCTCATCTGCTCCAAGTCATCTCCAAAGGGTGATTTGGCTTCAAATTCACATTATTTTTTCTCCTCAATAACTCCTATGTAGAAAAGCCCTAAAATGTCTTCTTGTTGCAAAATTATTATTTTCTGCTGACAACACATTCCTCTATGAACACATCCTTCCCTTCTTGGTGGCACAGTAAGAGGGAGAACACCGTAAGACAGAAGGAAAGGCTCTCATAGTTAAAGCAAAGAATCACCACATGCAGAAGAACATGAAATCTCAGTTACTTACCAAGCCCAGCCCCACTCTGACAGGAAATACTTCCCATGCAGAATGCCACCATTGCTGGTTATTACCTGTGACCTATCAATGACAGAGCAGATACGTATTTTGAAAGAACTTCGGGTTTCTGCAGAAAAACAGAGAAAACCTACACCATTTAGTATTTTTCAGCCTGAAACTTCCGGCCTCCAGAATCCACAGCAAATAGTCCAAGGTCTGTCCAAAACCTTACATAACTTCATTCCAGAAATTCTTTAACATCTACAATGAAGACAAACTTTGCACAGCAGATCTCTTAGAGCCTCGCCTCCTACAGGTTTGTGGAAAATGTCCATCTAGTTTCCCCTTCCTGTTCCAAATAGCCAAACACACACCTCTCAGCTCTGTTTCATGCACAGTGTTATTCTGGCGGGCAGTGGCAGCAGTGGGGGGGCTGTTGCTCCTGCTCAGCCTGGCCAGCCAGCACACGTGCCCATTAGTCAGGTGACTGCTGCCATACTTTACTTTCTACGCGCAAACACTGGTGTCTGAAGGGCAAATACCTTCACTGTACAAGCTTTCTGCAACATCAGTCCAAGTGACTCCTGTGTACACACCTTTGTCTGACAGGGCCACAGGAACACAGCACCCTCACTCACATCACAAGTTGACAGGTCTCTGAACACAAATAATGAAGTTGGAAGTGATTTTTCTGCTCTTAAAAATGCAAGGCAAAAAGAAACCTCACAGACTGATAACTTAGAGAATCAAGGCAATACATGTGAACCAAAATTACAAAAAAGCACTATTAATACTACCTCTGCTTCAATAGGAATATTCAAGGAAGTCAAACTACATTAATGTGCAATCAAGTGCCACGAGTCCTCAGTCAAGTATCAGCTACATAGTTTCACCAATATCATATCAAAAGTGCCACTCCACTCTTCTTATGAGGAAAAGGACTTACAAAAGAACAAAGCAAAGAAGTGCTGTAAGTTCCTATGCTAGGCTATGAATATAATGCAAAACAGCCCAGGATTGGACCAGCTCAATGGTATAGGATAACATGAAAAAAAGTCAGCAACTGCTGGCAAAAAAAAAAGCAGGAACTGTGGGCTGACAGGTATCAGGCAGGGTTTAGTTCTGCTTCCACAAGCACGATTATTCTTTTGTCTGTGTTTCATGCTTGCCCTTCTTTCTGTCTGCACCTTCCAGCCTGTGTTGGCTATGAACTTATCTGATTCACAGGCAGTATTTTAAGAGATCAAAGTCCTCACTTTTGCATGCTGTTTTGGGACACTGCCAAGGAATATTGGGTGAGCATCTTGGTCTCTTTCACAGAGGCAGTTCTGCTAAGACTGTAAGAAGAGTATATTCTTGGCTAAAGCATTTACTGATTACGTCCCAAGTTTTTGTTTAATGTCCAGACTGAAAGACAATGCTGACAGTTGTATAAGCTACTTTCATTTATTTATTCATTTTAAGGACCTCTCCGAGGGTAAGCAATTAGATCTACTTGTGTTTTGTTTGTGGGGTTTTTTAAACTGAAAAATGTCTTCTTTTTACTACTATTTCAGAGCAAGATGATGCTCCAGAACAGAAAAAATATGTGTTCCCAGTTTCATTGTGGAACTTGCTAAACCACTTACAGTCTACAGGTCTCAGAATTCCCTGAATTATATCTTAAAAGTGCTCAGAAAAATAATTAAGAATTACAAAATTGTTTCAGCACTCTTAAATTCACTGTAAAAGGGGATAATCTCTTCAGAAGGAAGTCTGTCAGCTGTCTACAAATTGAAAGACATTAAAGAACTCTGGTATTCATATATTTGTAAGACACCTGCAACTAAATATCACACCACAAAGTTCAATAAACTATACATACAACTCTCTTCATCTTTCCCTGTACAAGGATCTCAAAAGTTTCATTCAGCCTTCCAAGGTAATTCGAAACACCCTTTCACCCCGAGCCCACCAGGATTAGGAAAATGACCAGGTGAACACAGTGTTTAACCAAGTTAAATCGCAAACTTAGTCAGAGATCAAACTGTAAACAGACAAGACCTAGAAAGCAGATGTTATTGCTCCAGAGGGACTCCAGTCCCACTGGGCTAACACTTGGAAAAAGCAAACAGAGGTTTTGCTTAATGCAAACAATACACACGAAGCACTATCTTACAGAAGTAATTATATTAACTACTCCAGTTAAAATAACAAAGACATTTGAGAACACAATGTATCTGTGTCAGAAATAAAGAGCAACTATCTCATGCAAGTGGGAAACAACTATTCTGAGTTCAATTACACACCTACTAATTCTCTCACCCAAGAGGAAAGGAAATTTCTAAAATGGAGACGTGTCAGTGAGGAGTGCCTTGATATTGCTTGTGGAAAAACACGGGTAATTTATTGCCTACAAAACACGGTGAGTTAGAGACTGTGTGTACACAGGGCAGGAGAGAAGGAAGGGGAGATAATGTGTCATAATACAAACAGTTTTAACCCATGGTGTTTGCTACCCAGTAGAATTATGCCTGTTAAATCCCAGGCTGCTCTTCCAAGGGTACTCAGAGGACAGACTGGCTGGCTGGATTGTAGTTTGCCAGGCTGAAAGGCAAATAGCAGAAGATGGGCTTGCTTCAGCTCCCACTGAATTCAAATACCATCCCACTGCACCAAATATTCTATGTAATAACAACTTTATTAGTAATAATCTGAAAACAACTCCCCATATGTTTTACTCACGCCCATAGAAAGATGACAATCACTATTGACACAGTGCCTCCCCAGACACCTTCCATTCCCCATTGCTGAAAAGACTTTGCAAAAATCAAGGCATTCCGTCACAGTTGCAGTAAAGAGCCCCAGAGCAAGTTCGTTCTGACAACTTCACTCTAACACAGCATGTAGCCACCTTTCTATTTAAAAAAAAAAAGAAAGTTGAGTTTTGGTTTGCTTTTGGGACTGCTTTCAGTTCTTTTAAACAGGCAGAATACTGACACCTTCCCTCTTGCAAGCCTTCAGAATGTCTACTTTGTGGCTCTCAAAACTCAAGCTTCTTGCTATGCCCATGAGCAATAGTTCTGTTAAGGTCTTTACAACAACACACTGAACAGGCATCTTCTCAGACTGAACTGCACAGAGGCTGAAGTCAGCCTTGTAAGTTAAATTGCAGAAGCTGAGTAGAGGTGTTGATACAGATATACATGCATAGAATGTGTGGTTTAGTGTCAGAGTAAATGCTGTGATCGTCAGAAGAGGAAGAGCGTCCAGCCATTGTAAATGGCACTTAAAAACACCTAAATATGAGCTCAACTGTATGTGCTCTGCAGGTCAGATACAGCTAAAGAAGGCAACGTCTTGAAGTTACAGCTCACATTTCTGCTCTACCTCAAGCTTGCTCTGACCATACTCTTGCAGATGAATGCAAAGCACATAAATGTATGAGAATGATGCATTGGTTTGATTGAGATACAACAGAACTTTGAGGGAAAATGAAGACATAGGCAGCTGATTAGGCATTCCTAACTTCCCTCCACTAAGAATGATTTTTGAAAAAAAAGAAGCAGAAGCAAGTCAGCTTTTTGAAATTAACCAGTAAGGAAGCAGTTGTTAGCATCCAGACAAGGATTGTTGGTCAGCATCACTGAAATCAAATGTCACATGTGACCAAAGAACTACCTTTTTTTCTTAAAAGATTTCCCCCACCCAATTGAAGTAAATGGTAGGATTTGTCTTCACTTAGAACTTCCATCAACTTTGAAATGGAAATATTCTTAGCTAAATGAGGTGCAGCAGTTTTATGCATCAATAGCTTACAGACTCACACCCACCTCATTTATTTGTCCTCCCAAACAGGAGTATGCTATATCAGAACACGGATTTATATTCAGTTATGAAGTACCCGAAAAGCCTTCATCACATGTACACAGAAAGCAACAAGCATCCTTCAGCATAAGCACGTTCTGAGTAAGATACAACGCACAAAAAGATGTGGGAAGACAAAGCTTTCCTCAAGAAAAACATTTGGGTCCCTACTTTTTATGCTTGTATTCATGCCACATTTGAAACCTCTCCTCCATGGAAGGAGCCGCACATGTCTGACACACATTCTGCAACTGCTTTATTGAGAATCAGAGGGACTTAAAACTCATACTTCTCACACAGACATAAAGAAAAAAACCCCAAACACTGAGGTAATCAAACTCAAGAAAGGTTACACACAAATTCTGAAAATGCTTTTCCTGTCTGCCACGTTGCTCACTTACTTTACAGACACTCGTAGGTGAACTCTGTCTAAGTTACACGACAGGTAACTTTGGGTAAACACCATACCAGTCATGATGTCCCTGGAATAACTGCAGCACACTATACCAGAGTTCTAATGCAATTTGTGTCATATCCCTCTCCTTTCTTAATTTTTAATTGTTCATTACATTTCCAATTTGTTCTGCTCTTCCTATTCAGATATAGTCCAAACAGTATACATCATCAAGGACTGGGAATAAGCTGTTCAATGTATAATCAATTCTGGCTGGTTCAAAGAAAAGTTTAAAAGATACAAGCAAATGTAAGTATTAAAAGAAGAGTCACTGACGAAGTATTTCATTACTAACATTGCAACTACAGAGTCATGTGTCATGCCATTAAAAGAGGCAGAGTATGTACAGGGCATAGATAAGAAACATCAAGAAACAGTTAAGCAAGGCTACATAGGGGCTCACATCCACATCCTGTCTGAAGACAGACACTATTTCTTCTGAATTATTTCTAAAGATTTGGAATGAGCCTGCCTTACTTAAGCCACATGCCCCACAATGTGCTTTCCCTCAAAACATTTGTGCAGATGGGATCAATAAAGACCATCTTTCTGCACTGGGATATTGTAATGATAGGAGTCATACATGATACTGTTGTCAACAGTAAAGTGATGTTAGCAACACCACTCATTACAGCTGCATCACAAATAGTTTGTTTTAAGGCAAAGATATAATTCAAGCAATTTGATGTAACTATCTTAACCGTTTTTACATCCCCCTTTCAGTTAGTCAAGAGTTTCTAAGACAGATGAAACAGCCACCCTTGGTAATTATCCATAGTGCTGTACAATGCACATAACCTAAGGCAAAGCCTTTTTCAGCTGTGCAAACAAGAACTCCCTTTTAAACTTTAACATGTTTTTAAAAGCCTTTCAGTGGAGATATGCTAAGAGCACATTTCCATTCTCAGTTTGGATTTGGGCAATCTGTAGCTCCGATTCACTAGCAAAGGCCAGACTTGTTCAACCACTCATGTTGAACCACAAGAGACAAAGAAACTTTTTAAATATGTTTGCGTGCTCTCAAGCATCTGATCAAGGTGTAGGATTTTGCCTCATGTTGCTACACACACTAAAAAAACACCAAAAGACTATTCTTTAATAATACTTCAGTATAATTTCTTCAGAAGATTGCGACAACCTTTCCAGGAATCAACAGGTGTCAAGTACTTACTTCTAGCTCAAAATAAAGTCCTAAGTATTTTAAGAGTTATCAGCTCCCTTTGTTTCTTCCTCACTTTCTTAAAGATATACTAGAAATGCAAGACTAATCTAACCTCAATTTCACATCATTAGTCAATCTTCACATTCTTCAGGTAAGTCCAGTCTTTCTGTAATTCCATGTAATTTGGAAAAACATTTCTCTGCATTAGCTGTGGTCAGCCCATTATAAAGTTAGCAACCACTGCTACAGAACACACCTAAAAGTCTTCCAAATTCCTATTAAGTTGGTAGTGAATAAGCCAGGCATACCTTAATACAGTAACAGCTCCAGAAGGTTAATGAATAACAGCAGCAGGTAGCAGATGAATAATAGAAATCAGGGAAGATGAAAAGAGGAGTCCACAAGACTTATAATTAATCTAGTTTTACACTGGTAACACAGAAAAACATTTATGTAATTACAAGCAACCTGGAGGTTTTTGCCAGAATGTCAGTAAGTTCATTCCACATATCAAGTACCTGTTCACTCAAGTCCACCTGAAAATTGACCCATGTGGGAAGTCTCACCCCTACAGACAGAAGTGCTTGGTAGAGCATAGCTCAAAGAAGTTCTGTGAGCTAAACTATGTCTGTAATTAGAATTCAGGGACCAGATACACTGGTGTGTCAGTAAGGCTACACAGTGGAAGTAGCTTACTATAGAAATTTGTATTAAAAAAATCCCACTAAAATGAAGGAAAGTACTTGTAAAGTATGAAACTCAAAGAGGTTAGTAACATGCAGAGACGAAGAAGCACAAAAGCCTACAGGAAAGCAAGTGCATCTGCAGGGAATCTTACCAGGAAGGGAAAGCACAGAGTCTAAGCTCTGGATATTGGCAATTAGGTGAAGGAATTTGACACACCAGATAAATATTTTTCACACATTGGGTATTCTTACCTTTAAGAATGTAGAAATACTTTTTATACCAACAGGCCAGCATGAAAATAGAGGCCAACTGAGGGAGCACATGGAAAGGGACAAGGAAACTAGCAATAAAATGGAATAATCGGTCCATGGCACAGCCAGTGACAGGGACTACCAGGAGTTCTCATTCTGCTGCCATATGCTGCATCTAATCCACTACAGGAGCCCACAGTTACCTAGATCTACATCACACTCACAAGGTACATTACTTACCTTCGGGTCCATCCTCCAAAGGCTGATGATAACCCAGACAAAAGACTAACAGTCGTAGAACCTGCCTTCAGTCTTGCTGTCGCACATCCCAGTGACACATTATGCAACTTGGCACCAACAAAGGAACACAAAAAGCAATCAACCACCCAAGCAGGAACCAGTTGAATAAGTCCACATTCTACTCATGAACTGAAAGACAACAAGCTGCACAGCTAAATTTCTTGCAGACTCCTGTGCCTGCATGACCTGAAGTAAAGAAAACCCACCAGAGGATGATCTTCATTGGTACAGGTCAAGGATCAAAGATAACATGAGAAGAAAAAAAGCAGACCCGCAAACCTACTATCTTTTATTCTTCGTTATTGGGAATTTGTTCCAGGATTTGCAAAGATCCATGAGAAAAGCAAGTTAATCCATTAAAACCAAAACAAACAAACACAAACATGATAGAACAGATGACCCATACTAAAAATTCTGGAAACACAGAGCACTTGTCATGGTTTGCAGTTCATTCCAGAACATGATCAGCACTGGAAGAAAACGTAACTATTACTTCCTTAATTCCTAATCTTCAGTGAACATATACATTTTCTAGCCAGCTAGCTAGCAGAACAAGCAATGTCTAATCTTAAGGAATTAATCAGCTAAATCAGTATAGAAAAAGAGAAAAAAAAAAAACAGTACAAGGAAATAGAAACCTACAAAGCTTTTGCTGTTTATCATTCTAACTTTGCAACCAAGTACAGAGTTCCCATCCAACAGGACTAGGCATCAGAACTTTCTTTGGTCGTCTCATAAAGCTTAACATTTCGGTCAGTCTAAGGGAAGTAAGAGTTGTCAGGAGAAGACCATCTTCAGTCTCACAGCTCATGACTGGAAGTTCTTGATTACTACAAAATATGAGTCAGCAGAGGTGGGAGGACATTTAAGTTCCCCTCTTCCTTCCTGCAACTATTAAATTTCCACAGTGGAAGTAACCCAGCACTTGTCAGCCTAGCTGAATTCGTGACAATGAACTTTTTGATGCTAACATGGGGTAAAACCGACTTCTGTCAGATTCAAACCATACTTCAGTCCTACGCCTGACTGTGACAGTACACGTATTATTCTTGTCTTCCTTTCCTGTTCTCACAGGAATATGCACAAAGATGAAGCAAAACTGAAAGGTGACAAACGTGGCTGCAGAGCACATCACTTGTTCATGCAGTCTCAGAAACTCTCTCCAAAGAGTCAGTCTCTTCTAGAGCCCTAGAAGAGTGCTCTCTTCTAGCACTCTACTGTTACTTTGGACTCCACTTTCATCACAAAACTCTTGAGTTTCAGATTTGTATCTCAGAAACCTGACTACCCAAAATGTAGGGCCTCATCCAAATACCTAATGGAGAAACACTGCTCCTGTGTTCTAAGAGTTAAGTCGGGGCAAATCAAAGCACCATAAGCAATCATCACCTGTCAGCTGCACAAGAGCTGCACACAGAGGTATCAGTGACCACCTGTCACTTTATCAGTGACAATCAAGCCACATGCAACCCAGAAATTCCCAGTCTAACCCATTAACTCTAGGTTGTGCAGGATTCCCAGCAGAGCCTCTCACAGAAGTCCACGTCTCCCAGACCAGGTCATGAAAGCCGCAGTTTAACTTCACCCAGCCCTTCACCTGACCAGTTCCTGATGTGCTTCACGAGTGACACAAGGTGTACCCGTTCCAGCAATGCAGCACAGACAGCATCAGCTACTTGCCCTAAATTCACTCTGCAGAACTGAGCGCTGCCTTTGGGCAGAGGTCACCTGTGTCCCAGGAGCACAACACGCTGCTGGAGGACAGACCCAGACGGGAAGACTAGTTAGTGCCACCAGCAGCCCTCAGCAGAAGCCCTCCAGGACCAGCCTTCGCACCGGACAGCACTCACGTCAGGGACATCCACCCAACACTTCGGAAACAGCTGTCCACCGCATTCAGAGCATCCCCCTCCCAGCACTGCTTCCCCCTCGGGACAGGACCGAGTGGGAACGGCGGCCTCTCACCTGGAGGAGCACGGCCAGCAGCACGCACAGGTACACCTGGTAAGGGCCCATCTGCCCCACCAGCGGGAACGCCTCCTCCACCTCCATCCCGCTCCCCGCCTGCCGCGCAGCTCCTGCGAGCGGCCGCCGAGCAGCGCATCCCCGGGGCGGGGCGCGGAGCGGCGGCCGGGCCCTCGTGGAGCTGGAGCTGAAGGAGAGAGAGGAGGAGGAGGAGGAGGAGAGAAGGGAAGGGAAGGCAAGGGCGGGAGGCTCGATGCGGTGCTCCTGCGCAGGCTCCGGGGAGAGCAGCCGGGATGCGGCCGCCTCCCTCCTTCCCGGGCGGCCGCCGGGGAAGCGGAAACGCGCGGCCCCAGCGCAGGCGCAGGGCCGGGAGTCAATGGATTGGGATGGGGGCGTGTGAGGGGCTGTGCAGAGTGAGGCGCTGGGTCACAGCGCTGTCAGTGAGGCAGCGTCTCTTAGCGTGAGCGGGCTCGGCACGGAGGAGGTGGTGCGGAGGGGGATGTGCCTCCTGCGGTCACACCTGGTCACAGCTCTTGGGAAGGGGAAAGAGCGCAGAGCTGTTGCCGCTGAACCCTTGGTTAGACCAAGGCAGCACGCTGGCTCCGTGCTGGCGAGGTGTTCGGGTTTTATGGCACTGTACGTGCTGCAGCTGGGCTCTCAGCGTCCCGTTTCATCCAGCAGGCACAGCGGGGTTACAGTGTGCGCTCAGCCGGTTTGCACCGCACTCAACAGGGTGTCCCTGTGTCTGGGAAGCTGTACCCACATAGTGCACACTGCTTTAGTTCTGCCAGTTCACAGCGGACCCCAAAATGCTGACACACCTCAGCTGTGGAATATTCTTTAATGATACTTCATAGCCTACCTGCCGATAGCTGGAAAAAAAAAGCCTAATGTGGCATAAGGCTATTGTGTAGGTGCCACTAGAGGTCAGTTCTGCACCCACACAAATCTTACTGTTCTTGATCTAATGCCCGATGAGGACATACCTCTCTCCATTACACCAGTCACCACAAAACCGTAGTTGTATTTTATAAAGAGAATTTGGAGAGCCTTCATTGTGAACATGGGGTAGAAGTTCTCACTTAGAAGTAATGAGACTGGTTTGGAAAGGGGCATGAACTCTACTACATACAGAAGGGAAGGGAGATAAATACAACTGAAGCAGTCATCTTGCAAAATGGCAATGAGCTTTTCATGGTCTGTTTTCATTACACCTTTACAATAAAGCTCCAGGAACATGAAACAACTTAGATTGTTGAGACTTTTTTTATCTAGTGGTACCAAGAAGCAGCAGCAACATCTTTATGCTTGTGGGAGGTATTGTATGAACAATAGAAAAGAAGAGAGTTGTCATGAGCTGTGACCTTTAGGACCATGCCAGGAGCCTGGGAAATAATACCATTTCTGTGCTGAAAAAAATCTTGGCAAATCGACAATCATCAAAGCAATTTACTCTTAAAATGAAATTCACCTTTGCCCTAAGCACTTCTTTTCATATTTGAGGCTTAGTACAGATTGATTAAAGGCAAAACAGCAAAGGATTTCTGAAATGTCAGGACCTTTCTGCTGTTCGCCCAACTGCACTTGTCTCATTTTATTGCTCAGCTAAGATGTGGAGGAGATGTCCTTGTGTTTGGGAGTTCTGCACTCATCTCCCCTGCATCATTGCCACTCTCCAAACCAGTTCAGCCCCATTCTGTGGCAACCGCAGCTTTATTCCAGCTTGCCCAGCAACAGGGAGGGCTGTTGCCTTCACCATCAACACCTGGCTCCTCCTTGACTCTTGAGCAGAGATGAACAGATCCTAGGGAAGGAGGTGGTTCATGGCTCCCTGTCAGATGGTACTGCCTCCTGAATCGCCGTGTGCACCCTGCATTCCCCAGGCACTTCTCATCTCTGTCTCACTTGGGAGCACCAGCACTCCTGCCTGGGGGTTTTCCTCCCTATGTTCCCTACTTGCTTACAGCCACCCAAGTTCCAGGCTCTGCCTGCTATATGGGCAGCAATTAAGAACTGTCAGTTTCTGTATTCACCTCCGTGGGGTGCTGCCTTCCAGATGATGCTTCTGCTCTGCTCCTGCCACACCTCTGCTGAGATAACACCTCTGATTCCCACAGCTTCCAGTCCCAACCATAGTGAAGTTTCAGTGTTGGCCTTAGGCATGTCAACACTGTGCAACAATGCCCTGTGCCTGGGGAAAACAGCTGTCAGGGAGCTGTCTCCTCTTGTGCTGCTGCTTCCCAAACTGAGTCCAGCAGAGAATCATGAAGGTGATTAAGGGACTGGAGCATCTGTCATGTAAGGACAGGCTAAGAGATGGGACCGTCTAGCCTAAAGCTAAGAAGGGTCAGGAAAGAACTTCACAGTGCATGTAAATAACCTGATGGAAAGGAATGAAGAGGAGGAGCCCAGGCTCTTCTCTTCCAACAGGACAAGAGGCAATGGAGACAAGTGAAAAAAAACTCACTGGCAATGAAAAACCAATGTCCCATGAGGCCAGTGGTTTTGGAGAGGATTGGATGCAACGTTTAAAGGTTTCGGTCAACAATAGTACTGCACTCCACTTAGCCAATGATCTGTCCTTGCTGAAGCCCTCAGATCTTCCCAGAGTATTACTGTCGGTGAAGTTCATTACTGCACAATTTTCTCCCTCCTCCTCCTCATTAATAACCATGTCAAATAAGAATACTCTTAATAATCCTGTCTGTGGGGAATTTTTCTTTTAATGAGAGCAAATCAGGCTTCTTACTCAGCCAAAAATAAATAAATAAATAAACTCAGCCCCCTAGGTTTTTCCACATCGCTCCAAATCCCCGCTCTGTTGCTACTGCTTCATGGGTTTGTTGCCATTAGAGGCTTACACATCAAATTCATCTGGGCAACCCAAAACTGAGACAGCTGCATTTCAGCCTTTTTGAAATAATAGTTCCAGATACATTCTACCATTTTCTGTCTGTATGTAATGATGACCCAGAGCATTCAAAGTACTAGATATATGTAAATGCAAAGGAATAACCCTAAGCTATATTCCTCTCCGGAAAAAAAAAAAAGGAAAATCAGATATCTTAGAGCTTTAGAGCTAAAAACTCATTCTGGTTTGTTGATGTTGTGTTTCCAGATTTGTTATATTCATTTGTAGTAGATTCTGACAATGGCTGGTAATTTTTCTTTGAAAACACAATAGTAATTTCAAAAAAGACCTTGAAAGGACTTTTGATGTTGCCACCCTCTGGCTGGGGATTTCTTACCTTATACAAAGGTGTCCACACAAATTCTTGATTCAGTAGTTGGCACAGATGAGATCTAAAGAAGTTCTGCTCATAATGGAGCAAGTTTCAGGTCATCCATGTGTGCATATTGTGAGTTAGATATAGAAATCTGTAACTCAGGCTGCTGTGGATGACAGAAGATAAGTGGGTTCGAGTGAAGGATCAACAAGTACCAACAAGTACAAAACTCCTCTGAGGTTTATATAAAAGAGAAAACACCTCTGCCTCTGAAAAGTCCCCAGGAGACAAATTGTGCAAAGCTGGGTCTGAAGGAAATACTTACCCTCTCTTGTGATACTTCTGTGTAGGCATTAGTTCTTGGCCACAGCAAGAGATGACATTTGAGCCAGAAAGGACATTTGCAGTCCTGTTGCCACTTTTGTGATCTTTCACTTCATCAGGTTCACATCCCCTCGTGGCCTCCACCCCCCTACCTCACAGGAGGTTTCCACCACATCAGCTAAGCTGAACATTGAACACTGAATGGCAAAAGACTGAGCTCTGACTGCAGCAGTGAGAATGGCAGCTGTGGGAAGAATGCTGGAAATCTCTTCCACAAGAATATAAAAGGGTTGTGGTTCATAAAACCTGTTACTATTAAATAAGCCCAGGGCTAAGAAGAGGTCTCTCCTTTAGGATGAAAATAAAGCAGAGGTTCTCTTGATCTCTTAACTTCATCTGGTCCACAGCAGGATGACAGGAGCAGTCAGAGGGTTGACAGTCTCTGCCAGAATGCTTGCCTTTGCTGGCCCCCTGTTATGGAAAATGAAGATTTTTTCCAACCAGACTAATCAGCTGCACGTTGCAGCTGGCTTACCCCATAATACTATGCAAAGCTAGCATATGGCTCATTACAATATACCCTGACTAAGTGTGCAGCCAAACAATCCACCAAGGCATTTTTGCTTCTCTGATATGTTGTTTGCACTTTTTGCAAACAAAGCAACAAACAATTCCTTTGGAGGCACTTTTCAATTTTAGATGAGGCTTGGGGATACTGAATTTCTGTCTGAACTGTGAATGATGTTAAAAGCTGATTCCCTATCCCTTCCTATATGGACAGTTGTCTGTTGCAAAACAGATCCAGTTCAGGCTCCTGAGAAATCTGAGCTTGCTCACATATCATGTGTCTGTGGCACTGGATAGTTGCTCTCAGGATGTCTCCCCTGGTCACACCCCAAAGTGCACACCTGTGACCAACACCTTCTTGGCCAGCAGCCTCTGTAACTCTCAATCCTGCTCAGTTTCCATCACTTAAACCTTGCCTGCAGAGTCCATCCTGGGGTGAGAGCTCTGCTTTCATCACAAATACTGTCAGGGGTTTCAGGTTGAGCAAAGGTGTTTATGAAGCACACCTCTGTTCTTTAACATACTAAAATCTTAGACATCAAAAAAAAAGAAAAAAACAGGGTAGTCTTAAGAAGCAGGATTGGCCTCTGTGGCCTCCTAGCAGTGACTGGGACAGAGATAACAATATTGAACATAAAGGTGAATGCTTATAGCTCAAAATGGCTCTCTTGAACAGTTGGGCCATGCTGCCTTTGAACCCATGTGTTCTCTGTAGGCTCTTTTCTTTCCAAGCAGTCATCATTTGGCTGCAGTACTGCTCATAATCTTGACATTTACACCATTTATTCTCTGCCATATCACCAGCATGCAAAAGACTTGTTTGGACCATGTCTCTTGCTCTAGAGACTGATGAAGATCCCACAGAAGTAAGCAGAAGCACTTACAGGTGGTTTGTCTGGCAGTGGCAGCAGCACTCTGGATTTGGAGGCAGAGAGGGCATTCGGCAAGTGATAGCTTTTTCACAATTCCCTCAAAATGCAAAAAGTAAGGACAACCTCATGGATTTCAGCAGCTATTTATATCCCAGGTGTGCCATGTAGTGCAGTGCTGGTATTCTGTTCAGTATGTTTGACCCCTCATTAAATTTCTTAATCACCACTGCTGCAGATTATCACAGGAGGAACTTATCTTTCAACAGCAACTCCAAACTGAAAAATAAAGCTTTTGTTCCTGTCCTTCCCTTGCAAAAGAAGTATGGTAACTTAGAAACACCCCTCAAAAAGGAAGGTGTAAAGACAGCCAGACACCAGGCAAGTGCTACTAAGGTAGAAGCTCACAGTCAAAATTATCAGACGTTTGGAGACCTAGGAACACTGTGGCAGCACCATGGAAAGTCTGGTGAGGCCCTACTTGTTGGACCTGATGGATGGGCACAGACTGTTCTATATGGGCTGCCAGGCTCTGGCTGGCACTAGCTCAGGGCTATCCGAAGTATGATCTAAGGAACCAAGTAGATGTACCTTAGGCTTCTGCACAAAACAGAGGAAGCATCCATTGGATGATGGAATCCTGTATATTTAGCTCTAGACATGGAGCGTAGGGGATACTCATTATGTGAATAACCAGAATTCCACAAGGAGGGTTTTATAGGTAGTAGTAGGACATCTCTCCAGCAAACAGATTTGCACCTTGGGAGAGTTCTAAAGACACAAGGGTCTTGTGGACTTTGTTTCTCCGAAGAACTGTAGCTCTCAAAGTGATCTTGTAGAGCATCTACAAAAGATGTCTGCAAGGGAAGACCCTCACTCAATAATACCAGGAAGGGACAGTGACACAATCTGGGTTTTGCAGCAAAAAACTCTTTTGAAACTCGTGCAGCTGGGCAGTGGAAAAAGAGAATCCCAGCTGCTTCTCATTACCCAAGGAAAAATGAGGTTTCAAGTCATCCTTGTGTTCTGACATCCCAGTTAATTTAAGGATAGAAAAAAAGACACACAAGGCACAGTTTCATAGCATCATAGAATTGTGGAGGTTGGAAAAGGCCTCTAAGATCATTGAGTCCAACCGTTAGCCCAGCACCTCCGCCTTCACCACAAGGCCATGTCCCCAGGTGCCACTTCTGTATGGTTTTGAACACTTCCAGGTACCTGGGCAGCCTGTTCCAATGCCTAACCACCCTTTCAGTGAGGAAATTGTTCCTAATATCCAATCTAAACCTACCCTGGGTGCCACGTTGCTCATGTTTCTGTTTGGCACCCTCAGCAACTGGCACTTAAGCAAAAAGAGCACGGTGGGAAGAAGGCAAAAGCGAGCCCCTTTGAGGTCAGAGGCTCCCTCCCAGCCCCCAGCTCTGGCCCGACGCGGGTGTAACAAACGGGAGGGCGGAACCCTTCCAACCAACAGAAGGCAGGAAGCGAGGAAGATGCCTAAATCCCTTTTCAGGACGGGACAAAACCCGTCAATAAATGACCAGCTGGCGGAGGTTCGCTCCGCGCCGGGAACAAAGAGCGGCTGCGGCGCGGGCGGGGGCCCGCAGGGGGCGGCCGAGCGCTGCCGCGCTGGGCGAGCCGCGGAGGGGCGCGGAGGGGCCGCGGGGCGCTGCGCGGGGCGCTGGATCGCTGCTCATTAGTGCCGTGCAAGACGCTTATCCAGGGCGCCACTCGAGCATCAGCCCTCTTGGCGTGCCTCCTGAAGCATGGGGCATGACAGCAACTTGCACATCTTGCCGCTTAAGTGTGCTATTTAAATAAGGCACGGCTGAAATCTGGGATTGGATGCTGTAGCCTGGATTAATCTTTGTTGGAATATGAAAGCAGTCTCGTCGGATATTTCTGGCAAAAGATATGCAAATTTGCCATTCAGACTTGTAAAGATCTGGTTCTTAATTGCTATGACTATTAGTCACTGTGCCCATCACTACATCACGCTATACCAGCATGGAGCTGTAATATACAACAAAAGCCAAAGAACATTTTTCTACCAGAGGTGAGGGCAGCAGCTGCTCTACAAAAGGTTGACTTCCTCAACATGGCAATGATCAGTACCAGTCTTACCAGCATATCCTCACTTGGCCGTGAGGGTCACATTTTCCAGACTGCTGGGGAGTTTTGAATTGCCATAACAGGTACAGAGTAGCTGCAAAATTTGTTTATGTTGGCAAAACCTGGGAGAAAGACAGAATGAGACCCTTCCCAAGTCTAAATCACATAGTTGAATTCCTGGAGTGGTTGGATGTGTGTGGTGGTTTTATACATTTTTAAGTCTCTGGGCTACTGCACAGATGCAAATTTGTTTTGAGTTGGTGTAGGCTGAATGGGAGAAATCCTTTTAGAAAACTGAAATGGTAGAATCCAAGTCTTATGCAGCAAATTCTAAGAATTTTTAGAAAATCTGGATGATTTTCTAAAATCTGAGAGTTATCTTTGTCCTCCAAATAGAGAAGGTTTTCTCCACATTAAAAATACATGATCTTCTGAATCAACGCATTCCAGAGGAATTTAAAATACATTCAGCAAGAGGGAACCACATTTCTGGCCTTTCTGGATTTGTATGATAAAGGAAAGGGAGATCTTATTTCCACTAGTATTTCTATCCTCGAAGATTGTGGGTGATTCTCTGAACGAACTTGGTGACTCTGCTGTACTCATTCCAGGACAGTTTCTGTACTCAATAGGTCTGTTGGAAATGTGGATGTCTCTCCAAACTTCATGTTGTTGTTCTGGGTGGACTTCAGTAAAAGTTGTTACACAGCTCTGTGGGGGTGGGTTTGGATGTCTTCCTCAATCCGGAGTCAAAGGCCATGAATGCTTGCACTTCAGTTCCTAGAAGTGTCTTATAGCCACAGGGAAAGGTTTCCCATGCCCCTTTCCCAGTCTTTTTGCAATGTATGGCTGGTTCAGCCACAGCTGATGCCTTCATGCCTGGTAGGTCTGGATAGGTTCTCTTCCATTGTCCAGTTCCCTTTGGAAGTCCTGTGTCTTGCAGCAAGGATTTCCACCATGTAACTGCATGTTCTTTGAAAGAGGATCTCCTGTTGTTATCCTGACACCCGACACCTGCCAATGCCTTGTTCTTCATTTGGTGAAATGGAGGAGAGTTTGCATCTTCCATGCCACTTGTAGTTCTGTAAACTTTCACAGAATCATGGAATGGTTTGGGTTGGAAAGGACTTTAAACATCACCTAGTTCCAACACTCCCATCTTGGTCTTCCACTAGACCAGAGTGCTCAGAGCTCCATCCAATCCAACTTTGAAAACTTCCAGGGATGGGGCATCCACAATTTCTCTGGGCAAGTTGTTTCTGTGCCTCACTACCTTGACAGTAAACAATTTCTTCCTAATATCCAATCTAAATCTCTCCTCCTTCAGTCTAAAATCATTCTCCCTTGGCCTTTCACTACATGCCGTTGTGAAAAGTTCCTCTCCAGCTCTCTTTTAGACCCCTTTCATCAGGTACTGGGCTAAGGTCCCCCCAAAGTGTTTTCTTCTCCAGGGTGAACAGCCCGAACTCTCTGAGATTATCTACTTTGTTAGATCTCCTGCTATTCTTTTGGGACAGTGCACAGAGGAAGAACTACCTGGGAATGCTCTTCAGCTGGAAATGCAGGGAGAAAGTGCATAAAAGGTTCTCAGATGTATGATTTTCTGTAACCAGCTCTCAAAGCACTTTTTTAAGTCCAGAGCTGGCCGTTTGGAGCAATCTGATTTAGGACATAAATGAAGTAAAAGCTGGAGAGCACTTTTGCTGCCAAAGGTGGCAGTGGTGCTGAATTCAAGCTAGGCAGAGCCTTCATATCTACAGACTTCTCAGAAAAGGTTGCAGGCAATGCTCCTGCTTTATTTCCTCCCTCAGTGGGAGCTCTGGACCATGAGAGCAATCAATCCATCGGAGTTTGGTTTCCTAGTCTAATTCTTTCTGGTAGTAACAAGCAGGCAGAGAAGGTAGGATACACATTCCTCCTCCCCAAAATCTTGTTATCCGCAAGCTGTACTTGTCAGCTGCCCTCAGACCCTGCAATTCTTGATGGGACTGCCCTGCTGATCCACCCCCAGACTGATCTCCAGGAGATCTGTGTGGAGCCAAGGAAAGAAGTTTCCTGAGCAGGGGACAGTACACAAAGGAACTATATTAGATTCTGGTGGCAAAACATCAGAACATCAGTAAGAACTGACATCAAAGCCAAGCCCCAGTAGGGAGCAGCAATAGAGAACTTCCCTTCTTCAGTTTCCGTGACTGACATTTAGGGCCTGAGGCCTCCTCTTGGAGACTGAGTTCATTCTCCATAACTTAGTTCCTCATTGACTCAAACTGCCAAAGAGGACATCTGGTAGCAAAGGGAGCTGATGCTTTTTTTGAGATGGAAATACAGTGCCTTTATTAGCAGCTGCATTTAGACTTCTAACTAATTTCATCTAGGCCACTGAACAGTTGGAGAATGACAGCAACTCCACTGAGTTTTGAGGATACAAGTGTACCTAAAGGCTTCAGCTGTATTAACATGTTTGGCTACTGTGTGACAGATCTGCTGTGGGGTATGAATTCAGGGATGGCATTCTAAGAGGAGCTGGCATTTTTGATCGGTTCGTTGGTCATGACACCTGAGGCAGGAGTTTGCATAAGTCTCAGACCCTGTTTTCAACGCCTTTAATGATTGCAGTCACTGAAGTGCATTGTGTTGAGGGGGCAAAGGCTCCACTAGGATGGATAAAGGAAGCACAAGTGTGAACAGCTGTGCTACCCTTCACTGCAGCTGGGATATCCATCCTAACCCCAGGCTGGGCAAGAGAAAGGGCTCCAAGCTTCTCAGCAGAGATTGACTTCCTCACTGCTTCCCAGTTTATTTTTAAAATCCTCATGTGTGAGTATGGGGAACTGAATCCCACCCTAAGTTACCAGATGTCCTGGGGGCTAGAGTGGAGCAAGAATTCAAAAGTCAGTTTTAGGAGTCTTAGGGAAATGGAGGCCATGAGTAAAGCTGACTTTTCTAAGCTCTGTGAGATGCACAGGGAGTCAGCAGCAGTGCTGGAAGATGTTATGAGGTCTTTTTCCAGATACAGCTGTGAAGTGGACTGCCATATCCCAGGTCTTTTTGCCAAGACTGGGCTGGCAACCTTCCTGCAAGGAGGGGACCAAAGGCAGAAAACCCACATTAGGGGTAGACACAGTAGAACAACAGAGATCTAGAAGAATAAAATAAAGTCCCTACAGGGATTTGGATTTTGAATAATTTGTGAGATGCTCAGGAAGCCAGATGGGTTTTAAACAAAGATTGTAGGGACAAGCCCATTTCTCAATAAAAGAGTATCCTGATCCTGTTGATGCTTCAGATGTGTGCCACGTTTTTTATACCAAGTGGAAAAAGAAACGCGACTTCTTGGACTTGACTTGCTTTGCTTCCTGTGAAATGTTTTTCTAAGGATCAGTTTGTGAAGCTGAAAGAGATGCATGGGACATGAATGGAACATGGTGCAGTGAAGCTAACAAACCGGAACATTTCCAGTGCTCTGAATCAAGTATCTCTGCATGGCACAGTGTGGACCTGGCAGTTCATTCAAAACCAGCTTACCACTCTTAGCCTTGAAAGGCACTTGCATAACAGACTCAGCCATTCCGGGCTTGCTAAGCGGGACTTTGCTTGTTGTTACTTCACTGAACATTTTTTCTTAGTCAAAAACTTCATGTCAGTTCAGCTCTGTTCCATTCAAGTTACCGTGTTGGGAGAGGGAAAGCTACCAATGTTTGCTTTCTGTACCAAGAACAATAATGTTGGAAGCACTAATGAAGAGTAGGAAGGGTGTTTTCATAGAAAACATGTTGCCTACGTTTCATCTGAGAATGCGAAAAAACTGTGATTGCCAGCTCTAAACTTGACAGGTTGCTGCCAAAACAGAAGCATTGCCAATAAAAGCAAGGAAAGATTTGCTAAGAATACAGGCGGAGCTGCTTTTGCTCTTCGTGAGTGGAGAACAGTTGGGAAGGGATCAGTCCACAGTGCCACTTGAAACAACTTTATCGTATGTGCCATATGGACTTCAATACAAACTTCTCTATAGTTTAATACTTGCTAATAAAGAAATCAACAGAAAGAAGTTAAGTGAGAAAAGTTACATCTATGTCTATGTAGACTGAAAGGGAAAAAGTGAAAATGGAAACTGAGAGTCTTTTTTTGGCAGAGATGCACTGCTAAACCTACAAGCAAATAGTCAAGAGGTGGGAGCCACAGATTTGCCCACGGGGAGGAGAGGAAAACTAGCAATCAGCCAGCATGGATGAAACATCTCCCAGGAAAGGGAATGCAACACTTGAGGTAAAATGCAACACCCCCTTCTTCAAAATCTTCTGTAACTTAATCTGACCAGAGTCCTATGTTCTCCTCTGTCATGTTCTGGCCTATCATGACCACTTAAATTATATTACCAGTTACATTATATATGATCGGTTAAGTTATATTCCTAATACCAAAAGAAGTAACCACAGTCCATAATTCACACAAGGATCTATATTTTCAGCTATTTGAAAGTCAATAAAGACTTGTCAATTGAGAGCTGTGATTAGAGGCTGGTCAGTCTTATGCAGAGAACAAAACACTTGAGGAAGTCAGTTCCTGGATTCTAGGTCTGGGGATTTAGTTTTTCTCTAAACCAGGAAAATCTGGGGCCAGATCTGGATAACCTAAGATATTTTCACTCCACTTGTCAGAATGTACCTTTTGCCACCCTATCCATCCATCCATCCATCCATCCATCCATCCATCCATCCATCCATCCATCATTAATGCCCCTAAGCAAGATTGTTTTAAATGCACTCATTAATTGCTGATTTATTTGTAGTTCCAGTTGGGATAATTTATGTTTCATTTCCAATTATCTGTAAATAAAACATAACACCTACAAAGACACCAAAGGAGGGGAAAGACAGGAATGGAAGAGAGAATAGGCAAGAGAGCTTTTTAGATTCAATTAAAAGAACTTTTTCCTTAATTCATGCTATACCAAATCCATATGAGACTTTGGGATTTTTTTAGATTGAAAAGTCTCTCGAAGCAATTTGAATTTGCACTTTGAAGTTTATCCCATTTCACATCAACTGAACATCCTCACGCCATGTTCAGTACTTCTAATATCTATGCATTTACCTAGTGTCAGTCTCAGATTATCCAAGCAGTACCAGACAAACCATTTCACCTCTGTGCCTTCATTCCTCCCCACACCTTACGAGAGGAAATACAGTATTCTTCTTGCCTACATGCCAGGATTTTTTGGAACCTGCATATTTTCTTATTTTGTCACTGATCCAGAAGCTACTTAAGGTTAGTGCAAAGATTTCAACTGATCTCCCTGACCTTTACCTTGGTTCATAAATACACTCACTCTGACAAATAGCAAATAGAACTGTAAAAATGCACTGTTGATACCACTGCCTCTTACACTGTCTTCTGTCCCTTCTTTAGCTGGCGATAGTCCCACAGAAGACAGACTGAGTGAAAGCCAAGTGTCAAGCTCCAGATTTCACCCATTGTCTTCTAAAACAACTGAGTTGTAATGCAAATTGTTCTGCTTTGTTAGGAATGAAGTGCAGCAACTCAACAGAAGTGTTTATTCTCAGGGATATTTCTTAATAGACAATCTGCGTCTCACCCAGGCAGGGAGATTTAACTTTTTGTTACATCCTAGGCAGTGCAAGCCAAAAGGGAGCTTCCCTAGTGAGCAGAAGTATCCATATTTCCTAAGCAGGGAAGGCAATGACAGTTTAAAGCCAAACTCCTGTCAGACAACAGGAAACCTCCCGTTAGCCTCCGAAGTGCCCAGATTTATCTAATGAATCAGCAGCACAGGCAGGGAACTGACCCAAAGCTCACATGAGCAAGAATAGCTCTGCAGATTGGCCCCATGACTCTGCTCCTTCTTTTAGCATTGTCTAAACTCCTTGCATTCATTTAGCCGTGTTGATGAATGGTTGTCGGCTTTCGCCATTCATCAGTGCTGAGGCTGGGAAGCAGCATGGAGGCGCTTCTGGCCTTTTCGGTCCCATTTGCTTTAACACTGATCTGCTGAGATCTCTGTTTAGTGCTTAAGGCCCTGACAGGAATCTTTCTGTGGTGAAGATCCAGCACTAGTTAATACTGGAAAGGAATCCCACCAGACAGAGAAATCCTGCAATGCTTCCTCGGTGTCTCCCAGGCTATAAGGGTTTACCTCTTAACAAGATCACCGAGATGAACAGATGTGCCCTGACCTGAAAATTCTCAGCGTTTTGATCAGTGTATTAACACACAACACTTGAATTGTCAAAATCATTTACACCTCCAAACACATTCCTTTTGCCAGGCACTTGGAAGAAGTGTGTTGAATGTTTAAACAAAGGCACTGACCTGTATGTGAGACTCAGCGAGCTCTTTGGATTGCACACCCTGTAATGTTGCTTGTCAAAGCAAGACAGAGGTAGCAGCTCCCAAGTCTGAATTGCCACTCTGAAGTCACACCATCCACAACAGACATTTCTTTCTGGCCTAGAAGTGGTGTCACGTGCAGAGAATCCTCTGTAAGCTCATGCAAGTGCACCATATCAGGTGGATAAGCAGGGAAGGTCAGTCACGCAACTCCTCAAGTTTTTTCCCAGGGCTGGGCAAGAGGGGCAGCATTTATGGTCAGATAAAGGTCAGAAATCAATAGGGTTTAGGGCACATTTCTATGATCTGTTAATAAGCAAGACCATCTTCAGATCCTTTTACAATAGTGTGTTGCATCATTTTTCCTCAAGGGTTGAGGGCAGAGGTTGAAGATTTCAGTTTCTGTAGCCTGGGATGTTTTGGAGAAGCTGCCAAAGTCTTATTTCTGTCTGTCAAGTGAGCTACCAAAGCCATTGGTTCATCTTGGAGAGGATCCAGGGAATAAGAAAGAATTGGGTAAAAATAACTCATTATTAAACCTGGGTTGTTGACTCCTTCCACCAGTGAATAGTTTAGATATCAGGGATCAAAGGCGTTGCTTCCAGCAGGAGGCATTTGCACACACATCTGTTTGGCACTAATAAAATAGCTGCTAGACAAAGTGGAGACTCCAGCCTTTGAAACCTATCCATCTGTTGTTTGGGGCTGAGGGCTCACAGTTCCTTGGGCAGCATTTGGAGTGATTTTGAGGATCCAGCAAAAGACATATTTTCTGATGTAGCAGTCTGTGTCAAAATGGGAAGGAAATATTGGAGGAACTTCTAAGTCAGTTTGCACATGTATTTTAATGCTATTTGTAAAAAGACATCTTCATCCCTAAGGAGACTTCTTCTCTTTTATAGCTGGACCCTTTCTGGTTCTTACCTAGTGAGTATGTGGCAATATAGAAGACAATGACTGCCTGCAGTCCTGTGAGATCTACAGCAAGAATGAGACTACATGGAAAGAAAGCAACCTGCAGAAATGGTGCAGGAGTTGTCTGCTTCAAATCTCAAAATTATGTGCCCTAGCCTGCAAGGAAGTGTTCCTGCTTTGATTTTTTTATCATCATTGGTTATGGGGCACATGGATGCAGAAATCAAAGCTATTCCTTTTACATCTCACTGGAGTAAAAGGTTAAGTAGTGAGTGAAATACACTTGTTATAGGTAAACACACCCGTACCGCCATGATATAGGGAAGTCTGTAATATATTTGGTGAGTACAGTAACCCCTGCACAATAAGAACTGAGAGAGCTGCTTTTAGGGAAGTTACAATGTATTGATGCTTTATAAAAACATACCATGCAGAATAAACATAGCCAGAGGAAGAAACATCAACAACAACAAAACTCTCTGTGAGCCTCACTAAAGATCCCTGCAAATGATCCTGCCTGTGAGCTGAGAGAACTCCAGCTTGCCCAAAGACACAAACCCAGGGAAAGCTCAGAAAAAGAGTAGCAAGGGCTGCTGATCTGAACCAAAAGTAGCATCAAAACAATCGCTGGTGCAGAAGAACAAGTGTATTTGCCAGAGCTAACAGTTTTCGTGAAGCAGGAAAGCCAAATAATAAATCATAATCCAGGATGCATGCCACAGAAACAATTCAAGAGACAAGGTGGATAACATACAGGTCATGAGCAGGTGTGGAAGATGCTGGAGAAACAGCACCATTTCACCTCCCGGTGGGATCTCTTCTGCAGAAGGAAAGCACAGCCGTGTAATGGATGGTAAGGCACAAGATACAGATTTCCGGCGCAGAGGATTTCTGTAGTGTGGTAACAGAGTCGGAGAGATTCACATATGCGAGGCACATCTCTGAAGGCTGCCATTCAGATACCATTGCAGTAACTCTGCTCTAAGATCAATGACCAATTTGATTTCTGCTGGACTGCTGACCCAGCTGCCATGCAATACTAACAAAAATGATAAGCAGGAAAATGAGCTGGGAGAAATGGATCTGTGTGCTGATTATGCATTGGGTGGTGGAAGGTAAATGCAATTCATAGTAGAATATGCATTATTCTGTACAAGAAACAGCAAGCTATTATGTGCTTGAAACAGCTAAACACATCCTGATCTCAGGAAAGATTCAAAGAAAGCAGCAAATATGCTTTAGAAGAGTCAGGAGCTGACCCACAACAGCAGGCAGAATTTCAGTACTGATGTGTGCAGTGTACTAAGGCAAGGCTACCTGGGTGCCAACATCTCCCTGAAGGTTATAGACATGATGACTTAATGGTCTCTCTGGGTCTACCACAACAACTTTGGGCTATTTCTCCTGATAACAACTGGAAAACTGGCTGCTTTTTTATTGCTATGGAGTTGACCAAACAGGACATGCCTGACAGCACCAACACAATATCTGTCCAGAAGTAGCATGATAAGGGCTGCTCTGCTAAGCAGGGCAGGCAGGAAGCTGGGGGTGACCTCAACATAGAGAGAACAGCACCTTCACCCACATGGTCTCAGTTCTGGAGCAGGGCAGAGCACTGACAGTCCACTGACTGTCCTAGACAAGATGAAGTGAGGCCAGAGAGCTCAATCAGAAGCAGTAGGAGATGGGGTCAGAGCTAGGACAAAGATGGTTACAACACAGGTCTGGATAACCAGCCAGTAAGGCAGGATAAGGCAGAGGTGCAGCTCAGTCTAGATCTGGGCACCTGTGCCCTGAGCTTACCTTGGGCCTGTAGTAGATAGCCTAACAAAGGCTGTGTGAGATGCTAGTGTTCAGTTTATTGCATGGGATTGTGGTGGAATGCCAGAACATCCTCATATGTGAGGATGAAGAGGTTACTGTGTACCAAAATACTTCAAGAAGGTGAAAGCCCTTCAAAGCTAAGATAAAGTTGGATAGTAACCCCTTTGTGCCACCTGCGAGACTAATGAAGCTGAGAGTTTTGCTGGCCTTGAGTGTAAAGCCAGAAAACAATGAAGAACATCCATAGATGTTTTATGACAACATGGAGAGAAAAAGACAGTGGCAAGAAGACCCCCAGCTGTATAACAAAAATGAAGTATGCGGTCTGTTACAATTCATGATCATACACAGCATTAAAATGATAATTTCTGCAAATGACTGGACTCTTAGAAACTGAGATACATTAAGACTGTGATGGAACTCAAGGACCTTATGAGAAGATGCAAGAATCAGGCCTCACACTGTGTTTCAAATGCAAATCTGGGTATACAATTAAAATCAAAGGTACTTCATGTCATTAGGACAGAACTAAGTCTGCTTTTACTGTGGGCAATGGGAGACACAGTTTCCAGCCTGAGGCTGCCACCATGATTCACATGTACCATCACAGTGGCACCACATGGACAGTGCTGAGCAGATAAGACCTCCGTTTGGACCACAAGGATACCTGGTAATTGTGATCAGAGAAATCACAGGCTGGTGATGTACATGGAGCAGGGTGAAAGGAAAGCACCACTTTGCAAACACTTTCAGTTTTGTTTATTTCCCAGAAGGGAAAACACCGTCCAAGGGAATGCAAGAGAACAAGCAGACAGCATGCCTAAAGAAACAAGAGCCATGTCCAGAAATGAGTGCACTTATAAGCAGCCTCTGCTGTCAGCTTGCTTGATGGAGAGTTGGGAAGAAAAAGCTATGGGAACAGCAAGAAGGATCAGCTAAATGGATGCAGCAAGAGGAAGGAAAACATCCATCTGAGAACAGGAACAGTGCAAACAATGAGTAGGAGAGGGATCCAAAGTCTGGCAGATTTGAAAGGCAGCAATAAGTGTTCTTTCTAGATGGTACTGTGTGTTGTTAACTGCAGGGTTTGGCAAATCAGCAAACATTCAAACAAAACAGAACAACAGAAGCAGCTAAAAAGCAAGAAACAGCAAGTTGTGTGGGCCATGGAGCTGAGAGTGCAGGCTGGGAGGAGGCTAGGATTTGGAGAATGCTCTAGGAAGTCAGTCCAGCCACATGCAGACACAATGACTGCTGTAGCTGCAATGCTTCTAAAAGAGCTGTTGTCAGTGAAGCACAGGTTTAGTCTTAGAAACATTGCACTTTTCCTTGCTGTGGGTCCTACTAAGCAGTGCATGAAGCTGTATCTACAGCTACACTCCAAGCTGAACACACTGCCTGTGTCCCCAAAAAGATTTGAGGCTCTTCTCCTGCCTCATATTCCATCAGCTCCAGGACAGCACATGTTTCTAGAAGAACCTCAGGTCCAAACCATACCAGGATCCCTGATTTTTCCAATTGTTTTGGTGTTTAGGCTGCTGAGGGTGAGCAAAGTGGTAAGACACAGTGGAACATCTGACATGAAGCCTGTCTCCAATTCTTTCAAAACAAATAGCATGCAAAAAAGGAGCAGGTTTTAGCCAGCCTTGGTTTGCAGCCAACATGGGCACATGGTTAGCTTTAGCAGGACTGGACAGCATATGGCACAGCGACCTGGCTTGTCGTGAATAATGGAGTATAATAAAACCTGTCAAACTGCTATTGGCAGCTAGGGTGAGGAAAAGTCTCAGTGCACAGACAATTTGAGAAAACCTACTTGTCACTGCCATGCAAAATATTTTATGGCAGTAAATATACATCATAAAGCAACTCTCAGCCTTGAGTGTTTTATCCTCAGTCCCTGAAGTTCTACAGGAGTCCAGCGCAACTGTGGGGATAGCAAAGTGGGAAATGCTAACAGCTGGGAGAAACAAAAAGCAGGTGCATGAGAAGGTGAAGAAGATAAAGAGCCAAGGTCCAGAAGCAAGAGCAGCAGGAGGAGTTAGAAGGGGTAGCAGGAAGACAGAGAAGTGTCATGGCCACCAGCAGGTGTGTTGGCTGAGAAACACAAGGGGGCTGCCTGTTGGCCCGGATGGCAGAGGAGGAAATGGTGTGTACTCAAGGCAGGCAAAGGGAGGAGGAGGCAGGATCCTGTTGGAGAGGGCAGCACTGTCTGGCTCTGGGATGGAGAAGGACTTTGTGGCTGATGGGAGGGCTGCATTTTGTGTGCTAAAGCTTGAAGGCAAGGAATCAACAGGGGAATGTCTTTGTTGTTCCATCCACACAGCTAGCAGGGAAATGTGGGATGGGGAAAATGCAACTCTTTACCTATAAAAGTTCAGCCAGCGCCTAGCCCCCACAGCATCTCTGCAGAACATGTGGGCCATGAGCTGGTCTTGAAAGAGCAATTCCAGCTGACATGCAAGGACTCCAAGTCCCAGTTCCATCCCCAGCCTTGGAAGACTGAACAGAATCCTGCTAGAGCGACACAGGTCAGAATTAACCTTGAATTTTCATGTCTTGAGTCATCAGCCTGAGCTTAATTTTAGGCTGCATCTCTGGAGAAAAGTGAGTATCACAAGGCTTAAGGGCAGCTCAGCCTGGGCTTCTTTGTGCCCTGCAGTGCTGTTCTCCCTCTGGCCTTGGATTTGTCTGATTTCTGGAATTGTCCTGCTCTGTGGGAGCGTAACAAGGAAGTAGAAGCACTACTTAGTCATTACATGCTGCCATTTCAAGCATCAGTCTTGTTTTTGTTTTTCTTGAAGAAAACACTGAAAGTACATCCCTTATAGACTTAAATGCCCTAAAATATTGCTATTGCTGTTTCGGGTGCCTGGTTTGTAATATCAATGGCCTGCCTTAGCTGCACTAAATGCACTTACATGGGAGCAATAGCAACAATCTGGAATTCAGAAAGTCTACAAACAGGCAGGCCTGTTTTAATTAGTTGAGTACAGAGACTAATTAATATGCAAATGAGGAGCTTACCAATATTAATCATCTGTTTTACTAGGCTGCTTTACTAAAGAGTTTCTAACAAATTTGCAGATGAAGTTTCCATGACATTAAAAATCAGCTAAACACCTACCTGAGAAATAGTCTCCGATAATAAAAGGGAGAGAGAAAGGGAGAGTGATGCTTTGGTTTTTTGGAAGGAAAACATCAATGACTGAAACTAATTTTGTCTTTGGCAAGTGTCACATAGGCTGACTGAGTCAACCATTTCCAAACCCTAATTGAAAGCATTTCAGCAAGCTAGACACCAAAAGGCCCTTGGACAGTAGCAACACACACATGTCCATGTGTGCATATTTCCTTCTGAGAATTGACTAAAAATTTGCATGATTGGCTACAAAGCTGCATGATTGACTAAAAGCATGATTGACTAATAAATTACTGTCTACCTTTGACATCTCTCAATAGCTGTCAACACTGTGGAGCATAACCCCCAAGTAAGACCACACTGGGCTGTACCTTCTGTGTATTTTCCTTTCTCCATTCCTGTTTCCAACATCCTAGAACACAGTAACCGAAATCCTGCCCCTGAGCTACACCACTCTTTACTCTGTTAGCTTTACATTTTGCACTTCACTGAGCTTCTAGGTGGGTTTGGTGGAGCTTCTTGTCAAATTCGCTCTCTGATTTTCATACTTTACTTCAATGCAATTGCATATGGGTTCCACTCACTGCCCCAGGGAATGCAGAAATCAAATAAAGAATGTTTTCATCTCTAACAAATCTGTCAAAGCCTTTCTGTACCTCCTAGTTTTCTTTTCATATACCTTTACCCCTGTGTTCCCTCTATTGAAAGCAGAACCTAAATTCTTGGTGTGATGTGCCCCTTTAAATGACTGAAAATGTGAGAATGAGATTTGCAAATCTCTTCTTGAGTCACAGGTGAGACCAGAAATCCACCAGCAAGATACTTCGAAAAAATTAAAGACAGCCTTAAAAATGAATCCAAATCCACTGGCTGATCTTCAGTGCCAGTGAATGGAGCTTGGCGGGTGGTTTGGATTAAAGAGGTTCCTGAGGTTGCAGAGCTGGAAAATGGAAATAGCTCAGCAGCACCTGCCATCACTCCTGAGACAGGCTTCTCCCTCCCAGCTGAAAATGTGGAAGATACACATTTCATTTATTCAGAAACAAGACTTGGGCTGAGGCTGCCCTTGCACTCCACTCACCTGCACTGAAGTCACAGCTATGGGTATGTTTCCTTCCTGAACTGGGGATATTGAGATGGGAAGAATAGCTGAGCCCCATCCTGACTCCCAGCACCTCCTGAAAATTCCTGCTGCTGCTAACTGGTAACCAGTTTTCCTGAAGCTGCCTGTAATATGGGAAAATTGCTTTAATTTCAGTATTTGCATTTAATGTGGGACCATTGCTCATTCTTCATCCTAGCACCAACTCTTTTTATCCCTCCTTCCGTAATGTTTTTAGCACATGACCTCAGGAGCTCGTGATGGAGTGCAGCAGTGCCAGGAGAGCACTACAGATGGTGGTCCCACTGAGATGTTGGCAGTACCTTGTGGGGGACAGGACAGGGGCAAAAGAGAAAGGATGGGCTATGAGTGTATTTCTGAGGGATTTTGATGTGTCCAGGAGTAAAGAAGGGAAGCAAAAATGGGAAAGTGAGGAGTGGGAGATGTCATGTTAGTGTGGGAGGGTCTACAGGCTTTAAATCCACCTCAGAATTAGGTTTTAATACCAACTACCCCACCACTGTTTGTGCTTGAGCTCCAATACTCCTCATTGTCCTAATGATCCCAAATCTGGCTTTCATGGAAAGAACTGTGCACGCTGTGGAAAGAAGTGTGGTCTTGAAACAAGGACACTTCCTGAATGGTTCAGCTCTTTAAAGGGGCTGGGTTATTAGCCAGGTGCATAATCTCTCTCTCTATACTCCACGCAGCACAAAGGGGTTTATTTTGTTCTCTTTCTTTTACAATGTTTTTGGGTAAGGCTTCCCTTGTTTGCTCATGTCCCAACATTGCTTGGAGAAGACCCTCTTCCCGAGGGCAGAGAATGCTGGAGGGATTGTGCCCCTCTGCTCTCTCAGCCTACCCTATCCTATCTTATACAACCCCTTCCCTTTGGTTAGTGCCTGTCCCCTTCTTCAGTCAGAAACCCCATCCTGGACCCCATCCCCATGCTTCCACACACCTCCCACAAGCATGAAGCTCTGAGCTTCATTCCTTCAGGTGTTTGTGGCATATCCCATCTCATCTCCCTAGATGTGCTTACTTCTCCCTGCCTTCTGCCCTCCAGAGCTAGAAACACAATCCTGGCACTCACAAGTCCTGAGTCTCAGCCTGGGGATGGAGCAAACAGAGACACCGGGCTGGCAACCTCCCTGTGTTGGTTCAGGGTCCTCTTCTCCATGCATGGTGCCTCTATAGGCACCTCAGCCTCATCACTGAGGTGACAGAAGTGTCTCCTACAGAACTGCTGAGTGGTCTGGACTCATCTTTCCTAGAGAAATCCACCTTTGAGTGGTCATGAGGAACTGGCAGATTGCAGCCTCCAGAACAAACATTTTAGAAAGTTATGAGTGACTGAAGATTAGTGAACAGAACAAACTGTTTAGCTGACTTTAGCTGTAGCTGTCACTAGCACAACACCCACATCAGCAGGTGGAAAGGAGGTGAGCGCAAGAGTTGGAGAAGTGTGATAAATACAGTCAAGTAGTTGAAAAAGCAAGAGCTATAATTTTGCTGATAAAAGCGATTTAAAGTAGCCTCAGAATTTAGGATCTGTGAGCTCTTTCCATTTTTAAGGCTATTAGTACTATTCTCATAGGGAGGAAAAGACCCCATTGATTGGAGAGAATTTTAACAGGAAATGTTTTTTTCTCAGTAGTAGCAATGCAAATAAGAACAGAGTGCTAGAGTCTGGTAATGGAAGAATGAAATCATGTAGAAACTTACAGAGAAAAAAGCAGAAAGCATGACTTTTCTCCCTTTTCCATGGAAAGGTAAGCAGAACGGAATGAGATTAAAAACCCAGGCAGGATGTTTCAGGCCATTTTATACGTGAAATTTCCATTGTGCCATTGGCCAAACTTCTGAGGTCATTTTGTTTTGGGGAATTTTTACAGTTAATATGGTGTCATTATTTTTACAGCATATTAAGAGTTTCAGGGGAAAATGAGCAGTCTTCCTGTTCTTTGAAGAGAGCTTAAGGATAAGAGAAAAGACAGAAAGAAAAGAACAAATTTGGATAAACAGAAGCAGAGTGTCTCATCTCTGACACAAAATCCCATAAAAAAGAGCACTGAAATGGTTTCTCCAACCCTGATGCCCTATCTCAGTATAATCCCTTCAAAATAGAGTAAACCTCAGTGATTATTAATATATTTTTGGTTGTTTATAAGAACCTTGAGGGGGAAAGGAAGCTTCTGCCATTTTAATTCCTTTGTTAATGTCTTTATGAATGCAATTAGCACTTCATTCACGCTTCTTTGTTTCTGGATCCCATTACGATATGGCTTATGCCAACTTCTCTCTCCCAGGAGAGGTGAGGCATCACGCAGCACTCCACTCAGCTGTGTGGCTGAGCACTGACAAACTCAATTTGCTGGAGGAGAGCGTGAGATGACACGGTGCAGTCGCTGCTGCTGTGATATGGACAAATGGCCTCTTTTGTTCCAAGCAAGACATCACCTGTCCTGAGGAAGTGCATCTGTGCATAGGTAAGTGAAAGAAAAACAAGGTTGATTTACCTGACAAGAAATTAACCTACTGCAGCTGGTGGTAAAATGGAAGTATCTAATTATTTAGGCCCTTTTTTACAATTGTACCATGCCCATTTAAGTACCTGTTCAGTTGTTTTTAATTGCTAAACACAGTGCTAAAGTCATCCCTTTTATAGCCCCATCAGTCTCTACAGTCCTAAACCAGGGATGGATTTGACCCCTCAGTTCTTTTCCTGACTGCTCCAAGTGGCTTTGATGTGAGCTCAATGCCCTGGGCTGCAGCTGCTGAGATTGCACAGCTGGACTTGTAGAATCATAGAATCATACAAAGCAATCGTGAATTGGAAGGATCCCATAAGGATCACTGAGTCTAACTTAAGGAAGCTGGACGTTTACCAGAAGCTTGATTCTGTCCTCGGTGTTCATCAGGGGAGGTTAAGAGGAAGCCCAGTGAGATGAGGGGGCTTGTAGTGGTGTAAAGCTGAAGCCAGAAGGAGCTGAAGCCTGTCAGTCTGTGAGGGCAGCTCTCCAGTGCTACATGGGCATTTACAGTTGCAGGGACTGTGAGCATCCGGGGCTTGGCCACTGAAGCACCTCTGGGCAGTGAGGAGCCTGCATGTTTCTAAATATCCCACCAGGTACCAATTCACACCTAAATACTCTTGGAAATGCTGTTCAGAACTTCTCTGAGGCAAGGAGCCAGCCCTGATTCAGGAGTGTGTTAACTGAGCACAGCCAAGGAAATCCAGAGAGATTTGAGTCTGTGGGAGCCCAGCAATCCTCCCAGCTGCAGGCTGATGAAATTTTTGCCACCTCCATCAGGGAGAGGATTGAGCTAGGTGCAGTTTATTCACAGGATTGATTCTTTAAAACGACTACAATATTCCATGAAGGGTAAAGAGTGTCTCTCCCCAGACAGGGATGAAGACAGTGAAGACATAAACTGTTCCTCCTACCAAAAATTTCTGGTGAGGCAGATGGAGAAACACTGGTTTACAGTGTTGTAGACTCTTTCTCCCTCTTTTTATGTTGATCCCATGCACTCTTTGCCTTCCCAGTGCAACCTGGCACACAAAGCACATCAGCAGACACTGAAGTCCAGACACTCCCTGTGAGCTCCAGGTCCCCTTTTACACCACCCCCACATCCCCAAGGAACCTACTGCCAGGTAAAGGGGATTGTTGTTTCCATCACAAGACAGAAGGGAGGGAAAAACTGTGGGCTGAAAGCCGAAGGAAAAGAGACAGGAATTCTTTATCGCTTATTAAATGTGCAATTCAAAACCTGGTGAATAGGGAGATGAAAAGCTCCTGCTGAGAAATGGAGAGAGAAATTGCATTTTGGCCTTGGGGAAACCTGTGCCTATAATATTAAAGATGTACAAATAAATAAATAAAGGCAATAGCTAGATTTACGTGTCTAATATCCTTGCATGCCGTGATCAATGTCGATATTTTACTTTTTTATGAGGTTCTCCAAAAATCTATGGCGCTTTCCTTTATTAATTGTTATCCTCATTGCAAAGGTCTTTCACATGTCTCCAGCAACTAGGTCTTAGCTGTCAACTCCATTAAATTCTATTATAATGTGGCATGATTGAATGCTCCAGTGGGATTGGCCAGCCAGTGAGTATTAATATATTATGGAGCATGCAGAGGCAGGCACCAGCACCTTGCTGCATTCACAAAGATGCTGTTGTGTTTACTTTTTTTTTCCCTTCTCTGTGCACGTCTGCTGTTTCAGTGGAAACTGGCTTTACCATAAATTATCCCTTGCAAAAAGAACAATGTAAACTGTGAGGGAGCTTTCCCTGGGACGTGGAAGCCAGCGGTCTTCCCTCAAGTGAGCAGATTCTCATTCTCTGCCTGGGATGTATTTGTACGACTTTAATTAGTTTGTGTTTGTACAGTATGAAAATCTAGGAGGCCCATGTTATTTAACATTAGGGAATATTGAAGAGCAGAGGATTTCCCACCCTGCTGGTTATAAGCAGGGATGTTATGCTGCTGGGAGGGAGCAGAATCAGAATTCAAATAGGCATGATCATAGATTTTATTTTTTTTAAACAAAGGAGTTTGGCAGATCACACATAAGCACAGTTTAAGACCTGTGCCTTTTGGGGGTGGTGCATGCAATACTGGATAGGATGTCACCTGCAATGACAGTCCTTAGACAACTTAATACCACCCTCAGTGCCTATCTGCAGCCTGAACTGAGCAACTCTACTTGGGCACCTTGTACTTCTACTAGGAAGGCAAAAAAGCAAAGCAAGACCACAAGCTCCAACTAAAAGTCAGTTTAATTCAGAACTGGGGAAGAGAAGAGTAAAGGCATATCCAGCTCTCAAACTATGGGAGTTCTTTGGTTGTCCAGGGGTGCTGTGATCTGATGCATTTCATAGCAGCATTATGTCAGCGCTTCTGGATCTCTGGAGAACTCTGATGGGTCACCAGTCTCTCAGCCCATCACACCCATGCTCATTGCTGCTATTGTTTCCCTTTGCCTGTGTTTACATTTGCCATTTCCAAAGCCCTGTGTGCTACCATGAGCCGGAACATGACCAGGCAGCAGCTGCCCCAGCACTGCAATGGGTGAGCTTTGATGAGCACTAATGCCTCGGCTGCAGCCAGAAAACAGAAGATGTAACCTGATTGCCTTTTGGGGGCCATGCTGAGGTCAAATCAAACACAAATTTGTGTTGGACCAGGCAGAATATGGCTATCAGGGAATCAGGCAGGGTGTACCTGAGTGGTGCACTGTAGGCAAACTTTGTGAAATTCTTGGATTATTGAGGGGTGTCTGCCACAATGAGATTGTTTGAAATGCAGCAGTATCCTTCTCCTCCCCTGATTCATGCAGGTTCATACTCTGCATACTCTGTGGGGTTTTAGTTCCCGTGCTCCTGACACACTAATTGCCATGGTCAGAGATGTTACCATGTGCAACTCAATCTGCTTTGAAAGACAAGAAACTAACCTAATTCCATAATTTATCCTTAGGACTACACTCCACTTGCTTCCAAACATAGAATCATAGATTGATTGATCTCTCACAACAAGAGCTGAAGATGGTCCAGTGTTAGGGGCTGAGGCCAGGGAGAAAAAGATACTGCTCATAATAATAAACTCTAATTCTTTTCCCAGAGAATACCATTGCCTTTAGTCAATTCAAGAGACTGACCAATTTAGAAGAATAAAAATAATCATTAGGGTTGTAACAGTGACCAGGGGGGAATAAAAAAAAAAAAAAAAAGTAAAAAATCAAACCTTTCAGAGAAGCGGAAGGGGAAAGGGAAGCTTCTCCCAAAGATGTGGTTCACTTTTGTGCCTGTGCCATGCAGAAAGAAAAACAAGTCTGCTTTGTTCCTCCTCGAGCCAAGTCAAAGGGTGACAATGTAAAACAGAAGCACAGGCTATGTTTTTCTCGATCTGAGGAAGATGTAAATGCGTAAAATGTGATGGAAGAGCTTTGATTTTTATTCTTTCTTTTTTTCTTTTTTTTTCTTTCTTTTTTTTTTTTTTGTTATTTCTCTCAGGAATGGTCTGACAGCCCCAGGCTGGAGTATGTGTCTCTCCCAACTACTCTGTCACCCAGGTAACCATGGAGACCATGACGATCGATTAGATGCCATCTGATCTCAACCTCATAAAAAAAGCCCCACGTGCACCCGCGCGCGCGCATACATGCACGGACTCACACAAAAAACAACCCAGGCAGCAGATGGCAACCAGGCCACTAGACCTGTCTCCAGAGAGAGCGAGCCAGGGAGAGGGACTGAGAGACACAGGCGGAGGGAGACCATGAGGGAACAGGGTAAAAAAAAACAAAGACAGAAAAAGTGGGGAGGAGGGAGACAAAGAAGTGAAGAGATCAGGAGAAAGAAAGAGGGAGAGGTGAGAAGAGGGTCCGCAGCTGCTATGATTTCTGGGGCTGCCTTGGGTGGAGCAGCAGTCATTTACACTGCCTGCAAGTCTGTCTTGTTCTGAGGGTGGAGACTGAGGCTGAGAGAGATCAGGGAGAAGTATAAAAATACCAGGTCAAATCTAAGGGAAAGCCCATGGAAGTGCGGTAAATGCGCCTTTGCGCACTCCTGCCCCTGCAACAGCTGAGCCCTCCTCGCAATCGGTCAGGCCAAAGTCTCTCTGTAAGGATGTGAGAAGGGCTCTAAACAGAGATCAGAGCTCCTCATCCCCCCCAGGCCAGAACAGGTACAATCTGAGAACTCCAACATCAGCTCCATGCCACCAAGAGGATTGCAGCTACCCTCTGGACATCCTATGGGGATTTGAGAGATGGAGCCAGAGGAACTACCTCACCTGCAGCTTACCTCTGAGGACCTGTGCATTGTCTGGACATTCTAGCCTGGAGGTGACTGGCAGGAGCAAAACTGCCTGAAATCCTTCACAGCAGGAACTCCTATGTCTGTACACCACTTAAAAAAACCTGGGTCTCTCCATCTGCAGAAGGCCCCTGTGGAAATGCCAAATAACCAAATAAATCACAACGGGATCTTGGAATTGTACGAGAAATGATCAGTTTAAGATCCCAGCTGGGTCTCAGAAACAAAATTGGTGTTTGGACCATCACTTTGGTAGGGAGAAACAAAAATGAGACAGGTTAGAGCCTCTCTGAAATCTTACAGCAAGAGTGTCCATTTTTTCTGCTGCTGTCAGTTGTAGAAGAAATGGAAATTCCTTTTCAGTATGAACTGATTTGAAAATGAATTGGCCTAGCGTGAAGAAGTAAGGTGCAAGGTGCAGAATCTCAGCTCAGGAGAAGGCTGGACCTATGTATGTGACTTGCATGGGCCTTTTCTGGAAGCTGGGGGTGGGATTTGTGTGATCAGTGCTGAGCATCTCCATCTCCAGTCATCAGTCTGAGCTACTCTTACTGGGGAGAAACAGATCCTTCTGGACCCCCTTCTTTCACCTCCCTCTGCCACGACATCTAAAACAGGCAAGATGTGTCACATCATCATCGTGTCTTCTCCAGTGAGTGTAAAGGGAGCCAAGAGGAACTATCTCAAACAACCTTAAAAATTCCTCTCAGGAACAGTGGACAACTTGAAAATTTGGTAACTGCTACCTGAAGTTAATCATATCAAGTGTAAACAGTGAAATGACTATCATCCTTTCCTGAATATGGTACCTGTCTGATGCTGGAGGAGGCAGGAGAGGGCAGGGGACTGGTGGTTGTCTGAAGTGAGGCTTCTTTGAGACCAGCTTTCAAGAAGGTGTTAATCTGCCTCTAAGGAGTGGGTAGAGCAGACCAGATCAGTATTCATGCTCCATAAAGATTAGTCATGCTCATGTTCTCCCTTTCCTGGAGTTTCATGAAACATTCAAAACAGGATATTGACCCCACTGGTATCTAAGGTTGCTTCACAAATTGACCCTTACTCTAGTTGACAGAGCAATCCAAACTTGAGCGAAGAAAAATAACCGTGAGCATTATCAAATTCAGAGAATAGTTCTGCAAATTCCGAGGATAACCTGCAGCCCAAATCCATATTTTCAGAAATGTCAGATTTCCTGGTTTCTTCTCTGAATAAGTCCTTTTAAGAAAAAGGTTTATTTACCTATCCTCAAGGAAGCATAGAAAGGAAGCAAATCAAAAAGCCAAGAAGATGCTGGAGATGGTGAACTACAGCTCTGAAAGCATTTTTTGCTAGATGCTTTCAAGGAAGATGAAGGCACAAAGTCATCTTCTATTCTCAGCCACCCCTGTAAAAACTCACATGGAATATTTCTGCAACAATAAAGTTGTTCTGATTTACAATGAAGAAACTGAAGAGGCAACATAAGAAGTCATCTCATGGCAGCCTGATCAGGTCTAATGTAATCTCCCTGACCACTCTGGTTATTCCTCTGAACCTCAGTCGTTCACGAGGAGTGTCCTGCATCTCTCTTGAGTGTAAGGCAGTGACACTAGATTAGTGTCACTAGCTGAGGGACAAAATTGCTCTAAGAAGGCTAAAATTCCAGCTATCATGTGTGGGATTATTGAAATGAATGGGAGCTGGATCACGCATGCAGGAAGAGCTGAGTTCCAGGACTGTGGAGGCAGTGTCATGTCTAAAGGCAAGTATTATTTCAGATAAAATTTGTCCTATTTTCTCAATTAAAAGACAAATGTTCTATGACCTTAGTACACAGAATGACAACCCCCTAAACATCAGTGTCTCAGTCTACTTGTCAGTCTTCCTGTTCTCCTGCAAGGGTTTGAATAGTGTTTGGTGTTCAAACGAGTTTGGTACTCATGGTCAGCACCCATGACATTTTTTTCTGGGATAGTAAGTCCAAAACCTGATGGTTCTGGTTCTGTTAAGAGTCTACCAGGAGCTCATATCAAACTTCCTAGCTCTCCACTACCTTTCCCATATTGTATCAACTGATGTAGCGTAAGGGAAGTACCACAACTTTATTGATACAGATCATACAGCAAGAGATGCTTTAGGGCTCCTCACCGGCCAGAAGGATAGATGTATGTCCTAATGCGAAGCATAGCATCAGGTTGGGTGTAGGTTGGCAGGGTGCAGCATGTTCAAACATTTGCTAATTACCAATGCATCTATCTTCCATCAGAACTGGGTATTTGTTATTCTCAAGGCCAGAGGACAACATTATCACTGCAGTGTTTTCTCACTGGGCTATCACACTGAGAGGTGGCAACATGTGATATGGCATTTTTAAGCAAATGATTCTGAATCTCACTTGATTCGTGAACAAACCTGAAAACTCAATTCCGCCTCAGAGATACTGCAAGAGGAACAGGAACTGGGTAGTGGGCTGAATTTGGTCTGTTGGGTTGACAGGGTCTTGCTGGACAGGCAAGCTGTGTTTCTTTCTTCTGCCTGCCAAAAGATTACTGAGGTGCCCTGTTTGGAGCAAATCACTAGAGCATTACCCAGGGAATTTTCTGAAATACGCTGTAATGGAAATCAATATCCCATAATGAGGCAACACAGGAGTACAAGAAAACTGGCATGTTTGGTGTCTGAGAGAAATTCTGAGTAGTTGATTTCTCTGTTTTGGCTAAACTGCTGTGGATTATCTGATTGTATCCATAGGAGAGAGCACAGAACATCTTGGTTTGGGTGACCATATTTAAGTTCCCAGAAATGAAGACACACTGAAACAAATAGGGCCTTATCTTCAGAGCTTCTGTACATCCATAAATTCTCTAGCCTTAGCCACTGTGGGAGATAAATGACACTTTTATTTAGATGTTAAGATTTGAGATTAATTTTATTCACTCAGGTATAAAAATATGAGCCACTGTGCTTGAATAGGTAATTAACAGTGCTTGTGAGGATTCTTCTTGAAATGACACCCCTGATAGCTCTCATAAAGCAGGGCTCACTGTTCTTGCTCTTTAGATAATGTTTATTTTCCCATTGGTTAAACTGGGAAAGGTAGCAGATTTCTCTCACAAGAAAGTACTTCCCTACAGCCTGTTCTCACCTGCCCTCACTTCCAAGAGTCCTATGAGCCAACCTGTTATCCATAAGGCTTCTCCTCCCTTCAGTGGAGGTAATATACTTTCCTTCTTTTTTTCTTTTTTTTTTTTCATTTCAGCCAAACTCAATATTTTCCCATAAATTTGCATCCTGATCTTGCAGCTCATTTTCTGTCTGCACACGTAGCCCATCTAGCTCAAGACACTGTGGCCCACTCCAGCCTCTCCTATGCCAAGAGCCACTGGCATATTCAAATTTGTCAGAGCTTTTCTAAGTCTTATTTAACCAACAAGGCAAGAAAAGAATTATTACTTCATCATCTGGCTCTCAAAAGCATTAGCTCACCAAGGACTACAAGGACAGATACAATTTAAATATCTTTAAAATGGCCTTTTTGCCTAATGAACTAATTGTATATTCCTGATTTCCACAGACACAGGAACAAACTACAAGGAGAAAATGAAGAACAACTGAAATAACCCTAAATTTGGGCAGAACAGTTTTATTTTGAGGGAAGACTATGGGAAGAGCAGCTAGCTTGACTTAGCAGCAACCAGTGGAGAGCACAGATAGCATCTATTCACATGAGCAAGGGAAGTTCTGTGGGACTGCATTAAGGAGCCAAACAAGAAGGCATACAGGACATAGCAGAAGGAAAATGTGATCTGGACCTGTAAAGACAGAGGTTGCCAGCGAGCCTGTGGCCACTCACACAGGCCAGAACCACGTGTGAAAGAGTGGTGAGCACAGTCCGATGTCAGTGAAAGACTCTGCTGGCCCATACAGCTTGGTGGCACAGTATCACTCATGGGAGATGTAAGAATCCATTAGCTTCCTGGGAAAACCACTCCTGCTAAAGCTTCCTGAAGAAAATAGTCACATGGAATGGAATGGAATGGAATGGAATGGAATGGAATGGAATGGAATGGTAGTAAAATGCTTCTAAGTGTCTGAGGGATGCCACAGGCTGATGTAGCTCAAGAAGTGGCAAATCAGACAAGCTGTAGAACATGCATATCCTCTGTGGGTCTGACACAGGGTGAGGTGCTGGAGAAGGTCTCCTGAAGCACCTTTTGGGTGTATGAGAGCTGCTGGTAGATGGAAAAGCCTTCCATGGGACACAGAAGTCCTGTGGCTAGAGTATTTAAAACCAGGCAAAACATTAATAGAGATATGTTCCTTTATAAGCATATGATGGGAGAAAAAGGGAGCACACAGGACCTCATAAATGTTTTCCATCTCTAGCTTTCATAGGCCTTTTTCCTATTTTGTATTGCCTTATGCCTGCATGCCATATACATGAGGAACTTGGCAGAAGGGCAACCCTACCAATATTTGTAAGATGTCACACCTGTGTCTGGTGTAAAAAATAATAACACCAGTAATAGTAATAGTAATAGTAATAGTAATAGTAATAGTAATAGTGTGCAGTGGGGGTTCTGAGGAGACCCAGGCTCTGGGCCAGAAGAAGTGGGTCTTGGTAAAACCATTATGAATGAGAGTCTTCAACCCAGACTGTCCTTCTGAAAGGGGGAGGGCAAAAAATGCTGGAGCCTGAGTTTTGCTTCTGGGTCTGGGTGGTTTTGTGCCTTTCTTAATGAACCTATTTAGATTTCTGCCAGGTCTCTGTACTTGCTCAGCCATCCTGTTTTTACTACAGAAGGCCTTAGGCTAAAGAGCAAAAGAGCCACTCGCTCCTCAGCTACTCAGGAAGAGGAAAATCACCAATTCCAAGCCCTTCTAGGTTTGTTTGCCTATTGACTGGCCACAACTATTGAAATCAGCCTTGAAACTCGTCTCTAGAACCTAACTTTTCAATACCCCAGGTCCTAAGTTTTCTTTCCATCTTAATTCAAAAATCATGCAGAATTCCTAAGTGTGAATAATTTACATTAAGGCATGGTGTGACAGCCACTTAGATTAACACACTCAGATAAGTTCAGATAAGCACCCTCAAGGATGCTTAAAGCTCAACATGACCTGATCTTACTGCTAAGAACCATTTTTCTTTTTTAATTTTTCCTTTTTTTTTTTAGTAATTTCTCCTTCCTCTTTTCCTACTCCTTTCTTCTTTCCTTCATTTTCCTACCTTTTCTTACCATTTACCTTCTTTCCTCCTTGTAGTACAGTCTCCTCTCCTTAGTACAAAACAGGATTCAGACAAGATGACCTGGAGTGGGCAGTCAGGGCTACCAGGCCTATTTCAGACAGTGCTTAGCCCAACAACTCTCTTCCTCATGCAGCTTGTTGTCAAGGCTTGCTCTGGATTTGATTCCCCCCAGCCTTCAGGACTGCATCCTGCCAATTTGATGTAGTGCAATGCCAATTATTTCAGCTGTGACATGAGAGGATAAAGTTGTGGGGGAGGAGGCTGAATAAGTCCCTGAGAAATCACAGTGGCCAGATCTTCAGGAGCTCTGAAGAAACTAATTCCCTTCAAAATCAATACTGAAATGCCATTGAGAAATCAAAGCAATGTACTTGAGTGAGAGCAGAGCTGAATATACCCGTGAACAAGTGTCCTGATCACACACACCACGGTGCCTGATCCCCACTCCCTTGCAATATTGCAAGTCACAAAGAAATTAATTTCAGTCCACAGGGCAGTGCAATCATAAAGCATGAGTAAATGAGTGGAGAAGCAGGGCCGATAAAAATACACTCCCAGTGACTGAAACACTCTTTGCCAGCCCATTTTTTTCCTCGTCCATTTTTTGTCTTCTCCTCTTCATGCTTAACTTCACTTCTCAGGCTTCCTAGCACTATGATTATTATTATCACTATTATTATTATCATTGTTGCTTTGTGGGCTGAGAGTTGCAGATCTCAAAAATAAAGCAGATGTCAGCAGCTCTGAAGGATCCCATTCTATTGCACAGCAGAACAAATGAGTATGTCAAGGAAGGGCTTTCCAATCTAACAAGAAAACAGCACAAACAGACACTAAATAAATAAATAAATAAACCCTGCGGGGACAGGCAGACTAGTTCTGATTAGATATTATGCTAACATGATGCCTACTTTCTACACTAACAGTGTTTTAATACATTTAAATGATACTGGGGAAATAAGTCATGAAATAGGAGAAGAAGTCTTCATGTCAGAAATGATTAAAATTATCCAAGAGGGCCAGACTGCCTCTCTCTCATGGAAACATGGCTCATGGTGTGGGATTATGAATGTAGCCCAAACAGTATTTAGATAGTGTGCCTGACTCCATCTCATTACCTTTGCCAGTGATCGCTTTTCCTGGCTGCTGGAAGAGCAGTCCAGCTGGTGAGGGGGAGCCCAGCACCAATGTCTGCACCATGGCAAAGTCTCAGTCTCTGCTGAGGCTCTGGGATGCCTCTGGGTTTTACAGGGATATGTCACAGGGAAATGCCCGAGCAGCCATAAGAGGGATGGGAGCCAGCTGCCACATTGGTGCCCCTGCAGCAGGTGCAGGCCCACCTCCTGCTTTTCTGCAAATGGACCATAAGCCAGGCTGAGCTTTTTGGGAAGGCATGTTTCCAGAGACAGGCTATGTTCCTTAAAGTAGTTTCCCTCCCAACTTTCTGAGAAGGGACAGAACCAAGCCTTGCCTAACTCAACCTGTAGCCTTGAATCTTTCTCTCCTCCCCAGCTACCTGTTCATGCTCCCCCATTTCACAAAAAGGGAGATCTCTTTTCTCTTGAGGGACTTGCATAAAGAGCCAGAATATACTTGTCGAGCTCCATGCAGCAATGTTAGTTTTGCTTGTGAAACTGCAGCCTTGGAAGACCCTCCATCTCCCGAGTCTTTGCAGCCCTAGTAAATGGCCATTTATTAGCTGCAGTCCATAATTTGGTTCCTTCTGTGACCCATCCTGTAATTTTCCTTGAGATGACAAGCTCTGAATGAAATGCATACTCATTTTCCAGCTATAGCATATAAAATATGGATATAGTAATGAAATCTGGAATCCATCAAAAAGCTGAGACTTTTCCTTTTAGGACCTAAAGCTCTAAGGACCCAGAGCTGGGTTGGAGCCTCCATACCCTGCAAGCTGCAGTCCGCTCAGGCACAGAGCAGTGATACTGATCTCAATTACCAGTAACTTGATTCACTCAAGTGCTCTGACAGATGAGCTTTGATGAGCCCCTCAGTAGTAGTTTAAGAACTTCCTAGTGACCCTCCTCCCATTACTCCCTTTGCAGAAGTGGCAGATGGGAATGAGCATCCTCCTGTGGCTCTGCCATGGCGGAGTTTGGTGCATTAGCTTAAAAGCTCTGGGACAGATGATGAACTGGAGCTGCTGAGACTTTCTGTCACAGGGGCAATAACTTGTGGCTGATGGAGGAGGCAGACAGCTGGATATGAAAGTAGCCTAAACTGCCACAAAAAGACTGGCCAGTTCATCTGTCAACCCTCAGTGAGTGGTGAATCAAACTGCATTAGCTTCTGCTCAATACTGCAGAGCAGCAGTTGTCAGGAAGTTCATACACACTACACACAGGGGGACAACTCACAACTCAGTCCTCATTCTAAGAGACTCTGGAGAAAGTGAGCAGTGGAGAGACCTTACCTGAAAAAACCAGAAAAGGACTTCAAGACAACCTAACATTCAACTTTATTTCTTTAAACCTGGACCCTGAATACAAGCAAACTATGGTCAATAGCAAGCAAGAGTGTAAAACCAGCTCAGAGGTTTCATTTTTTCTGGAGCCAAGGACTCAGAGATGCCACACTTTGTAAATGACCCCATGGAGACTATGGTTACCACCAGTCTGTGGAATAATTCTCCAAACACTGGGATCAGTGAATGACAGCATCAGCAGACCTGGGAGTATGAGCTTATTTCATTTAGCAGAGCACCATTAGTCACTGCTCTATCCTAAGCCACTTCATGGAGGTAGGCAGGGGACTGTTCTTCAGAATAAAAACTGACATCTGAGTCTTGGTGAAGAAAGGTTTGAATTGACTCATAGAATCATATAATCATAGATTCATATTATCATAGATTCATAGAATCGTTTGGGTTGGAAGGGACCTTAAAGATCACCTAGTTCCAATGCCCCCACCATGGATAGGAACACCTTCCACTAGACCAAGTTGCTCAAAGCCCCATCTGACCTGATCCTGAACATTTCCAGAGATGGGACATCCATAACTTCTCTGGGCAACCTGCACCAGTGCCTCACCACGCTCACAATAAAGAATTGCTTCCTCATATCTATTCTAAACTTACCCCTTTCATTTTGAAACCATTCCCCCCTCTCCTGTCACTACACACCCTTGTAAAAAGTCCCTCTCCAGTCATTCAGTGAGAGTTTCTTGGGGCAAAGGGCACAGCCCTGACAGGGATAACAGAGACTGCTGAAGTGGAGCTACACAGAGCTGAAAATTGAACTACAATACACAGAAATGGAAACATCTTCCATCCCACAGCCTTCAATATCAGGCACTCTTCACCTCCTAGGAATTCATACACTTGCTAAGCCATATGGGCTTTCAAGTGCTTTACAGCATCCTACTACAACTCAAGTCTTATTAAAAACCTTGTCAGTAACTGTGAATGATGAAATTGTGCCCCATCAAAATGAAGCAAGATAGTTCATATCTCACAGAATTTTGACCTCAGTACTCTTCATACACATTCATACTTCTCTGTGTCTAACACTCCCCAGGCATAGCTGCAAATTCATCTCAACCCCACAAGGGCTAGAAGCACTTTTCTAAGGGGATGCTGTAATTTTACATAATCATGACACCAGAAAAAATCCAGACTCCCTAACCAGATATAAGTCTCATACTAACCCTGCAGAGACGAACACAGAGGCCACAGAAGAAGAAGTAAATTAGAATGTGAATTATAACATGAAATTTCATAGACATGAAATTACTTTGCTTTTTTATTTCATCTTTAATTGTAGCTCTAAAGTGGAGTGTTTTTGAGAAGACAAGCAGGAAATCTGGAACCTGAGAAGAATCTCAAGAAGCTGCCTTACAAATGTGCCTATCTGAATTGATATGTGTACATATATATAAGGAATTACTGCCCTAGGATGTTTCAGTAGAGTTCCTATAAGCATCAAGCATTGTCCTGGATACAAATAGAAATGGTCTGAGTATATGAGGAAATCCTGAAAAGATAATAGGGGTTATTTTATCCTTCAGGGAGGCTGTGTTCTTCGCTTGGAATGAGTCCTGACCAGCCAGTCTTCTTGTTAAGACTTCTCCCCTTCAAACAAGGGACCACCCAACTAGGTAGTTTGAGAATAGTTTATGATTAACAATAACAAATAACAGCATGGGGAAACAAATGGGAAAACAGAGGGTTCAGGCAGGAAAGATAATGGTGTACAATGGACATATTTAATTTTGAGAAAGATATGAAGAAACATGTCCAAGAAAAGGATGCAAAACCAACTCTAGAGCCCACACCAGAAGACAGAGTTCAAAATTAAGGGAATAGAAGGAGAGGAACATCCAGCAGTTAGTGACCTAGCTGGTTTAAGTTCAGAGAGAATCTCAGAAGTCAGGACATTAGTGGTACATAGACTCAGTGAAATGGAGAAGGTGGTCAGTGGAAATTACTGAAGACACAGAAGATCCAACACTGTCGCCCCACCTTCCACATGCTCAGAACCAAAGAACCAGAGGTCTGGAAGTCGAGGGAGAAGCAGCTGTTGGAGGATGTTAAGCCTCCACAGGGATGGAGCCTAGGATATGTTGCATGCCTCTGTGGAAAAAGAATGACTTTTTGGACACCTGATTGTATTCTCTGGAAACATTTTGATAGGAAAAACAAATTGTTAGGCCTGAATGACTTCTTGGAATAAATCAGTTTTCCTCCTTTGCCAGAAATGACCATACAACTCACAGAAGTCAGCATAAAGCCTGTTACAGCTGGCCTAAGCTATACAAGTAGAAATAAAATGGTCTTGAACACTCCACGTGCTGGTGAAAACCTTCCTGCTCATTCCAGGAGATGCTGATATTGGCCCTAGCTGGGGAAATACACTGAACTGGTACCTCCTGTGAGGCCATTCTTACCCTGCATGTAAGGTAAGAAAAGCATGGCAGCTTTTCTTCCCTGGTCTACTGGCCTAAGCAGTCCGGTAATGATCACTGGGTTTTGTTTTACAAGTTCTGCTTCCAGGGAAGAAAGGAAGCCTGTGGGCTGGGGTGCTCAACATCAATACAGAGAGCAATATCTGCTTATGGAATGCAGGTGGCTGCAAAATCTTAAATTTTTTCTTTTTTCTATTTTTTTTTCTTTTTCATAAGAAAGAGCATTCCCCATGGCTACACACACAGACATCAGATTTAAAAATAGCCAAGTTCCACCTCGACTGTGGGTGAGTGAAAGACAGAAGACAGATGCATTGGCTGCCAGCTAGACTTGACATCCACTTTTTCTTTCCTCACCCTGGCAGCCAGCAGTTGCACACATGTGCACAGGTAAGGTTCTCAGTGGCAAAGCACACAGTGTCTGCCTCCCCCTCAATTCACTGACTGCTGCCTGCCAGCCGTGTGTGTCTGGGAGCCACATAAACCGACACTCCCCATTTAGTGCATCAGGCATGAATAAAAATCACCAAGTTCCTCCTATTTGTCCTGCTTAATTCTCAAATTCCTCACTAGTCATTTATGTGTGGGGATTGCTATCGAGTTCGTTGCAAACATCTCTGTTTCTGGCTTGTTTTGTTAACTCCTTTAGTGCCTTATCCACATGGACACTTCCCATGGCTCCAACCTGTATAACAAATGTGTGTGCTTGTGCATGACTGGTCTCATTTTCAAACCCTGGCCCAGGTCAATTTAAGGTGATCAATTTCAAGGAACCAGGTCTTGGTCTTGTTTCCTTCCCTTTACTCAGGCTGCAAGAGATTCCTCCCCTTTTTCCTAACTGGCTTTAATCCACCCACTGTTTATGCTTCCAACCAAATGCATTCATTGAAAACATAAGGCACTACTGCCCACATACTCAATGCTACTCTTCATGTGCTCATCAGCAGTAGAAGCCACAGTAATTCAGCAAACTTGGCTATTTTATTTGCAAACATATTTCCAAGTATCTCTTTTTACATTTATCTAAATCACATGGCTCACAGAGAAGTCCTTTCCATGGGAAATTATGGATGCTGAAAAGTCACATGCATTAAAACCACAACTTGACACATTCAGAAAAGGAAAATTCATCCAGTACATTAAACTTTAATTTATTGGATGTCACGAGAATATCTGAGGGCAGTATCACTGTAGATTTATGTTATTCTTACAGGTTTCCCTATTTTGGTACTGCTGAAAACAAAACGCCTTTGGTCTAACCCACTGTGGACATTCTTAGGTTTTTCATGTGTTTTCCATAATTTTAGTGTGATATGATTTCCTAATACACCTGTTCCAGGAGCATCCAGGCTGTATTAGGGTCTTACAGACAGACTGTAGAGCACAGTAAGTATTTCTTGTTCTACATTCAGAGCTTGGCATGCTAAGCATCACATTTCTGGTCTAGAATGATAGACAGGAAGAATCGAAAATATCCCATGATCAGAACTACCTTAGAAATAAAACAGTCTGGGTCTCCTGCATAATAACAAGGCATCGAATCCTGTTCAGTTTAACAAAAAGAAGGCTGCAGAATTGATATGGCCACTACTAATGAATACTGACCTAGGAAGGACCAACAGATGTCTGGGTTTACTCAGGCATGTCTTCTCTTTCTGTCTGAAATGTTTGCCCAGGTGGAATTTTCCCATTTGTCCAAAATTTCCAGACATTTGACCTGAGCAGCAGCAGTAGCTGTAGCTATGCTCTGCATGACCAGAAAGTCCAAGCTAATAACTGGTGCACCCAGGCATATCAGCAGTACAGCACACATGCATACACCTGTTTACAAAATCCCTACCTGAACTTGATAACATAATAAAAGAGAACTCTTCATACAGAGACCAAGATATAAGAAAATTCCACAGCTGGATGCTGAAGGTGTGCATGCTCATTTTTCACATCAGTGTTTTCAACAGTGGGGAGAAACAGCTGGTGGAGTAACTTGCCAGGGATCATAGGGAATTCTCTACCACTATCAATGTTTAGACCAAGAATGGATATTAATTCTGAAAACTGCACACTCACTCATAAAGGAAATTAAGAAGGAAGTCCCGCAGCCTTCAACCTGCACAGAGATGCTCACGGTGGTCCCTCCTGCCCTTAAAAACTCCTCATCTTCCTCCATTTCTTAAGATACCCTCCTCTCATGAGAGAGATGTGTATACTCACTGACATTGCAAGGATGATCTTTGGAGAGGCCAAGACAATGTGGCAGTGAAGGGGCATGACCACCCTCGTGAGCACACCTGGCTCTTTACAGTGCCAGCTGGTTCTTAATGCCATGACTCCTCTAGCCCAACAAGCAAAGGAAAAGACTAGAAGTGGAGACCAAGGGACATAAGCCAAAGGCTGCAATCAGACAAAAAGAATCAGGATTTTGTCCAAAAGCCGTATATTTCAACTGGAGACTACTGGTTTAAACATAGCAGCCACTCCCAGAGAAGTCACACTCATATTTGCAATGGAGCAGCTGAGGGTCCTGCCTGTCCCAGGCAGACCTCAGCCAGGGTGAACTCACATCCAGGCCTGGTGGCCCTAGTACCTCTCTTCATGGGACACTATTTTTGTCGCCTTACCCAGCTGCAGGCTCTTCCTGCCGGCAAAGCTCCTGACCTGTTATTAAAACAGCCTCAGAGAAAGTAAACATGACCAATGGAAAAACAAAAAATATCACCCAAATGTCTAAGGAAACCATGAGCAGAGGCACTGAGCTACATCCAGCACAGATTTTTCAAAAGGACAAGGATTTTCATGGCTCAGTGTTCTAATTTGTTTGACCGTTTATTTCCAAGGAACACATCCAAGAGTGACAAGCTCCATTTATTTCAATGGGCAGCATATGCCAGCAACGTGAATGGCGCATGCTATAAAAGAGAATGGATGTTCTCAAGCATCCTAGAAAGTGTCCTTTCGGCAGACAGAGGACGTGTAGGTAATGGGAGTGCAGCTCTGCTCTGACAAGCAACACCATAAAAGCAGCATCGTGGGTTCTCATGTTTGATGTCTCCCCACAGCGGACCTGCAAGATTTGCTCAAGCTGAAAGTGAAAAATTATTACCTAATACCTGGCCCAGTGCTGGAGAGAGCAGTTGGATTCTTTCATTATTCTACTTTTCCAGGCCAGAAGGACATTTTCTTGGGACATATGGCCACTTCAGGATGTTAGTGCTTCTCCCTTGTAGAGTTTCAGGGGCTACACACCAACCCAGACTATTCTCACAAATTATATCCCCTTCAAATCATTGTGTGATGTAAATATGAGATGTTCACACAAGAGAGTGCCCTCTTCCCAGAAAATACCATCACATGACAGCACTTTTTTCAGTCTTGTCTTTTCGTACCATGTCCTGAAGACAAGCCTCTTCTGAATCTTGCCTTTCCAAAGTCTGATCCCACTGAAGCCTGAAAACCCTGAGTTGTGAATCTCTGTCACAGATTCAGCACCACCTATGACTTGGTACTTTTTGGTGGCCTGTGATACTTTACTGTAAGTGTCACAGGAGTGGGCAACTTTTATTTACTATCATTTATGAATTAACTAATATTAGTTCGGTGTTAGGGCTTGCCTAGTGAGCAGTCTAGCTCATTAGGTTTTATTGGCTTGTCAGCAAGCCCTGGAAGTCAAAATAGAATGATTTTCGTCTTGCTTTTCAGTGAGATGGCTCCAGCAAAGGTGAGGTGTTGCTTTGTTTGTTTGTTACTGAGTCTTTCTCTGGACACCTTTCATTTTCATTAAACTTAAGAGGTCACTGGGAAGGAGCAGTGTGAGCTGCAATGCTGTCCACAGGAAACCACCTCCCCTTCTCCTGTACCTCCATCCAAGCAACATCTCAGGCCAGGTGAAGAAGAGATGTTCATGACTCCCTTACAGCCCTCCAGCATGGCAAAATTAAATCCCAAATTGTCCTCCAGGAGATTCATGTCCACCTATGCTGCAAGGCTCACTATCTTGGATAAAGTCTGCAGCAAGGCCACAGCCATACAATATCCCTGGATGCTCATTGTACAGACCAGAGACCCTTGTTGTGCCACTATTTTTCCTATTCACTTTCTCTTCAGTGGGTGCAGCTTGTAGGTTGCAGTTTCACCTTTTATGGAGAAGCCAAACCAATGCTGTTCATGCCATCTTTGAAACCATGTGGGAATCCCAGCTTGCCTTGATGCCAGTGAGGTGCTTGCTTAGCGAAGAGGCCAACCATAGACTTGTGGCTGACTCTGTGTGTATTTGGGGATATAAATCATAAGGTGACTTTGCATCTATGCAGCTTCCTTTGGGACCATACTGATTGCCAACATACAGATCTTCACTTGCTGTGAGCTATTTCCTAAGGAAAAGACAAAAAGAGCTTGAGGGAGAGTTATCCTTCCTTTGTCAAAGTGGAACTTTTAGTTTCCATCAAATGCACTTTTGTCCCTCAATTTCTGATTGTTTGTGGTAATCTCCACACCTGGACCAGTTGGCCCCATGTATGTTGAGCTCACAAAACCAGCCTCTTGCTCCAGGTGTGAGTGGTGAGAGGTAGGAGAGCTCTCTGCTGGGAGAATTTAGCCCTGCTTCTGGGCTTTGGGTTCTTGTTTGGTCACAGAAGAGCCAGGCTGTCAGTTCCAGCACTTCTGACTGGTTTTTTAAGGCTAAAGAGACAGAGACTACACCCTGTGTCTTGCAGTTGATGTGAGAAGATTTGCAGTATCCCAGCAGGAGGTTTGGGTAGTCACCCCAGATCTGGCATGCCCAGGGCAAAGTGGGGTCCTCTAGGTTTAACACATCAGGTAGTGAAGTGGGGTTATCAAGTCCCAGGGGCAGCAACTAGTGCTTTGAGGTGTCAGAAATGTCCATCATAACCAAACAACATCGTAAAGCAACTGTTTGGTCTTTTCCTGAAAATTAAAACTAAAAAGCAAGCCATATGATGACAGCATCTGTAGCAGAGAGCAGGGTGGCTTGCATGAATTAGCAGCTTCCTGGCTGTTATCTGTGGCAGCCTTAGCCAGCTATTTATTCCATCACCTGCAGCTTCTGTAGGCTGAGGCCTCAGACTTACACCTTGGGGAGCACTGCAAGCCAAAGCCCTCAGCACTGAGCCATAGTCAAATAAGAGCTGGAGAAGGTCTCCTCCACAGCTTTCTCATTGAAGTCTGGGATGGTGCTCATTTGATGGAATAGGATCTTGGGTCTTGGCATGTGGAGCACTTGTGAACTTGAACTGCTCAGATCCTGATCTCCAAAGAGCACCTGTGAGGGTTATCAGTAAGGTGAGCTGAATGGGGATGTGCCACAGCCTCCGTGACTTGCATCTGAATCTTCCTGGCATGTCCCACGGCAGACAAAGATAGCTCAGCCAAACATCTCCAGAAGACCTGCTGGGATCATGTTGGATATCCATGGAACCAGAGCCAGGATGTGGGGTCAGAGCAAGTGACAGCCTCCTGCTGCCTTGGAGACTTGTTATGGGCAGGGAAAGGGAGATAAATCCCTAAATTTCCCTAGGAGAAGTGTTCATGAGGATCCACTTTCAGGCATTTCTTTCCCTACTGGGCCGAGTGTCACACAGGGGGATTATATTCTTTGCTAGAGTATCTGCCATTAAAAAAAAAAAGTAGACAAACTCCAAAATTTCTCAGGCACGCTACTCCTTATTAAGTTCCTGTAAATCATATCAAGTGCAGAATCTCTCCCCATTCAGAGATCTTCCAGCCTGTTGCATAGTGATGACCCCCAGGGATCCCTGCAAGTGTCTTCCTGCCCCCTCTCCCCCATGCTTCCTGCTGACAGGACCCAGAACCACCCACTGAGCTGCTGGTGAGCAGCAGAATCAGTTCTGTTCTGTCTTACTCACCCCTCCCTCTGTCCCTTTTTGGGGGCTCCAAAGGGTGCCTGCCAGTACAGGCTCCTGGCACAGAGAAGTCCCCATGGAAGAAAACAATAACACCCAGAAAAGTGGCTGTGGCACCCATTTGAAGGGATCTGCAGGGAGGGTAATGGGGATCAGAGCAGAGAAGGCACTGCCATCTGGCAGGGGCTGGAGCAGGGTGACAGCAAAAGGAGTCACTTTGGTCACAGGCATCCCCTGACTCAGGCACGAAGGGGCTGGCTCCATCCAGTCTCTTGAGAACAGAAAAGCCACAGACTCATGGCTGACTCCCTCGCCTCATTGTCTGTGCACTGGAGCAGGGAGGGCAGGAGGCTAAGGGAGTGGGGAAACCTTTCTGTCCCCCTGGCTCTGACAGGTCCATGCCTGCCATGCACTGGGATTGGGGGTGGGTGAGAGACAGGGCAGAGGGACCGCCAAAATAAATGAACTAAAAAACCAGTCCAATGATTCTCCACAAGCTTGGTATACATGATGCAAATAGATGTTTAAAGCTTATTTATTAGCTTACATGCAAAATGCCAGTGGTGTTTTTCTAGATCAGTGGGTATCCAATATTTGGGAGGGGGGAGACGACAGCAGCAGGAGCAAGCATGGCTAGAGACTGTATATCCAGAGGCTAGGGTTTATATCATAGGCTGCTCTCGACTGTTATAATTTGTGGCACAGATTCAGCGAGAATCTGATCTGCTGAAAATATTTGGGCTGTGAAAACTCCCACACTGTGACAGATGTCAAGTCCAATTAAGTGACTCGTGTCCACGTTTCTGTCCAATAGGCTTTCCCATTAAATACCAATTTAAGAGGGAAAAAATGCCGCCCCCTTTTCTCCCAGCCTTTATCTCTTCCGACCATCTCTAGGCAAAACCCTTTGGTACCAGAAGTGGATCCACACGCATCTCCGCTCAGTCTGTCTGTCTCACCCCTGCCACCTTCCGCACCCTCCTTGGCTTCTTTGCCACTCCGGGAGGGGTGGGAGGAGGAACTGCACTTTCTTTTTGTGCATGTGAGCGTACCTTGTCCTGCACCGCCGTTATCTCTCGCAGCCGCTGCGAACCCGCGCCGAGATTTTCGTTTATTTCGTTTTGTTTTTCTTTTTTCAGCGTTCGCATATTTTCCTTTATTTTTCACTCGAAAGATGCAGGAAGAGTTAGGAAGCTCAGGGACGGATGGGGGTTTCGTTTATCCTTTTTTTTCTCCCCTCGCCAGTTCTTGAAGGACCAGAAGAAGAACTAAACCAAACATTCATTTTCCGACGGCGTCTCCCCCGCTCCTGCCCCTCTCCGCCGGACCGGTGAATTAACANGAGGGGGCGGGAGAGAGGGAATCATCCAGGACGGTGCCGGTGCTGTCGCCGCATCCCTTTTGTTATTTATCGCGGTCGGGGAAGAGGAGGAAGAAAAGCGGGGGAGAGGGCACTTTCCTCCTCTAAAACCGACCGGCCGAAGCCGCCGGTGCGCTGCTGCCGCTGCCCCGGACAAATGGGCAGAGGAGGACTTTGATGGGGAAACGCTTTTTCTCCCCTGATGCATTGTAAGTAACTTAAGTTGTTATTTATACTCCGAAAACAAACACGACAGTATAACATCTCCCATCTCTGGAGCACTGGAGGCCGCGGCGAGGGATGAGATCTGCCTTTCCCCATTCGAGCAGGACACTTTTTCGCTCGTAATTAATTTTATTTGATTTTGATTTTTTTAAATTTTCCATGCTCCGCTCCCGGAGGGTCATTTGAACTGTAAAGGAATCGCCGAGGGGGCGAGGGGACCTGGAGAGAGAGGCTGTCCAAACGACTCCACTGAGGTAAGCAGCCTTAACAATATCTTTCCCTTTTGCAGGTAGCACGGGCATGGGTTTACTGTAATAATAATAGTAATAATAATAAAAATAGAGGGGTGGGGAGAAAGCCTCTTTCCTGTTTAGGTCCCCATGGTACCCCACGGTACAGATAAATCCAAATCAAAGCCAAAAATTCAACACACGCCGCAGAGAAACATCTAAGCAACTTTCTTCAGGAACCACCGCTTTAATTGCCCGTTTTCATACAACCGCCCAGCAAATCCTGCCTCTCTATCGTGCTTTTGCATAAGCCCCCTCGCTTGGATGCCAGTTGAAAGGTGATTTTAAACCTTTCCTCTTTATCTTTTTGCCCCACGAGATCACTGATACCTGACTTGCGCGCTAATGGTTTTTTTCCCTATCCCTGCCTTGTGGGCCTGATTAACGCTCCTTATTAAAAATCGAAGAGGAAGCGTTTCCGACGGCCCCGGCAAGAGACGGCCCTTTCCCGGGGAAGGAAGCGCTCTCCTCTCCCCCTCCCCAGTCCTGAGTCCCGGCGCACCCCGGGGAGCGCTCAGCCTCGGCCCCGGCGGAGTCCCGCTGCCCCGCCACGCGTGCCCCGCATCTCGCCCCGCTGGGGAAGGCTTGGCTCTAGCCCTGCCTGGGAAGAATTCCTCCTGCCCGTGTGGTTGTTATTGTTAACAAAAATAATAATAGTTTATTTTTCCCAGCCGGGTCTGAGGCCCGACTGGGACTTACCCTGGAAACTTTATGTGGAAATACTTTGCAATCTTAATTCGAGGGCAGGGAGGATGTGATGTCCCTTCCTCTGTCGGGCTCGCTCCCCACCTCGCTCGACACTCCAGCTGCACACACACACGCACACACACACACACACACACACACATACACACATTTGTGTCCAAGGTTATTCACTACTTGCCTGATGTATTGTTTTATTACATGCCGGCATGTCCACGGACGCGCTCGGATTTGTATTGCTGTCTACATGACAGATGGTGCTCTGTGAGGCCGCAAGAAGATACGATTCAATTTTCTTTTGAAAGGCACGTCCGCATTTATTTATTTATTTATTTAGCCTCCCCCTCTTTTCGCGCAGGGAGGGGAGAGGAGGGAAAATTTAAAGGGATGAAAAAGTTCGGCCTCTGCTTTGGGGTTTTGTTTCTTTTTTAATCCCACGCTTAGGAAACGGAAACTCTCCAAACATTCCCATTTGATCGCTAGCAAATCGCTATCTGCACAATTAGCAGCAGGAAAGGAAAGAGAGAAATAAAGGAAAAAAAAAAAGAAGGAGCACAGAGAAAAGAGCTGAGGGGAGAGCCTAGCACATACATCGGATCCCGTAGGGATTGGGGAAATAAATCTCCCCACTGGCCTTGTTATATTTGTGGAGCTTTGAGCTGTGTATTTAAAAGTATCATGTCTGTAGCCTGAATCCCATAGAGTGTTGCCGAAAGAGAAACGGTTAAGCAGAAACTGGCAGGCCAGAAAGGACGATATTAAAATTGGGGGCCGAAGCGGGGGTGGTGAGGAATCATCATAATATTGAGACACTGGACATTAGCTTGTTTGGGAAAAAAAAAAAATCTTCCATTGCTCTCTGGGCTTGTTTCAACACCCAAGCAAGCGCGGGGAATAACGGCAGGAAGTGTATTCCACGGAAGCTGCCGTCAAACGCTAGAGAGGGGATGAGTAAATGACAGGGTATCATTTATCCCCGATATTGCTCTCATTAGTACACCCTGAAGGGGCCGCGACTCGTCCACCCGGCTCTCCCCCCGCCCCGGTCGGGCGGTACCGGCACCGGAGGCAGGGCGCGGGGACTGACATGTCCCTCATGTCCCTGCCCGTGTCCCTGCTCCCCGCCTTGCCCCTGTATCTCGGGGCCGGGGCCCTGACCCGCTCTCTCTGCTTCTCTGTCTCGGGAAGGCTCCTCCGCCCCCTCCAAGATGATGCTTAGCCCGGACCAAGCTGCCGACTCCGACCACCCCTCCTCGGCGCCCTCCGACCCGGAGTCCCTGGGCGGTGCGGACGCCCAGGCACTCAGCTGCTGCGTCTCCGACCCGGAGCCCGCCGAGGGCGGCGGCGGTGAGGGCCGNCAGGCTGTCAAGTGCCCCTTTATATATATCCAAAAACATCTACTTGTGACCTTAAACGTGTGACCCATGGGTGCAGTTAAAAATAACTATTTTTTATTTATGTAGAAGGAGTTGACAATTTATTTTTTTCAAGATTTATTTATTTTTCAGAGTGGTGGCAATTTTACTTTGGATACTTCGTGCCAATTGGTTTCTATAGTCGGGTGTTTACACTTTCTCCTGTGGAATATTATGTTTGACTTTATGAGTGTTTGTTGGGATCAAAGCAGTGTTCATTTTCTTTTCTTTTTAATTTATTTTTTCCCTCCAATTATATTGCACTTGTGTACCACAAACCTCCCCTCCCTTCCTGTTAATAAGTATATTNCGTTTATAAGTATATTTTATATATATCAAGGCATTTGTTCTTGACCTTTTTTCTTTCTTTCCTTGTGTGGGATCAACAACCACTAGCACTTAACTAGGAGAGGTTTTTTTTAAAACTTGTTGTTATTCTGATCTATAGTTGCGTCTGAAAAGTACTTTGCAAATCGTTTATAAGGGAAGTAGTTTCTTTGTGGGTGTATATGTGCGTGTGCGTATACATGCATGTGTGTGGGAGTGAGCGTGGGTGTGTATGTGTGTGGTATATTTTTAGGAAAGGACATTTTTTCCTAAAAAAAAAAAGAAAAAAAAAAGAAAGAAAAGTAAATCCAGGACTGCTTTCCTTTGTGAGAACCAAAAAAATTCTATAACCTGAAAATGTTTCATGTTCTTTGCTGTGAATCTCTTAAAACAAGAAGCGCATTTTAGGGACAAAAGAGAAAAAGAAAAAAAACCACATCTGCTATCCAAAGATTTTAGTCTTTTTCAGGGTTTTTTTGTGTGTCTATGTTGCTTTATATAATGCAATATTTTGTAGTGAAAATAGATAAATCTGGTTTCTATCTGATGCGTTTTTCATATCTCTCATGAATGGTGAGCTGTTTTGCATATAAATAAAAGTATCAAATAAAAGCTGTTTTTTCCTAATTATTTTTCCCTGTTGGTCCTTCTGTAAGACAGACATGAGATGTCCTTATGAATAAGGATTGCGAAGGCTTCTCAAGTCATGCACGGGAAGCTTCAACAGGTTACCTGCCTCCTCCTAGGGAGACTCAGGCTGCAGTCCCTCCACCACAGCTCCCCTACTCCAGCCGCTCTCAGCTCGCTGCCCTGCTCAAATGCAAAGGAGACACAGGACCCTCGCCGTCACTTTCTCCCAGTCTCATCATGACTGGCATCTGGTCACATGTTCCAAAGTTCCAGCTGTACAATCCAATCTGATGCTTGCAAGCACCTGTTTTGCTACCTCTCTCTTTGATAAAATGTATGTGTTGTGTCCTGCCCGAGTGCACTGGATTTTCTTTCTCTTGTTTAAACTCAGCTTTGATCCCTCTCTGGCCAGGTCTTATTCTACTGAAACCAAGGAAAAATCTTGTGCCCTCTCCGTACTTTAGAAAACCTCAGCTATAATCTTTTATATAAGGCTTCATTGCCAAATCTTGTCATTTGAAACATGGAACAGATACAGATTCAGTGGCAGACATGTTATTACCTTAGTAATATGAGACCATTTCATTTATTAAACCCTTTTCTCATTTACCACAAGGAGTTAATTTTACCTATGATTTGAATACTGCTATTGACTCTGGTGGCTTCATCATCCATTCTTACTTGCTGGAGAGGTAAAACCCTCCCCTCTACCCCATTTTTATGGCTGACACTTTGCACAGCAATTTAATTAAGTGTGGTCTTGACCAGCTGAAAAGCTCCATGCAGAAAACCTGTCAGGAGACTGTTAATTCCACTTCCCAAAAATATATGCTTGCCGTGTCCCAAGGGAACACACACTGGTTTGGTAGTTCAATGTACAAATTTCAAATCCTGCATTTCAGGGCTGAAATAACTTCACCAACTTTGGAGCCGGCTTCCTTTGGGACAGGTTTGTTTCTTAGGTTCAATATCAGGGTGCTGTGCTGAGTTTGATGTAATTGCCTGAGTGATATTATAAATCCTGACATCCAGCAAGCCTTCATGCTACCAGCATTTGAGAGGACTTAGTTAATAAAAAGATAAACACATTATTTCCTTCTTGACTATTGGGAATGCATGTTTTAGGGGAAGAGAGTGCTCTGCAACACCTGATTGTAAAGTATGGTGACTGCAGTCATGGGAGTTGATTCAAGCACACAGATTGTGGGGTAAGTAGGTGTGAACTCCACATCTCCCTGGCCTCACTTCCCCTTCTGGGGGTCTCACACACGTGTCAGAGGCACAGGTTGAGATAATGCTCAAGTCTCAGGTTCCCAACCACGTAATCCTGTGCCCAAGTGATAAACCAGTGAAGCCTCTGTGTTGTGAGCAAAGAAGAGCACAGCGTGGAGATGTGTGGGAACAAGCTCAGGTTTGGAAGTAAAAAAATCTTGTGGGCTATTCCATTCCTACCATCCCCAAGCCAACAGAGAGCCTGCTTGCACTCAGACACAGGGTAGCAAGGGCTTTGCTTTTGGTGGTATCCACAGGGTCAGATCTCAAGTTTAACCTGCAGAAGAGTCAGGGCACTTGACCTGAAGAGATGTCCTTTTCTTCCCAAGTTTTATCTGATGGAAGAAATTGCTTCTTTCTACAAGTCCTGTCTCACTTCCATACACTCACCACCTTGTTTAAATCCTGTCCCCACCACAACATCACCCCAACTACTTCTATTTTTCCTGCTGGCACCACTAAGGAAACTCATTCTCATCTAGCAGTTGATAACTGTTGAAAATGGAATGTAGGTTTTGCTCCCACATTCCACACCTTTTTTTATTCTTAAGGAGCTGAGTATTATGCACAAGCTACAAGGCCTATGCAAAAAAAAAAAAAAAAAAGAAAAGGTTGCATTGCTAAGTGCTCAAAAGTCTGGATTTATGAAGAATGGGTAAACAAATTTAACTCCATCTCATTGCAAGTCTGGGTTAGACACCAATAAAGTCTAATTATATAATCAAAGTTACTTTGCCTGTCTATGTTCCCTCAGCAATAAAGAAATGAATGACCTTGAATGACAATACTATGGGAGGAATGGGGTTGGAACTGCTGAATGGAAGTTTATATCACACTCAGCCATTACAACAATTGGCAGGGAAGAGACACAGTTAATATTTCCTGGTATTTTAGCTACATTCAGATACCTTTCTTTCACAACTGAAGAGGAGCTCATCCTACAAACCACAAGAGAAAGCTCACTCAACAACAGAGAAGGCAGAGCACTACCTCTGGACCTTTAGCTGACTCTAAAAGAGGGAATTTAGGCCTGACTCAATACAGTATATAAAACATTGAATGGAAGCCTCCAGCATTCACAGAAAGCAAATAGTTCTAATGGATAGACCTAGAATATCCCAGTACAAGGGGTATCCCATGCAAGTTAACATCGGATTATAGCATCTATTAAGACCCATTTTCAGGCCTATATGGACTCACAGGGACACAGTGCAATACACACTCACATGGTATCACTAGGAAGCAGGGCAGCTAATGCGTTCATCTGAACCCTGGAAACAGATCCTGACCCTGATACAGCAAACAAGGACAGACAGCAAGCCAAAAGTAACTCCTCCAAACAAACGTAATGGTTTTGACAGGACTCTGCAGCTAAGGGAGAACTGTATCTGAGTATCATACAGTTTCCTAAGAGATTAAAAGATCTTGAGCACAAAACATTCCAAAATATAGACTTGAATTTGTGCTGTTATTACATATGCACATACAAAAGGAAGAATTCCTAGGCATAGACCATCACTGTCCAGCAAAGTACATTGCATTCAGGATCACATTACTCCCCAGCCACAAAGTCGTCTTATTGCTTGTGTTAAAAAGTGTGTGAGCCCGGTAGGATATGACCACTGATACTTACAGCAGATAAATTCTGAGAGTCTTGGATATGATTTGATATCTTTGCTGTATTTCTAGCAAAGGGTGTGTGTGTGTTTGAGAGAGAGATGGGGGGTGGGGAGCTGAAGAGGATATTGTATATGAAACTCAACAAAGAAATGGATCTTTTCCATTATATAGCTGTGAAGAAAAAGCAGAGACATTCTATCTATCTCTTCACATATCTATCCATCTAGCAATCCTGTAACCTAATTAACCCAGTTCTTTTAGGGTGAATAAATGTGTTCTAATATCAGCCATTATTTTCAGTACTCTCAGTTTATTCTCCTGGGTGGGACAGATCAATAACCACAATAGCAACCGACCCAAAAGGAAAAGGCAATCTCCTGGTACTTCTTATTTATTTCTTCAGAGCCGATTTCGTTTTTCCTGCCTCTTTCCCTGGTGACGGATTTTGCCTTTCCTGCCCAGAATGGCCGTGTTGTTTTATCCTGGGCTCTATTTGCATGTGAGCTTCAGATTCATCTTTGGCTCCTTGCACGGTTTGGGATGAGACCCTCCTGTCCCCAGAGAGGGGGGCAGGTGTTGCTCCAGTCGAGCGAATGGAACCAAATTACAGGACCGTCTGTCGCCTCCTCTGGGAGCCGGCAGAGGGAGGGGAGGAAGGGGAGGGGAGCGGGATGCCGTATGACAGAAAAGAAAAGCAGAACATCATACTGATGCCGATAAGAGCTTGAAAACACGAGTCGCCCCAGCCCACAGCCCCACCCAAAACCATGCAGCAGCCACCTGAAAGAGAAATGTCAGGAGCAGAGACAGAAATAAATTGAGTCACTGGGCTGGAATAACTCAGGCTCAAAATGAAAGAGAGCTCAGACACTGTCCACTTTCAGACACAACTGCAGGCACAAAGTTGCTGTTTTTCTCAGCTTACGGTTGTGCTCTTTGATGTCACCTCCTCTGTCCTTTCAGAGCAGGCTCCTCTGCCTACCACCACTCACCACCAAGTACTCACAGCCGAGCTCTGACAGCAGCTCCTGTGCCTCTCTCTCCAGCTGCTCCTGACCTTCCCACAGCCACCCTGCCCTTCAAGGTCCCTAAGAATGGCACAACTGTGCAGAGGTGGCTCTGCTCCTCTACCACTCCACCAGCCCATGCTCTGCAGTGCAGCCGGTCCTTGCTCCCACAGGGAGCTGCTTGGTGCTCCAGCTCAGGGCTGGTCTCACTTTTCATCTGTGCAGACTTCTACTCAAGTGATCTGGGAGAGGTGATGTTACAGAACTTACACTTCTCAAGCCCACCTATTTGCTTAAGGCATTCTTAGCAAATTATTGGAAGACCCCCATCTACGCCACCCCACCCTCCACTTGTTTTTGCTGGTTTTTTTCTCCCAAACTTTCTTAGACATGAATGCACACACATGTTGTATGCAATGATTGCCCTCAGAGTGGCTGGGCACAAAGTCACTTGGAAAGCAACAGGTGACGGTTGTTCTGCTGTTCCTCACTGAAACAAGAAGATGATCCGAGAAGAAAAACTGGTCTGCGGAGAATTCAGAGGAGATTTGGAAGAAGACATGAAAAAAGGTGCCATTAGGAGTGCTTAAATCAAAGGAAACGCAGCATGGAGTGAATGAGTGGCAGAAGCCAGGTCACATAGGTAGAAGGGCCTCATAAGTCAGTGACTGGGCATAACATGAAGGATTCTATGAGGGTGGTGGGGTGTACATATGAACCCAGGGTCTACACCAGGGCACAATGAGGAACAAAAAGCATCTGAAAAGACAGGCAGCAAACATAGGAAAGGATGGCAGCAGGAAGTGTGAGGAAGGAAAAGGATATGAGCAGTTAGGTAGAGCTGCTGGTATGGGTGGATGGGAAGAAGATGCTCCGGCAAGTCAGAAGGAGCAGCTCGCTTGGGGGTAAAAGGCAAGTTCAGCCCAGGAACAAACAGGCACCAGGCAGGAAGGGAACTGGAAGGAGTTGTTAACTAGATATTCAAAACTACTCAGAAAAGATCACCACAACTTTAGTCATGGCCAGAGGGATGGACTGGCACAGTAACATTTTTTCAAGGACCAAAAGACAAGGGGTTTGTCATATAACATCTATCCTCCAGCAAAATTCTCTGTCTCCTTGCTTAAAACAATTCTGTGCATAGAAGTGGCAGAAAGATTTGCAAACCCCAGGGCTAGAGCTCAGCAAGGGCTCACAGACAAGGTAAACACAAAGAAAGAAAGAAAAGAAATGTAGCCCAGAGCAGAGCAGGAGAAAGCAGAATTCCACTGTGTGCAGTCACAGCATTCAAAGACAACTCTTTCCTCCATATCAGACCTAGTATTCCCAATACCAAGGCTCTTCTGACCATTTAAACAATTTCAAGATTTAAGACAGGCTTCAAGACTATCCCAGAAATGATCCCTATAGGATAGAGCCACAAAGCTGTATTGGACTTTTGCTATTCAAGATAATAAAGACAAGGACTGACCACGAAAAATTGCAGAAGGACTGTGCAAGACTGATAAAATAGCACAAGAAATTCAATCTAAATAAAGTGATAAGGTGATGCACACAGGGAAGAACAATTCTAACTTCACATATAACTGATCGGTCCTGAGCCAAGCACAGAAGCAAGATCTTGTAGTTATGATATATTGCTTCATGATAACATCAGCTTGGGTCTTTGTGTCATGGAAAAAGAAAATGAAATGTAAGATATTATTATCACCATTGGGAGAACAGAACAGGTAGAGAGCAAGGCAGAGAGCATCATTATGCCATTGCATAAAACCAAAGTAAGTTTGTATCCTGAATTCCATGTGCAGCTCTGGTTCAGTCTCAGTAAGAACAAACTAGAAGTCCAAAAGCATCTGAGAATGGCAGCAAAGGTGATACTAAGCATGGAATAGCTTCCATACAGCAAACAACTAAGTGAAAAGGACTGAGCCAGCAGTGATTTTACAGAAAGCCATCATATCCCAGTTAACAAGAGGGTGGTGGAGAGGGATCAGTTGTTCCCTGTCTCCTCCAATACAATTTGATACCAGGAGGCATCAAATGAAACTGTTGGATGCCAGGCTCAAAACAAACAAAAGGAGATGTCTTGTCACACCATGTGCAGTAAAACTGTGGAACTCCTTCCTCAGGATGTTGTGAAAGCAAAAATGTTATACAAGTTCAAGGACAGAAGCTTACAAAATAGAAATCTGCAGAGGATTTTAAAATGTGTAGAAGTTCCCCCCAGTTCAGGTTCTCCTCAAACCACAAATGGCTGAAGGGCAGCAGACTTCTAGAAGGAAGTATCATATATACCTCTGCTATTGTGGTGTTCCCCAGGCATCTGCTTTGGCTCCCATTTGAACTGGGATGCTGGGATAGATGGATTTTCAGTCTGGCTCAGTGTACATCTTCACAATCTGAAGGAAATAGATCTTTGACAGATGCCAGCATCTTTCAAGCCTTGGTCTCTTTGGACCTGAACACAAAAGCAGTCCACAAAAGCTGTCTGTAAGGTAAGTCCTCAGTGGGCCAACGTGACAAGATCTTTTAGATAGGGAGAGAGGAGGATTTGTTCCCTGGAGCAATAAGCATAACACGTGTGGTTTTCCTGAAAGTCAAAAGGTTGGAGTTTGATGTCAAACACATAAAGGTAAGCTTACAGCAGTTCCATGATCTCAAAGGAGTTCCTTATGATTGTCACCAAAGTAACAATCCTAAGAAGGATCCTGAAGATAATCATGGTATGGTAGGATGGTAAAATGTAGGATGGTGTCCTGCCTTGAATTTGGTTGCAATCTCCTTGTCCTGACATTTTTCAGACTTTAATTTGACAGGACTGCCTTTTGAACAGATAGGTCCTATTAGTCAGGGTCACAACTTCTTATCTTGTTTGAATTGCCCCAAGAAGACCTAAGCTCAGGAGACCTTGAATAATATTGATCTAGCAAAGTGTTTGAAAGAAGAAAGGACTGTTGAGAGAATTGAAGAGTTTAGATTCAGCCATTGTGGTCTACAAAATCTAGCAAATTTTGACATATTTTAGATTCAAGCCTCAAAAATGAGAAAGAAACAAGGAAAAGGAAGGGGAAGTTAAAATGATAGCAAAGAGAGGAGGAGTGAAAATAGTGGTGTGCATGAACTGTGGGGGGGGGGATGGATGATCATCTTCTAAGCTCATCCCACTGGGGCTTTTTTGGGTGATCAAAGGTATCTCAGACAAACAACCAGTCTCAGACACCATATGTAGTTATTTAGAAAATCCCAGTACAGAGCAGCCTAAATCTTGTGGCCAGAGGCCACCTCCAGGTGAGCCAGGTCTTGCTGACCAGCTAGGAATAGAGTCTTCTAAAGTTGTTTGGGGGCACTCACCCCATTTTCTTGATGGGGACACAGAACACAAAAAAGATCCAGAGATTCAGAGATTATCTTTAAATGCTAAAGTCACTTTGCTGCACATAATCATATGACTGTCTCAAAGGCTACACTCTGTAGTTCAGGCTCTATCAGAGAAAGCATTGCTTTCAAAGAAAAGTGTCTTTTAAAACTGCAGAGCAGTCCCCTTGTCTCTCCCAGTTCAGTGTTCCCCACACAAGGCTCATCGGTGCCAAAGGATTTCTAAGGGAGACCTCCCAGATTTCTTGACCCATGAAGTATCTTCTGACAATGTGCAAAGTAAATTAGCACAAAACTTTCCTACTCCATTTGCCCTGTAACAGTATCTGAGATTTTAACCGATTTGAACCTTACTCTGTAAAGGTGAATTTACCTCACTTGACCTTTTCTTGAATCATTTTTAAAGCACCTCTCATTGATGCATTTACAGTGCATGCTTGTACTACACTCATAATACCTCCTCTGTATCATTTCAAGACATCCAGGACTCTTCCTACCACACTATTTGCTTCTCAGTAGCATCCGAAAGGTGAAAGTACAACATGAAACAGGATTCAGAGTACATAGTTAATAAGCTCCCAGAATACAGAGTGTTATATGGGGCCAAGGCCAGGGTCAAATCCTGTCAGTTGCACAGGGATTCTGGCACAAGGCTGCATTGTAGAGCCAAAGGGTAGAACTCCTGTATCCTTTTTTAAACATGCAGATATTGTCAGCAGTCTCTTAAGTACTCACATCAGAAAGAGAGGTTCAGGTGAGAGCTGACACAGGATGAACTATTAAGGCAGGTCCTAGTGGGATGAATATTTTGAAATCTCAGGATGTGAAACCCAAGGAGCATTAATCACCAATGTCACTCGATGAACCAAGGACCAAATGCATGATGAAGCCTGCACATGGCCTAGCACACAGTCTCTCTAGGGTAGTGTTAAACCATGGTGGTGGGATGGCACAGAGAAACCTGCATTGCTTGCTAGCATAAACAAGCTGTAATAGCATTCACTGCCTGTCTAGTCAGATGAACCGCATTTAATTACCGTGCGTCCAAGTTACAGTAATCTGGATGCAGATAGAACTGAAGTAAATTGAAAGGAAATGGATTTTACGTTACAATGTAGAAAGGAAAAGCACATTAAGATAAAGATGATTAGGTGGATTGAAAGAACCTTGTAAAAGATAATTGCATTCAAAACAATAGCATCTTCAGCAGGGGAATTTCTGTCATGTGGAAGTTATACTACTGTCACACTCAGAGAAGTGTCCACACCAGATTGGCTCCTTCTTCCTTTGCATGGTGGCTCCTTGAGTTTCTCTAAGAGTTGCAGCTTCTGGCTTGACTGACACCAGCAAAGCCATTCTCTAAATCTCTGAATCTCACAGCCAGTCTGGTATTTCTCTGTGTCTCACATCCTCCTGGGAGACAACATATGCTTCCCTTTCCCACCCTTTACGTGTTTAGACTGCAAATGCTCTGTCAGCAGTATAAGGACCTGACCCACACAGCAGGAGAATTTGCAACCTGCCCAGTCCCACCCTGTCTGTGAAGGTGACCAGTCCCATCTAGCTCCATCCCACCATGAGAAGTATCTAAACTCTTGGCTAACACAGGTACTCTCAGTGCCATGAGGTGACTGAGCCACTCTGGTATGTGCCTCTGGAGAAACAAGACCTGGTCTTACTGATTGAGAGTAGTCACATGGGGATTTAATCACTGTTCCTAGCAGTGACATCTGAAAGATAAAAAAGGGAGCTGAGCAGCCTGTGTATTCCCGTCTGCAGTCAGTTTGTTAAGGCATTAGATTCATCCACCAAACTAGGAGCCAGCTTTCAAACAGATCAACATCCCAGGCTGTTTTGATCCAAAGCTGTGGGTTAGCCTTCCTTTATTGCTGGCCACTGGTTTATGAGAGCAGAAACTGTCTCCAATTATGGTGTGTGAGTGAAAGGTTGCACCCTTCAGCAAGCACTCAGAAGCAAGGAGGTTACCATCGTTCTCTCCTGGAGAGAATGGTGCAGGATGACCTTAGTTTCCATATGCACGGCACCACAGTTGATTGTCACAAAAGCCAGTTACTGAAGCGCTGCACCATATAATGGGATCCTTGCTTGACATCCCTGCAGCACAGAGCTTTGAAAAAATACCTACAAAAAGCAGAAATATCCAGTGAGCTTCTGGATTAGATGATTCAGCAATGCTGAGTCTATTGTGTCTTAATGCCTCCTTTGAGAGAGCAATGGCACGGCTGGCAAGCAGCAGTAAGTCTGTTTGTTGTGGTCACGTAATATCAACTGACTTCTCATGATCCTGCTATCTTTGTCTGAGGCCCTTCCAGAACAGAGTGCATCATTCCAGCTTCACTTTCACTCATGTTGTGAGAAGCTGCTCCTTATTTCTTCACTGGATGTATCTACCTGTCTTCCATAGTTGCAGGGCTAATCTCACCATTTGCAACTTTACCCATGATCATAAGGATGCATAATAGCAACTCCTGGGCCATGAATCACATATTACTTGCTTTATCTTGGCTTTTTTTCTGTTAGAGTCACCAGAGACTCTGATTCCCAGTGTTCTTGTCAGGATTTTTCTTATTCTTCAGTTTCCTACTGACCATATGACAAACCACATTCTTGAGGTACCTCTCTGAACTGTAGTAGTGCTAATCATATGTCTGAATTTGGGTCTGTGTCCATCCTCAGTAAGTATTTTAGTACTCAGTCTGATAGATTGTGGAGTACAGATATTTTGGTGTCAGGTATATTGTATCCAGGAAAAATTGCTTCCATGGATATGTGTTGCACGGTTGGCAACAGAAGAAACACGTGGGTCTCAGAGTAGCAGTTGCATCTCTAGGCAGGACCGACTAAAAGGCCTGCCTTTCTTTATTTACCTATTTTTATATGTTTTTAAAGACAATCAAGGATTGGTGAAAAGGGTTAACACCCCTGAAGGTTTACAGGACAAAGACATGGTCAATCATCTTTCTCCACCCCAGGGAAAGGAATGAAAAACAATTTCACAAGTGCAAAACAATCCCGGGCGGTTAAAAAAAACAAGGATCATGTTTATAAAAAAAGTATGGAAAACTACAGTTACAGTGTTACAACTTATGAGGCCCTGTAAAACCAGGGCAACAGATATGGAATCTTCTTGCTGGCTGACAATTACCCAGTTTTGGAATGGGTCCTCTATACCTTTTCAGAGTCAGCAGAATCTATGGGAGCACATTTTGCTTCAGAATCTTATTCACTTCAGCCTCCACAAACCCTAGGCACAGCTGGCACACAACACCTCTGAATTCTAATTTTGAGCATCTCATGGTTACTTGCCTGCCTTTTTTTTGGGATAATGGGAAGAACAATGGCACACTCAATATGCTGCAACCTTGCAGCCATCCTCCTGTTTATCAGAGCTAGTATCTGCTGAGGAATTGTCTGTGTTGGGGCTGTGTCCAGGCCTGACATAAACAGCATCTTCCTCAGTGTCTACAAGTTTGATTGCTGAAGTCATACCCTTGATGCTCAATACAGACCAGCCTTGCTCTATTTTTTGCTTCTTATGGTTTCACACAAATTAGTATTTTTGTTTATGTTTCATTTGCAGTAATCTTACTGTTTCACTCATGGTAACCCTACTATTTCTATTACTTATCCCTAGGTATTTATCAAGCTTCATCAGTTTCCTTGATGCCACTGACCTTCTGATGCCAGCATGAAACTTCTTTGGCTTCTCTCTTTGATTTTTTCAGTTCCTGAATACCTTTGATGTAACTCTTTGAACATATTTTTCTCGCCTACCTGGCCGTGTTAACTTCTCTTTCAGGGACACCATTTCCATCATAAGAAATGGACAGTTTTTCTAGTTCATCTGGAACCTCCAGCTTTCTCCAAAGTTACTCAAAGCCACCAGTCATGCTATTCAGATGATCTTTCCCATATCCAAACACCACCTCTTGCAGACCTACGTATCTTAATATCACCAAACTTGCTGTTATTTTCCTAGGAAGCAGGGTAAGATATGAAACACAACCTGAATGTCAGTAGAAGGAAAGGATGTTTCCTAGAAAGGGTGTTGAACATGTTGTCAACAAACACTGTTTTTCTAAAGCCTTGTGCCAGAAGCCTGCTGATACATCACATCCAGGGAATATATTTGAGGATAAGAAAAAATGTCTCTGATGGCCTGCAGTGAAAAACATTCCCCTTAATTGATTTGTTTCACATCAGGAACTAATGGAAGAATTTTATCTATTTAATCTATGACAGCAAATAGCTACTTCATTGACTTTTGTCCTTACTCAGTGATTCCTAACGTTCTAAGTCCGTCTGCCTACACTTTTAGCCATCGGTGAAATGCAAAAGAAACTTTTCTGCATGCACCTCTCAGCTGTATTCCCACAGTCTGCACTTGTGGTACCCATCACCAAGGCAGTCCCACATGGTTAGGCACATTCCAAGGAAAACGCAGCTCAGGGCTGTGCTCTGTAGGGATGGGTCAGGCACTGTGGTCATTCATGCCAAGGATGGACAGGTAGTTCAGGTTGTTAAACTCTGACAAAACTCTATTGCCAAGTGCCAATGAAATTTAATCTGCTTTTCTTTGGAGACTCACAATCTGGCCAAACTGGGACAGTTTTTCAGGGTATGACAGAAGTCATATCCCCTGCAGTGGGAGCTACTTTCAAGCCAAATTTCTAATCTCTGCTCTGCAGAAACTTTAGATCTTCTCAAAGAAAGGCACTGCTAGTCAATTTTAAACTACAGATACATCTGTTTCTTTTTCTCTAACCTCCTTCCAAGATTACACTCAGCTCCCTCAACCCAAACCACCAGAGACATCCACCATGGTGAATCTCAGCCTCCAGAGCTACATTTGGCTGGGTTGTAAGACATTGGGAATAGACTCTTAAAACCAATCTTGTAGAAAGCATTGTCAAAAACTCCCTTTTCTTGTTTTCTACAAATAGCTGTAGAAGAAAACAAATACAAGAGCTGAAAGCAACAACCTATTGATCTATGCCTACCTATAATGCTAAGGACCCCATTTCTGCCACATTAATTTCTCTGTCTTTTCAGTAAGCCAGCTACTACTTTCCTCTTTCAACCTCTGCACGCATCCACCAGCACATTAATCCGTAGAAATCACTTCTTGCAGTTGCTTGATGGATGAATTCAGCAGAGGCCTGTCCTGCAATACATCAGTGGTGCACAGTTAGGCCAGGCTCACAGGTCTGCTTTCTAATGATAGACATGAGGGCAGCCACAGCGTGCAACTTATGTGTGAGATGAATGCCCTGTGAGAAGAGGTGTAGAGAGGAGAGGGGATGTGCTGCTCATGTAAATTTTCTACATTAGATTAGCTGCCAGCATCAATGCACAGTAGCAAGTTGCTCCCAATTGTTAGGATTCCAAAGAAAAAGGACACAAAGGAGCAGTGCTGGATGGTCCTATGATCCCTTCACCTTGTTTAATCCCTCCCTGGAGAAGAGTAACTGATGACTGCTGAAACCCAACAGCTCCTGTCTGAAAGGAGCATGTACCTGCCTCACTCAGGGTGGGAGGATTTCATCCCTAAGGAAACAGCTCCACCTGTGTGATTGAAATAAGATATGAGACACTTAGATTTCTAAAGCTTGCATGAGCACAACCACTGCTTGCACTCATTGCTTTTCCGATTTATTTATTTGCATTCTATTAGTGTGAAGAGATCAGATTCAGCTTGTTCACTGGTTTTGATATGTTTCATTTTTTCTGTCTCCCTCTCTTTGAGACAGTGCACCCTGGAGTTAGGCACCCACATACACAGCAATAAACTTGCTGGATGGGTAGGGGATGGTGGACTCATTCGGTAGGATCTGTTGTGCACCACTTCTGAAAACGAGGCAAAGTCAGTAACACCACTAGAAATCTCACTTGAAATGACTCTTTCTGAAAATCTTGGCCAGGATCACGACTTGTGTTTCGCAAAACTCTCCTCTGCCTTCAGACTGATTATGTTACTTTGGTGTATTTATTACAACCTGACTGCAATCAGTTCTCATGATGAATACCCCTTTAGCCGTACTATACCAATTACTCATGTGCTACCTGCTCAGTGGAAAAGAACCAGTGAAATCTCATTTCTTCACTCGCCAAAGATTTCCCTGCCTCCTTTTCCATCGTTACAGGTCTGGAAGCACTTTTCCTCTTTTTTTATTTTAGTCCTGGGTGTCCCCTGAGCTCGGTGATTGCATTTAAAACAGACACAACGACATTATGAAGCATTAAACTAATGGCATTTGAGACCATTTTTCTCCCGTAAACCATTATGACGTCCCTGGAACGGCTGGCAGAGGGCTGAACACCAGCACCGCCATCTAGGGCTGCATCCCCCTTTGCCACTTGGTACCCGCTCTGGGATTTGAGGTGCCATCTCTTGTGCTGCTCTTGCTGTAACAGCCCCCAAGAAAGCTGTTTTGATCTTCAGATGAGTTGTTTGGCAAGACCATAATGACAAATATGTGAATGGGGGGTTAACCATGAATTGCAAAGTACCTATCAAATCCCCAAGGTGGAGAGGAATATATCTTCCTTCACACCCTTTTGATGTATAGTTAATTACACGAATCTGGAACTGTTACCATGTGCAAACAGAGTGAAAATTGACTTTCTAAGCCATCCCTGGCCCCTCTGCATATGTCACTTGCTCTAGCCCAATATCATGCTCTGTCTGTACACACACAAATATATAATCGGTATGGGTTTAGATTCTTTTTTAAAATAATCCAGCATTATAAAACGTTAGAGGGAAAGAACGGAATGTAGCATCCTTCAGGCCTGATGCCACTTTTCTAAAAAGAAAAAAAATCCTTATTTTATATTGGTTGTTCTTTCTCTTGCCTGAATAAAAGCTTTAGCACAGCTTGAAAGGGTTGCATGTGCTGAAATGTAGCCCAAGGATATGTGTTATTATCCATCCCCTCTTGACCAGCAGGGTCTCAGCTCTCTCTCCCTTTCAGCCTTTTGTTTGAACAGATGGGATTGGGGAACGAAGGGAAAGAAAGGCAGTCTGTTCTCATTAACGCTCCCAGTACACAAACACAAACCTGAGCACAGGGGACCTACAGAACAGGACTGCTTCCACTCCACACATATCCACTGAGACCATATGTACCCGCACACAAAGGCAGACAGAAGACCCACGTTGAGCCAGCTACTAGGTATTTACCAAAGATGACTCCTCACCAACTATTTAAATTTTTTTTTAATGAAAGTCCTCATAGATAATTCCTTTTTTTATTCAGCCACACAATTTAAAAAACAACCTTCACTGATGTGGTGTTGAGGTTGTTTTAAAAGAAAGATTGTCATTAAATCAGCCTAACACCTGAGCTGTGAGCATTTGTTTTGTCTTGGTCTGATGTGAGCTATGTAAAGAGGTTTCAGGCTGATCTTGCCAGACTAAGGTTCATGTAGCTCAGCCTCCTGGCATGGGCCAAGGCTGCCTCGTCTGGAAAAGGTGCTCAAAAACCTGCTGTCATCCATGATGGACTACCTGTCCATTGAGAATATCTCATGAACACTGTGGCCAGGATAGGCTGTAACACTTCAAAGCTGGGTTCTTCCATTTCCCTCATAGCTCTTGCATATTTTTGCATATTTACTGATAGATCACTTGGAAGGCCCACTTAAACAAATATTTGATGCTTTTTTTTGAATTGGGCATAGTCATTGGCCTCAGTGATCTTCTGTCACAGTGAACGCCTTCATGGGCAATATGTGAGGAAACATCTCCTTCCGGCAAAGCTTGACTCCTCACTTTGGAAAAGGGCAAGCAGCTCCAAGCTCTGCAGCCTGGTGGCTCACCATCCCATGGCAACTGAGCAGAGATCAATGCCCACAGCCTGTGACAAACTCAAAGCCACTTGAAATAGTGAAGATGGGGAGCTGAGGTGACCTCCTCAGCACCCCACTGCAGGCTACACATCCATCACACACAGATGGCTACCGCAGTGTGGCTGACATGTGGCAACTCATTAAACTGCTGTACTGCAGCCACACACCGGGCTCAAACTATGCTTGGAGCTGCAGCAGATCTCTGTCTGAGCATGGCAAGCTCCTCCACATACAGAGTTTCCCCTGCTCCCCTGTCTGAGTGGTGGCCATCACTGCAGTGTGGAAAGTGTTTCTGGGCAACTCAGGTCTCTCTGCCTCTTCCTTCCTCTCCAGGTGATCTCTGGCTCAGCTTGTGTTCACCTACCCTCCCCAGGGTCAGGTCTGAAAGGAAGATGTGCCAGATATCTGCAGCTGCTTAACAAGGACCACCCAGATCAGAAGCACAACAGACACCAAGGTGGATCTGAAACAAGCACTGGTGAAATGAGCAGTCAGGAGCCAATTCTCCAAGTAGGGTCTTTGGTTAAAGCCCCCAACTGATCTTTGCAGTTGATCACATTTCCCAAAGAGCCTCGCTACACCCTAAAAACCACCATATTATTACTTTAGTTGTCTGGTTGCAAAGTGAGTGAAGAGAATGGCTCTCCTCCAGCTGCAGTAGGCTGCAGCAAACTGGAGACATGGCAGGCTCTTTCCTCCAGGGTAGAAGGAAACACCCGTGTATTATGTCCAGCATCAGGTAGATCTATATTTCATTACAGCCCCAGGCATTTGACATGCAGTCTCAAGAAAAGAGAGCTGTCATTTTTTCCCCAGGTATTGTGAGCATAGGGAATGCAGAGCAGAAAATGAAGTGGTTCTCCCCGCAGGGCTGTTTGCAGAAGATCACAGGGGAGCCAAGGCAGAGGAGCACTAGTACCTCTGTTCACAGGCTCTCACACACTCTCTGGGCATGCAGAGGCAGGTTTCCATAGCCGCACACCTCCTTTAAACACCATTGCACACACACGTGCTCTGCAGGTTACCGCCAGCAGACGAGCGGTTGGGAAGGCACCCTCCGCCAGCTTTTTTCCATGCACAGTTGCCCCGTTTCCATAAATAACAGCAGCCAGGGGCAGAGCCCAAAAGCAGCCCCCTGCTACCCAACCATGGACTGTCACAGAGCAAGCTAAAGGCTTGCAGGCAGTGGGTCCAGGTTGCACATGAGCTGCAGCATGAAGGTGGAAGCTCTGCACCGAGCCCACGGCCCAGCACCCCAGGCACAACTGCTCTCGGTAGCTGAAGCACAGCTCGTGTCCTGCAGCAGCACCACTTCAGCACAGTGCAGAGCACAGCTAATGAATCTGCAGGAGTCCACACCAGCAGCAAGTAGGCTTAGCACAGCCCTCCTCAGTGATGGCAGCACAAATAGCATGGCAAAAGGAGCCAGGGCCAGGACACATTGCTTGGAACAAAGCAGTATTCAGGAGAAACTTCTGTATCTCTGTAGCACACTTCCCAGTGCTCCCCGCCCAGGACTGGACTTCACATCAGCTTTAATTGCACTTTAGGCAAGCAATGGTTAGCAGGAGAGACCAAACCACCAACCACCATTTTCAGCAGGCTGTAAGAACAATATTGTTATCTGGAGGCTGACACTTTGCCCATTAGTGTGTCTACATGGCATCATTTACAGAAAATGGATTCTATTCCTAAAATCCCAGTTAGCCAACCAAGGAACACAGGCCCCTGAGCTCTTCAAAGCAAAATACTTGAAGTTTGGGCTTGGCGAACATGACACAGCTCAGCAGCTCGCACTCTTCTTAGCAAAGGAATGGCAATGCTTTCACCCAGACCATTACAACAACAAACCCACCCCCCAAACTTAACAGAAGGGTCAACTGAAGTCTAGGAGTATTGAGGTTCTATCATTTTCCTCTGTCTCTTCAGGAGAGGCAGTTTTAAAAATTCAACTCTTACATTCAACCCATACCAGAATAGCAGCCTGGAATTTGAAATTACTCATCTAAAAAAAACTCTTTGCAAACAAATAAGTTTCAAATCAATGAAAATATTTTGCTTTACCTTAAAAATAAAGCCTAAGCAAGAAGCTTCTTGAAAATGAACTTCTTGAAAATTTCAATAATTTGGAGATGTTCCACCTTTAAATTACCTATGAGGGCACAAGCGCCTGTGCACAATGAAAAGGGGCTCAGAGTGTTGCTGCAAAATCAGCAAATGTCTTGGGCTGAGTGAGTCTGCTCCACTTAGGCTGTGTCATGGAAATATTGATCAAACTCCTCTCTGTGGCTATTTCCAAAATGTCCCAAAGCTACAAAGGCAGGCCTGACAGTGATCCTCCTCCTGATAGCTATACCTTTTCCCTACACAGCTGCTGCTAGCTGTGCTTGGAAACAGGATGCTGACAGGCAGCTCTTTGGTCCAATAGAGTTGTCACGACATTGCATGTGATGTTTTGCTCCACCATGTACAAAAGATCCTCTTTCAGACCATCTGTGCCTCAGAGCACAGGACAGCACTGTGCTACCTGAGCTTGCAGTGCCACAGCAGAGATCAGCACCCCTGATGCCACCAGACAAAGCACTGCTCAGCTCCATCCTCTTGCTAATGCACTTGCTTGCATCAGTTCTCAGCAGCTGTATGCACCCTGCTGTTCCCCAAGCTCTCATATTGTCTCAGATCCATGGAACAGAGCACAGAAAAAGGGCCAGGCTGCCACCACCAATGGGACTCAGGGGGTCAAATCCCAAATGCCACCTAGAAGTGGGGAGCCCCACCAATGCCACCAGGAGCACTCCTTGGGCCTGTATGATCTGTCAGTGAAGATACACCTGTTTATACGCAGCTGAAAAGGACCAAGGGATTATAAGCTGAGGCCAAAGAGAGTGTTGTCACTGCAAATAATGCCATCCACATTCTAGACTATATCAGGAGGAAGGTAGCCAGCAGATTGAGAGAAATGATCCTAATCTACTCTTAAGTGCTGGTGAAACTGTGCCTAGATACTCTGTCCTATTTGGCCCTCCCAGGTTCCACAGGGATGTTGAAAAACCCAGATGAATCAATTGAGATGGTGAGGGGCCAGGAGCACATAACCTATGAGAAAATGTTTTAGGAGCTGAGATTGTACTCTGGTGAAGAGAGGCTACTAGGCAATATAAAAGCAGCCTACACCTACTTCAAAGGGACGATGGAGCCAAACTCTGGTACACCCACAAGGTGTGGAGATGATGCAGAGAGTCTGGGTTATAGTTCCTAAAAACAGGAGGAGGCATTCAGGAGCCAGAGCTGCTGCAGGCAGATTGCAATTGCCCTCTCTCTAAAGTTTTCCTGGGATCAATAACCAGAGGTCTCAGTTCAAGTCAAGGGTCAAGTGTTTTCATTGAGCTTCAGAAGTTGTGGTAACTCCTCTGTGCAACACACACTGTTCCAGCTGCGCAGAAATGTTTTTAAATTGGTCCTGGCTTTAGGACTTTTTGCATTATGTCCCTCAATCTCCCCACATAATTCCCCTCCAAGTGAATGTGGGAACATGACCATCCTAATTCATCTGTGGTGTTTAGACTTGGATCACAGCTAATACAAAGGGGCTGGAGACAGCTCATAAAACACCATCTGTTCATTAGCTTTGAAAACTGCCTGAGTCCAAAGCCAAAACTTCACTTCCTCTGAACTCTGCAGAACTGTAGATATGGATGGAGATCTGAATCTTGTGTCTGGCTGATCCAAGTGCTCCTAAGTGGCAAGTAGTGGGGGAAGATGGGCTGGCTGCTGGACTGCAACTGCTGGCTGCTGTCAGCTCCCACTACTTCAACACTGTCCCTGGCCTGACACTCACTCTGTTCTCAGTGAAATAGTGGAGCTGGGATGCTCAGCTGGAACAGATCTTCAGCTTTGCTGCTTGGACTGGTTTCTACCTAACAGCTCACTCTTGCTCCCAGTTACACACATACCCCAGGCACCCACTGACACATACTGAGGTGCCAAACTGTGAAAGAAAAAGGAAACTGGGATGGGTAAGGAGGCCCACTTGAAGATGGGCCCCACTTTGCTCCTTGCTGCAGGACCCAGCTCCATGTCATCAGTAGCCACAAGAGCTCAGCTCCCCAGCAGCTGGCTATACATGATTGTATTCAAGCCCTGTGTGTGTGCATGTGATTTATGGTCCTCAAGAAAAACTAGGTCCTTTGGTCCCTGACAGTGGGTGCACAGGGAGGACAGCAATGAGAACAAGCCACCCCTCCTGCAATCCAAAATAAAATCAGAGGGATTGGCAGTGGCAAAACTGGCAGGAGGAGCAGCGGCCCCTCTGTGCTGTCTGGACTATTTCCCAGAAGGGACAGCAAGGCCCGTGTAATCAGGCTCAGCTGGTAATCAGACCAAGTCCAAACTAGCATAAAGACTAAATTATCCCTTAGTCCTTCCAGCTCAGGGGAAACGATATTGATAGGGGAGGCGAGGATGGCTGCTGGACTGCAGCTGCCAGCAGCAGCCCATGCAGACAGAGAAATATCTCTCTGTCTATATATACACCTAACTTGCCCCTCGCCCCATTGTCATTTAAATAGCCGGCGCCTGGCGTGCAAAGGGCACATGCAAATCCCAGCGCCCCGCTCAGCCGCACACCAGCATCGCTGCGGGCACCCCGCGGCCCTCGGGGGGAAATAACACCATCTGTGCCCGCCAGCGCTGCCTGGAGACCCCGCCGCTCCTCGCTGTGCCGCGTGCCCCGACTTGCCCCTCTCTCCGGTGTACAAAGAGGGGGACTGATGCCAGGCTGTCTGAATTGGTGTGAAAAGGGGCCCCAGCAGACAAGGCTAAACCTGAGCCCAACTGGCCATGGAGCTTTGTTTCCATCACTGCTCGAAGAACGTACAAAAAGCATCCCGCCGTGGGGAAGGTGGGGGTGTGCCTTGCTGCTGGATTCAGCCTTGGGAGAAGGGTTTATCACGCCCCTAAATGCAGCAGACCCATCTTTACCTGTTCAAAAATCGCGGCTGTCAAAGTTACATGATCATTTTAAAATCATAAGATTTAATTTACATAAATAGACTTTTATGTGTGTGTTTGGTTGGGAAGGGGTGAGCTTTTTTTACATTTTGGTTTCTGACCCTTTAAAACTCTGCCAGAGATCATGGCTTCAAGCTGCCCTCTGCAACTTTGGGGGCTGGGGGAAGCCTCAGAATTTAAAAATGGAAAGCCAAGACCTGAATTTCACCTAGCAGTTACCTCCAAAGTCCTGTGACTCCCCGCCACTCCTTCTCGCATTGCAGACACTCTGTCAGCTGTGCAAACACTGCCCGTATGGACCATTCTGGAGCCCAGACCTCTGTATAGGTCCTGGTTAAAACACATAATTTCATAATATGTAAGGCTGGAAGGGATCTCTGGAGATCATCTGGTGCAACCTCCCCACTCAAGCAGGGTGTGGAGCACACTGGACACAATCGTGTCCAGATAGTTCTTGAATATTTCAATGGAAGAAGATTCCACATCCACTCGGGGCAATTTGTCCCAATGCCAGTCACCTGTACAGTAAAGAAATTCTTCCTCATGTTCAGGTGGAGCTTCCTGTGTTCCAGTTTCTGCCTGTTGCCCTTTGTCCTGTTTTTGGGCACTACCGAGAAGAGTTTGGATCCATCCTTTTGGCATCCTACCTTCTAACACTTGAATACATTGATAAGGTTCTCTCTGTCTTCTCTTCTTGAGGCTGAACAGGTGCAGCTCCCTCAGCCATACTTTATAAGGGAGATGCTTCCAGTCTCTTAATCATCAAATCACTGCACCGGCTCCAGGAGCTCCATGTCTTTCCTGTCCTGAGGTGCCCAGAACTGGACACAGCACCACAGATGCAGCCTCACCAGGGCTGAGCAGAGGGACAGGAGCACCCCCCCTCGATCTGCTGGCATTGCTCTCCCTACAGCTCCCAGGATAGTACTGGACTTTTTGGCCACAGGCGCACACTGCCGGCACCATCAGCGAAACACGGCGAAGGTGCTTCTAGAACCGGACCCACTGTCTGAACGGGGGGGTCAGGAAGCACGGAGGGGGCGAAGAAGGCCACGGCACGGCCCTATGCGGCATCAGGCGCACGTTTCCCGGCTGTGCCACGGAGGGCTGTCCCTGGTCACTCGGGCTGTCCCGGTCACTCGGGCTGTCCCCGTGTTCCCCGCTGAGGGACGCCCCTCACTCCCCTCACGCAGCCGCCGGGACGAGGCGGGCGGGGCGCGCGGAGCCTCACGCGGGGCGGCAGCGCCATCTGGCGGCTCCCCGTGAGGCGGCGGCCGCGGGCAGGACAGGCACGGCAGGCACGGGAAGGCCGAGAAGAACGAGGGGAAACAGAGTCTGGCTGGACACAAGTGTCTAAAGCTGAGGAAAAGCTGAGGGTCTCAAAACCACGACACTGGAACAGGTGTCCGGAGAAGCTGTGGTTGCCCCATCTCTGGAAGAGCTCAAAGCCAGGCTGGATGGGGTTCTGATGCAACCTGTTCTACTGGAAGGTGTCCCTGCCCATGCAGAGGGATTGGAACTACATAATCTTTGAGGTCCTTTCCAACCCAAACTACTCTGTGATTCTGTGATTCTCTGACATGCCTCTTCCCACCACCAGCTTCAGCAGTAGTTTTCCGCTATCCCCAAGGAGGGAGGTGAGGTCTCCAACTTTTTGCTAAACTTCTACCATATCATCATACAGTTTGTGATTTTCAGATCCTTCTGTGGCTCTTCATGTTATGTTTCATACTATTACCCAAACATTTCCACTTCGATTTTCAAACAGAGACGCTTTAATAGAGAAGCTTTTCTCTCTTTTGTGATTGCAGGTAAAAGCTTGAGCACAGGCACCCTGAAGCTGCTACGCTGGAGAAATATCACGAGCAAGACACTTTTCAGATCTCTAGAACTAGATGATCTTTAAGGTCCCTTCTAACCCAAAACATTTGTGACTGTGTGGTTGTAGGTCATGGTCGCCTCCTTTGCCTGTTTCAGAGGAGATGGAAAGATCATTGCCTGTCTCCTGCTGTGCCAGGCACATCACCATGCATGTGACACAGGGGGCTATATCCTGCCACCAAGGAGACTCAGGAGCCCCCAGCTCAGTCTCAATCCTGATCATGCTGCAATAGCTGCTCTCAGTCTTCTGACAGCTCCTAGCTAAAACAAAGTCACTTTGAGCTTCAGAGTTTGGCTCTTAATTTAGACCTTGGCATGTGGAGGCTGGGTCTGCAAGGTGGGACAGCCTTGATCAGCTACAAAAAGGCTGATCTCACAGAGACTTTGATAATTAAAAATTATTAATGTGTTTATAGTTGATAGTTTGTGAGAAACTGTTGATAGCTGACTGTATACTTCTGTGCAGCCTAGCCTCCCCATCACAAATCAGCCCCTAACAGAAAAGAGAGCAGAATCCCATTACATTAATTGCATCATATCATTTAAGAAGCTCTTTCTAGCTAAATCTTGAAGGACCTTCAGGAGTTGGGCTCTGATCCAGGAAAACAGTGACCCACATACTTAACTTCTATCGCAAGGGCAGACCTAATGGGATGCAAAATTAAGCACAGGCCTAAGTGTTTTTGCTGGGTTCAGGGCCATCCAGACTAACACTTCAGAGAAGGTCGACATCTCACAGCCTGTCAGTGTCAGTGGGGAGATGGATGGAGTGCTGCTTCCTAATTTTACTTATGCTAATAAATTCCCCACCTGTGTATTTAAATTTACAGGCCGAAAAAAAAAAGCGCCAAGCTACTGTCACTGGATAGCTGTAAGACAGCCGCTGGTCATAGTGTTTGGTTCACTAGAGTTTAGTAAGTGAAATCTCTCAGGGCTGGATAACTCTGGGCAAGTTTGGCCACTCCTGCAACCTCTTCCTGAGTATCAGGCTTCCCAGGTTTCCTTCAAAATGTGTGTGTGTGTGTGNGTTTCTGTGTAAATGTGTGTGTGTGTGTGTGTGTGTGTGTGTATTTGTGTGTGTGTGTGTGTGTGTATCTTAGGGACTGATCCTTAAGCAGTGGTCTTCCAGCTCTTATCTGAGACAGTTTAGGTACAGGAAGGGAATTTTGGATAAAAATTAAAATATTGCAGTTCAAAACGTCAAAAGAAATACTTGCACTCCAAACAGTTCTGTCGAATTAAAACACACTTTTAAAATCCTTTGAGTTGCAGGATCTGTGCTTTCTGCCACTGGAGAGTTTTAGCTGGGTTTTTTCAATTAGCACTTCAATTAATGTCATGGAAAGCCTGCCTGAGATGGTTGCTGGGTAGTCCCCTTTTCAGCATGTGCAGTTATTTGGGTTGACACTAGCAGGATAAATGAGGCTGTTCAGCCACATAGTTCTGTATGTGATCACAACACATGGAAGTTGAAAGGGGTCACTTAAGTCTTTAATACACAATGTCTTCATCAGATTTGAAAAAAATTTAATGCCTCAATGAATCAGGCCCTGTTCTGATTTATTTAGCTGCCTAAATCTCTCTCCTCTGTGGGCCTGACCTGGACAAATAGCAATCAGAACGAACTCTAGGAGCAGAAAAAAACATCCAAGTTTTACATCTTCACAAGACTAGCCTTAAGTATCTAATTGGCTGTTTAAACCCCAAAAATCTGCTACTTGCAAATGAAATAATGATCTAAAATGATTACAGCTTGAAACTGGTCTTTAAAAGGGCATTGTGTTCATGAATCTTCAGGCTTTAACTCTGGCAAAATAGTAACATAAATAGTCCAGAAAACACCACTTTCTGGTGAGGCAGGTATTTGTATCTTTGTCAAAGCATCCCAGAAAGTGTAATGAAAGCTCTGTAATCCTCCTGGAAATCTTTCCATCTGTACTAGATTGAAATGGGAGAAAGAAACAACAACAAAAAAAAACCACATAGGAAAAAAAAGGAAAAAAAAAAAAACTAACAAGAAAAATACACTGACCAAGGATGAACGGGTGTCAGTTATATATACTAAAATAAAGCTATCTTAGTTTCCTGCTACTGGCCAGTAAGACCTGAGCACAAACTGCTGTGCTAGATTATTTTAGATCCTCTTTTTACATATGACATTTGCCTGACTGCACTAACTACTCCAGCTCAGATTACTGCATCCCTGCCCTGTATATCCACACCTGCTAATCCAGGGAGCTTTGTAGGAGCTTAGTTGCAGCCGTCAGTGTGCGGGTGCTACACACAGCTGTGACGTGCGGCTCTGGAGAGGCAGAAGGGCCGAGCTGGCAGTGCTGGTTCCTCACTCCATGCACGTGCTCTGAGGCACAAGAGGATGAAGAACGCCATCAGCATACAGCCTCGCTTCTAAAACCTGTCACATCCTCCAAGCTGGCTTTTGTCTCCTGCCCATCAAAACATCCCTCAGACAGGGATCATCAGCATTCACCAGGACCATGGCACCCAGCAAGGGGCATGTTGAGAGCAATGTCATGGCTTGCTGCCAAGCCATGAGGAATGTCTGAATGTTGGCCACAGGCTGGCATCTGGTGGTCTGATCTTCTCTTTGGTACAACGCTATTTGGAGTGTACCATGTGGTGCAGCTGGCAGCTCTACGAGTCAGTCTGAAGTCATCTTTGATGAGCTCAGAGGAGAAGGGACCAAGCTGGAGCCATGTCTTAGTTTTTTGTGATCCTCCTTGCCCACAGTACCTACTAAAATGCACCTGAAGAAAACTGTTCACCTACCTGCAGACAGCCTGTCTCACACAGGGATGTAGTGGTTCCCACTCTCCCTGGAGCACTAGAGAAAGCCACACACCTACCTCCTAGAGTTTACACTACAAACCAGGCACTTTATCTCCCGTGCACCCTCTTTCCTCATGCCCTTTACCCCTCAGACCATTCTGCCATGCCCCTCAGCCAGCCATCCCCAGGTCCCATCTGCCAGGGGGTGGGAGGCCCCTTGGCAGGCAGGGATGGAAACAGGAGCACAGCCTGTGGAGTGACTCCCTGCTCCCAGGGGAGAGCTGACCTCTGCAAGCTGACACGCAGTGCCAGGGGCAAGCGTTATAAATATGAGTGAACCCAGCAGCCCTTTATGGAAACCGTGACCCAGGCTGCAGTTCAGGGGTTCTGCCAGGTGGTACTTAACCAGAAACCTCAGGTTAGAAAGAAAAGCCAAACCATGCTCTGGCATAACACCCTGCTAGCCTCAGGCTTGGAGAGACACAGCTACTGCTTTTTCCTCCAGGAAGACATTGGTTGCATGGTTTTGGGGGTGTTGGGCTTTTTTTTCTTTCTATCTCAGGAGAGAGCTGGTGAAGGAGGCTGCTGCTGAGGTATCTTCCTTCTAGTAGGGCTCCTCTGGGCATCCAGCCTTTGCTTCCCAGTCTCCACTTCCCAGCCTCCCACAGCAGACACAGCCAATGGGCCAGTGCTCTGTCCCAAGATGAAGAGACTCTTCATCAAGGCAAGCTAATGTTTCTTCAGAAGTGGGTGGCCATTTCTAAGGAGCGGGAAAATATTCAGAATAAGCTACAAAATGTTTCCACTGCCCAAATGTTTCTGCTAGTCACATGAATTGTGGGTAGTGGCTTATTTTCAGTTTGGCAGAGACATTTTTTCAGTAAGGCAGAGATTTTTTACAAGGGTAGGTAATGATAGGACAAGAGATAATGGCTTTAAACTGAAGGAGAGTAGGTTTAATTACATAATAGAATGAAATTCTTTACTCTGAGAGTGGTGAGGCGCTGGCACACATTGCCCAGAGAAGCTCTAGATGCCGCATTCCTGGAAGAGCTCAAAACCAGGCTGGATGGGGTTCTGAACAACCTGGTCTACTGGAAGGTGTCCCTGCCCATGCAGAGGGATTGGAACTACATAATCTTTGAGGTCCTTTCCAACCCAAACTACTCTGTGACTCTTTGATTCTCTGACATGCCTCTTCCCACCACCAGCTTCAGGAGCAGTTTTCCGCTATCCCCAAGGAGGGAGGTGAGGTCTCCAACTTTTTGCTAAACTTCTACCATATCATCATACAGTTTGTGATTTTCAGATCCTTCTGTGACTCTTCATGTCATGTTTCATGCTATTACCCAAACATTTCCACTTTGATTTTCAAACAGAGATGCTTTAATAGAGAAGCTTTTCCTTCTACAGGTAAAAGCTTGAGCACAAGAACCCTGAAGTTGCCAGAGAAAGATGTCACAAGTAAGACACTTTTCAGATCTCCGTATTTCAGGGCTGACTTAATGATCTAAGGGAAGGGGATACTTGAGCCATTACTTCTGAATTCTTGGGAACACTGTGTAACTGTGCCCCAGCTACATAGCAATATCCATGGTGGGTTTGCTGCCAGTAGGATTTATAGAAGAATTTGAGAAATTTGCAAAATCTGCCTGGTACCACAAAAAAAAGCATGCCCAGAGCATGCATAATGGACTGCCTGGAAGACATCTGGACTTCTTGGAAGACATCTGGACTGCCTGGGAACTTATTCACCCCAGAAATGCAAGTGCCTGATGAATGAACTTTTTAGAGACACTTAGGGCTATCCTAGACAGTATAAAACCCAGTTACAGGAGAAGAAGGTAAAAATGGAGCAGAAATGCAAGAGCAGCAAATCCTCTGTCTCCTTACAAAATTAAGGAGCACGCTAAGCTTGTCTGGCTCATCATTCAAAAGGAATGAGGTTCCTGATGGCACAGTGAGCTCACCCCAGCGCTTCCCAGCCTGTCAGCTGTGCTCCAACAGGCATCACTGTCCAGGCAGGGGAGGAGGAGGGTTCTGAGTGGCAGCACAAGAGGCAAAGAGCAAAGGAGAGCTGAGCAGCCACTCCATTGAAACAGGTGTAAATCTGCTGGGAACAGCTCTGTCAACAGCAGCAGGCGCCACACTACTAAATTAAACACCCCTCCAATCATCAGGATGTTATTAAATATGTTGATGCTCTCATGGCTAGGAGAAACCTGAGGTGCAGGTGTCACCCCAGACCTGTCCACCCCAAATGGGTGTGCTCTGTGTGGGATCCTTATTTTAGAGCCTGGCCCCGCAGAGCTGGGTGGAGGCAGAGCCAGTGGTTAATGCGTGCATGGGTGCGTGCAGACAGACACATGGACACATGCTCGGTCATACTGATCATGGCCAAGGCTGGGCAAGAGTCCAGTGATCCCATCTCCAAGGAAAAGGCAGGGGACTGATGGAAATGGCCAGGCTGTATGTGCCCTAAGGTTTTTCAGAAGGGTTTATATACTGCAGCAGATCATGTGTTTTATTTCTTTTACTTTATTAATAATGATTAAATTATTATGATATTATTTGTGCTTGCTGAGGTCCCTGGGCCAGAGTTCAGTCTGCACCATTCACACCCCAGTTCTTGGGGCATCATCTTTGGGCCAAACTTTCACCCTGGCTCATGGCTTGGCTGTGGATCACTGGGCTTTCACAGATATCTCAGCAACTCTCACAAGAACATGCCTGGCCTGGTTTCTGAGCCAGCTCTTCTGAAAACATGGTCAGCAGCAGTTGCATCTCCTCCTCCAGCTCTCCATGATGCCAAAATCTTCAGGACCCCAGACCTAGCCCAGGCTCCCTGCCTGCCTAAAGCACTGATCCCTGTGAGTCTGATGTCTAAGCACCTTGCAGCATCATATCATCCCTGGACCCTGCTGGCACAGTTCACATGGAGAACTGAGGCATGGAAAGGTTTTTCTAAAGCCCTGTAGGAAGCCTGTGACTGTGGAAAACTTGAACATCCATCTCCTACTCACAGCCACTTCCTGTCCCTCGTGAAGCACCCGCCCAGACCTTTCCCCTCAAGGGCATTTTATGCCACTGTCTCAGAGGCAGCTGCTTTAACTCATCAGTTCTGATATCCCAGCAGAAGAAAGTGTCATAAAACAGGGCAGGATGGCAGTGAAATGTTGTAGTGGTTTTTCTGAAGTAGAGTGCATTAGAGGTATCTGAGGGAGAAAAAAAGACCTCTCATCAGTCAGCTTAAAATTGCTGTGCAGGGATCTGCACTGACACCAGCATATTTTAGGAGTTTATACATCAAACAAAGGTTGAAGGTCCCAGCATCAGATGCATGCCACACCCCTTCTTGCTTCCAGATCCTGCAGAAGAGAAGGTGGGCAGGAGCCCACTGCAGGTGGCACTGTGGCCAGGGCTCTGTCTGGACTGCTTTCTGCAGCATGACTGGAATAGTTCTGAGTCACAGCTGGAGGGGCCCAACTCATTGTGATTACCAGCAAAGATTTTACTAACCAGCCTATGGCTGTCATATGCACAAAACTCTCCCATCCCAGTGCTAGCTGCAGGAAGCCCCCCAGGGAGCCCCTCTACCCTTTCCAGAGTGGGCTGCATGTGGATGAGTACTACCCTGCTCCCACTGGCTGGCAGAGCTCCCAGTTCGGCTGGGAGGAGTAGGCAGGTCACTGGCTCTGTGTCCTGTTGTAAACTATCTGCCACCTTTTCCAGTCCACCAGATGGGTTCCCCAATCACCACAACAGGTTGCCCTCAGATGTCCCTTGTCAGACCTCTGCATGAAGCAGCAGCCTTGTCTCCTTCCAGAATTTCTCTTAATGCTTTTCATTTTCAATTAATTTCTTTCTCTTTCCCTCCCATTTCCATATATGCCAATGGGCCCATTTCCATTTGGCCACAATGATGTCTTAGTTAAATCCTTTCTTACTGTGTAGGGATTATTAGCTCATTAAGAGGTAACTATCCCAATCCTTCTGGGACAGTCCCAGTTTTGATCTTCTAAATTACTTTTTGACACATACAAGTCACAGGTGCCAGACCAGGTCCCAAAGGCAGAGAGGTGCAATGATCTCCCTAAAGTGGCACAGAGCAACTTTGCTCTGGGGGACACAATGCCTGAAAAACACAAGATTTCTTTGAAATGTCTGTGTTTCTGAGAATGAGTCGGAACACCTGTGTTATCTTCTTGACCTTCCTTTACAACTTCTATATAATTTCATAGAAGTGCTTTTGTCTGTCCTGTATTTGTTTTTCCTCATCAAAACCAGTGTCCATGAGTCAGAAAGGGTTTATAGCATCTTCTTATCACACAGCCGGTCTCAAGACACCTCAGTCAAAGTATTGTCAGGTACTACAAAGATCTCTGGCAGTTTGCAACAGGTAAAAAAGGGAGGGAGTACCGATGATACAACTTCTCTGCCTTGTACTTGTCTGCCATCACTGGCATGACTGCATTGGAGTACAGGCAATGCAAAGCACCATGAAAGACTTATCACCTTTCAGGGCTGAAGGGAAGGGAGAGAGAACGAGGTTTTTCACACTGGAGAGTTTTTCTCAGGATGTTCCCCTTGGTCTCTTTAGGAAGGTTCAGCATGTCTCTAAGGCCCTCACCCTGGTCATAGCAGTTTGCTGCGAGCTATTACCCGCTCTGACCTTGCTTTGTTAGCTGGTGGCGAAAGGCATATTTTCTGAATACTCCTATCTTGCAAAACATACAAGGTCTTAGAAGCTTGAAAAGAGATTAGCTAAAGCAGAACCCTAAATCCTGAAACCCTGGAAAAAAGGCTCACTGAAGTATTTGGATCAGCAGTGGCTGGGGACTTTCTGCTGTGTGAGAAAGGACAGTGAAGGTGAGAACAGCAGCATGGAGTGCAGCTACAGCAGCCAGGAGGGAGGAAAAGGAAGTGTATATCCCCAATTTATAATACAAGTAGGAAAAAAAAATCATCAAGAAGGAGATTTTTATTTATCCTACTCCCGCACCCTGCATTTCTGCAAGCCTGAGTTGAAGGGATGAGGCTGTACTGTTTTGAGCACTGTTACTGACTACCTATTCTCACAGAATTGGAAGAAATAAAGTAAAATCCTACTTCCATGAATGTCAGGGGTGGTTTTGCAACCTAAATCCCTGGAGCTAGGATTTTGCTTGATGGATGAACCCAGAAAGCCTACAGTAGTGAATAAACCAACAGCAAGTGTTTCCTTTCAATTATCTCTTTCTCAAGTTTTGGGCCAATTCTGAAGGCTGTTTGAACAACATGGGCACCTGCCAGGCTGGACAGGCAGTGAGCCCTACCAGCCCATTCCTCAAGAAGCTTTCAGGGAAACTTCTCTAGGATAGTTAGCTGGGGAAAAGCATTGTACTGGTTTCTTGAAGCAGGGCTAAGAGATGCAGCAACAGAATGGATGAAGGAGTCAATGGTTAAGTAATCAGAGCTGGGATGTTGAATCTTGCAGTCAGCTTATATCAGAGACTAACAGATGCCAGCTTTGCCAGGAAATGAGATATCTGAGCTGAAAGGCAAGTGTCCCAGGATTTAGTTCAGACCATATCATTCCCTCGTGTGATATTGCCCACAGAAACACATGTGTTGAAACACAGACAATTAAATGGGATCAGGACACTGGACTATGCAGGAAGATAGCACAAAGTATTTGCAGTGAAGAGATGACTGCAAAATCTGAAGCTTCACAGAGAAGTCTGTGAAATTTCTTTGCTCCTCTCATCCTTCCCTCTCTTGGGGAACTGCTATTGCTCCTACCCTACGAAAGAGGATCTGACACACAGAGAAAACTTATGTCAGTGTCCTGTAGAAATAGGCCTTCGAAAAACTCAGGTTCCCTAAATGCATGGGGTCTGCACACTGTACTTTTCTTGACAGTGAGCTTGGCCCAAAAGTCCACATTTAAAACATTATCTGAGAGTGGATGGACACGCTTTGAAATTCCAGGGAGTTTTGCTTCTGGGGTTGAGATGAGCACATTTCAGTGGGCTGCTGTTAGCACCTAGAGAGATGAGGAAGAGAAAGGCACAATACTTATGGCCTTTTTCAGATTGTGGGAGCATCTTCTTCAGTCCCAGCTCTGCTGTTCCCCAGGGTAAAAAACAAAGCAGCTCTGCTCAGATTCAAGTATTTAACTGCTGTTCTGAACATTCCGGAACACATGAATCCAGGATTTCAGATCTGTATTGGCAGGGCTGCAAGGAGAACATCTGCTTTGACTAAAGTTTATTGGAATTAGGAATTTCAGGTGATTGAGGCAGTTGTTCCGACTCTGAGGAATTCACCATTACTTCTGAATTGGTGAACAAGGTGTCTTGAATTTCATATGAATACAACTAGGGCTAGAAGACCACAGAAAATGTCCACTAGATTTAGCCCTAGCAGCCTCACTGAGGTTCTGAGTGGAGACACAAAGAGATGGACTCTCTGGTGACCATGACACACAGTGTTGGTCTGCTGGAAGAATTCCCTTTGATGCAGAGGTGAAGCCTAAAAATCACAAATATTTGCGACTCATACCACAAGCAGATAAATGAGAGTCATGTGGGACTAACAAAACAACATTTTTTTGTGAATAAGAAGCATTTTTGTTCCTTTTTTGATAGAAAAAAAAAGAGGAGAAAATGAAAATTGGATTATATCTATTTTTAGGCAGATTAAAAAGTTATTCAGACTAGAGAAAAAAATGCATCAAAAATAGCTTAAGCAATATCAAAGTGGAGCAATTGCTGAAGATCTACAAGAATAAAGGAGGTCAGGAGCCTCATAAGCCAATTTTTGAAGTAGCTGCGAACGTTTCATTTTCACACCCTGTCTACTGTGCTCCTGCTTTAAAACACACTGGGAAGCCAGTGAAGCCTGCTCCTACACCCCAGATCCATGGGTGTCCTTCAAAGGCAAGCAACCAGCCCAATGTATGCCTACTCATCCCACAAACTTGGTTCTGTGTTTTACATCCTAAACACTCAGCATAAACCCAACCAGGCATTGCCACCCACTGTGACACAAGTCTTTTGTCTCCCACTAAAAGCAATCAGACTTATTCAGACTTACCTCTCCCTCTAAAAATGACTACCCCTGAAGGCTGCCTCTGAGAAGTGTATTTTGGAGGCTGTCTTGCTTTGGCTTTTACCCAGATTCTTCAGGCTTTGTCATTAGCACTTAATTTGCCAGCAAATGTTGAACTTCTGAAAAGGCTTTGGAAATAAGACAGATGTGGGAACCATTACCCAGAGGGTTTCAGTCAGTTGTGGACTGTTCAGGTGGGCAGTGAAAGCTGACATAGAAGTGAAAGGATGCCTGCTCCTAAGTCACCCAGGAGATGTGTTTCATCTGCCCAGGAAGGTGTTCTAGTCCCCATCCCTGCGGGTATTTAAAAAATGTTTAGATGTGATGTTTAGGGACATGGTTTAGTGGTGGACTTGGCAGTGTTTGGTTAATGGCTGGACTCAATGATCTTAGAGTCTTTTACAACCTAAATGATTCTGTGATTCTGTAATTGCTAAGTAATGCTCACCCTTTGCCCCACGTATTTAAATAATCCCAGAGATACAATTAAATGGGAACAACTGCATTAAGAAGGGACAATTTCTCTTCCCTGGTGTGGATGGAGCAAAGCTGTGATGGAGCAGCATGCAAGGAAAAGACCTGATAAGGCCACTTGTCTGCACATCACTTTGGCAGGGGGGAGGGAGTCGTGCCCCCTGTCAAGCTCTTCTCTGCCAGTCCCTCAGCAGGCCTTTTCCAGTGGATCCATGCCAGCCCTGGTGTTGGCTTGTGGCCAGCTGGCCTGCCTCCACCTGCCTGTTGCTGCCAGTCATGGGTCAGAGGTGACACCATGGTCAGAGGAGGGAAGAGCTGAGGGACTGTGCCTCTGAACTGCTCTCCCCCAGCAGTGCTGTGCAGGGGATACAGAAAAATGGCAGCTGGTGCTGAGCTCCTGCAGAAGGAGGAACTGGCCACCATTCCTGGGATGTGAAGGAGGGAATTGCTGGGAAATGCAAGAGGGTTGTGTGAAAAACCTGCTCCAGTCCAACAGCCAGGTCCCAGCAAGGGAGGCTGCAGTGATGGTGCCATCTGAATACTCTCTTGAGGAGAGCCTTGCCTCCTGCCCCAAGACACTGGCTTGGACATGTGCCTCCCACCCTTCAGTCCCCTTGGCATGATAAGGTTTAACCACTCGCCAGCAAGGTATGCAGCTTGGGAACCGCTGTGAAAATGGGAGGCTGCAACATAAGCTTCCCTCTGCTTTTGGATTACAGGTCCAAGGGCCAGCAATTCTCCTGCTGCCCCACAAGCAGAGACTGTGCTTCAGAAAGCACCTTGAATGTCAGCCAGGAGCTCCAAATGGTGTCCCAGGCAGGAGAAAGAAGTCCCAGGAGTGTTCACCTCCTTTGCTGCTGAGGAAACAGGACTTTTCCTCTAGTGGTGCAGATGAGGCTCTGAAACTGTTTAACCTGAGATCTGTTATCAAAAGCCTAATCACTGTGATGCTCAAAGGGACATAAAGAGAGATACCCTTATTATAAATTGCAGTAAATACCTTCTATTTTTGTCAGTTTCTAGTAGGACAGTCTGTGCCTTGGTTCCTGTACGAGTGAAGTCTGTCCCTTCTCAAACCCTGCCTGCATATTCCCAGGACTGACATCTTCCATTCCCTCCCTCTTGCCCACTCCCTCTCTCTCAGATGATGCAGAGTGCCAGCAAGTCCCTCAATGGTGTCATATCTGTCCTTTTTATTCATTGCAGGGTTTATTTTTAGCCTGAAACAACTGCTTCCTAAAAATGGAGTTCCTAATGACACGGGAGCTGGACACAGCTATGTAAGGTATCCAGGGCTTGGCCTGACAGCTTCTCCCGTCTGTCTCTCTCTTTGTTGTGAGTACAGGACAGCAAAGTTTGCTGCTTCCCACCAGCCTTGCAGCGCTTGGGCTCAACACTAGGAAAGCAGCAGAGAGAAAACTTAGAGAAACTGAAAGAAACTTAGCTCAAACTTCACCTGGAGTCCTTGGTCTCCCTCTCTTCTCAAATTAGGAAAGAGGGGGACATTTATCCACCCTTTGCTGCACTCCAAGGGTGCCCCTATGAAGGCAATTTGCTGGATCCTGGCAGGTTTTTACCTGCTTTTCTGCTGCAAGGCAGAAGAGGGACTGAACTTCCCCACTTACGATGGGAAAGACCGAGTGATCGACCTGAACGAGAAGAATTACAAGCAAGCTCTGAAGAAGTATGACATGCTCTGCCTGCTCTTCCATGAGCCTGTGAGCTCTGACAAGGTTGCCCAGAAGCAGTTCCAGATGACAGAGATGGTCCTGGAGGTAAGTGCCGCTGCGTGTCCCAGCCGGGGTCAGTACCACAGCACTGCTCAGAATCGTGGAGAGGAGCCACAAGGCAGGAGAGTCGAATGGTCTCATGCAGGGGAGGTTGAGCATCCGAAAGTTTGTTTAGTTGGATTTCAGTTAGCCCCTGCCTGAATTCTGCAAAGTCCAGCAAAAAGCCTCTTTTGTGCTGTTTTCAGTTTGCTGAGAAATAGTTTTTCAGGATTGTCTGTCAGAGGCCCAGGCAATAGCAAGTAACCTTGCAAACCTCACAAACATGAACTCAATTCGGCTGAGCTTTCCCAAATCTCAGCACCTGAGTCCGTAGCTTGAAAATTTTTGATCCTTTCTCATTCTGTGCAAGCCAGTATCCCACTTGTATTCTGGATTGAGTCCCATTTTTTATCCCACTAGGAGCAGTCAGCCAAGAAACCTTATCAAGCTGTGCAGCAAATGGGTGTCCTAGCTCCCCATCTCAAAAGCTCCCTGTTGGTGCAGCATTAAATCCCTTTTTGTTTTTCTGACACTTGGTTGCCTGCTTGGAATCAGTCTATAAGATGCTTGTTAATGCAACCATTCACGTCTGTGCTGAAAAAAGAGTGTTGTTAATTCTTTGATGAACAAATGATTCATTAATCCTCAGTAAAATAAGTCATAGTAAAAGTGACAATGTAGATTCGTAGCATTCTTTCTTGTAGTGTAGCTGCAGTCTAGGGAAGCATACAGCTGCGAGCCTTGATTGTTAGGTGCATGTTTCCTACCAGGGGCTTGCAAATATTCCCTCTCAGCTAAAAGACATATTTGGAAAGAAAGCAAATTGAGAATTGCAGAAGAAACACTTCAGCTTCATTGATCAGATCAAGAGTGAAAATGCATTGCACCCCTGAGAGTGTAGGAAATATGAATAAGAAAATATGCTTACTGAGGGCTAGAACCCAAAAAAGTCCAGTGTCAAGTTCAAGGTCTGCTGACCTCCTCAGCAAGCCTGATGACTGCCAGAAAGAAAGATTCAAAATCTGATGAGATTTTTCTCACCTGTCAGGCAATGGTTACTTTCTGCAGGTGAGTGATCAAATAACATTTGGCAAAGAAAATAAAAAAGTAACACTTGAACTCCAGCTGAAATGAGTATTGTTGGTAGTATAATCACATTGTTGTTTAATAGGATAGCTATTTTTTTCTTGATAGGTCTCAAACAGTTACTAGATACATATTTATAGAAACTTGACAGAAGCATGTCCCATCCCTGGAAATGTTGAAGGCCATGTTGAATGGAGTATTGGGCAACCTGGCATAGAGGAAGGTGTCCCTGTCCATGGCAGTGGCTTGGAACTAGATGATCTTTAAGGTCCCTTCCAACCCAGGCCATTCTATGTTTCCATGACTCTGTGGTTTGATATCTACCATCAATTTAAATCCCCATGACACCTTTATCCATGCTAACAAGGACCCATATCAAGGGTGCGACAGCTGCAATCCAATCTGGCTTTAAGCTTTTATTTTCAGGACTGGATTCAGCCATGAGTACATTAGCTTAGGATTCTGGTGATTTATTTGGTTTCCAGTCCCTCTCTGCTATGGGCTTCTTATGTGACCTTGGGCAAGAGACTGAGGGTTAGACCTGCAGCAGACTTTACATAATTGTAGTGCTCCAGTCCCTCAGTACTCAGCTTCCAGTTAACTGTGCCACACATCAACTGGCATTTGTGGCTTTGACCTCAAAATTTCCAAAGCACTTGCAGTGCTGATTCAGTGCATGTCTCACAGTTTCAGAACAGTCCTCCCCTGGACTGGGAACTGCAGCAGCAGCAATCTGACAGCCCAAGCACAAGAGAAATCTGCAGACTGAGCACTTCTTTGCCTCTGTCACCCAGAGGGAATCAGAAGGGGAGAGGGTGTCAGAAGGCAACAGAGAAGATAAGTTCTATTCTGCATAGGACACAGCCCAGCATGGTGCTACTGTTCCCAGTTTCTGTACTAACTCAACCATGGGAGCACTCGTGAAAGGAGTGGGCAAAGTGAAAGGCTGTAACCTACTCCTTCTTCTGAGAGCATTCAACTCCCTCAGTTCAAGCCATAATATGTTGTGCCATAGGGGGTCACTCTTAATTTTCCCTGTCGGAGCTCATTCAGCTGCCGGACTTCCCTGCATGTTCACCAGCACAGGGAGAAGGAAAGAAATGCCTGCAGTGGCTCCTTGACTGAGACGTGGAGCTGTTTGCCTGTGAGATGAACTGCCTGGGATCAGTATTCCTGGAAGCAGTCAGCAGCTGAACCCAGCTCTCGTAATTTGAGCAAGTCTCGGAGTAGTGAACTGCTCTGTAAGGCACAGGAGCAGTGACAGGGCTCTCTTTCCAGCCAAACCTGAGAAAAGTTCACTCAGGAAGGTTTTACATATCTAATTTCAGTAGAGGGATCAGGACTTTGAGTGTTGAAGGTCCTTTACACCTGAAATGAGGTATCTAAGAGGTAAATACTCCAGCCCTCACTATTCCCTGCCAGCTGGCTTGGGAGGTTCCCAGCACAGGGTGCTGCCTGTGATAAGATACTCCTTTCTAGAGCACCTCATGTTTTTCCATCTTAATCTACTGACAGTTTTCCTGCTGTTTCACATTGAGACATGCCGCTTTCACAGCCTGGCAATACATTGTGTCTTTAGCCTCCTTCCATACAATGTCATCAGTCTCCATCCTTAGGAATAATAGTGAGCCTCCACCCAACACTCAGGCAGGTGTGGAGTAAAGCAAAGGTCTGAGCTGGTGCTTAAGAGTTGTTACATCAGATTGTCTCATGGACATGCGTGGGTGGGCACATGGGCTTAGTGAATTTAAGTCCAGAAAACCCCCAAATAGCCCACCCTTTCTGCTTCTCACGCATTTCTTATAAGAAATGTACAATTCCAAAGATCAAAGACATGAAGAGTTACCTTAGACACCAAAGAAAAGAGCAAGAGAGATCGACCATGGTTTCCTTGAAATATGTAACTCATCAATAACAATCTCTGACTGGGGCCTCTCCCAGGACTGAAGAGCATGTGAGGCTCTCTCTTAATGGGGTACTTTGAAATTCCATGGGGGTTGAGCTCACATGGCAAGATTTCCTTCATTCAGGGCACTTCAGCCTTTTCCATTCCAAATCTCTGCTCTTCACAGAACTTGCAATAGCTTCATTATGTTTGAGATCACTGACTCTGGAAAATTTGGTTGAAAAGGGCCAATAGGTAGAAAACGTATTAGGGAAGGCAGCTGATACACAGGGGAGAGAGAAGACAATCACAAGGCTCTCATACACTCAGGAAATCAAACTGACAACCTGACAGCAGATGAGTAAAGTTAAGCACTTATTTAAGGATTTTACCAAACCATAACTATGAAGAGCAGACCAAGAAGTGATATGATAGGAAAAATTTCCTTCCCAAGGAAACAGAGTAGCATGTACCACTGACTGACACTGTCGAAAGCTGAGGGTGCACACCCACTATCACCAGAAAAGGGATGATGTCATTGAGCTGATATTGCATTTGGCACAGCACATGGAGTTTTCATGTATCCCTGTATCCAGGTGTAGTGGATCAACAAATTCCCACGCAGCCCAGGGTCACTTCCCAGTTTAGAAGGGGAAAGATGATGATCATTATGAAGCACTCCTAACAGCTCTTGCCACCCACACTGCTGGGTGCCACCTGGTGACAACAGTGGCCAGGGACAACTGAACCCCTCTGGGAGCAAAAGCAACTTCTTTGGACCATTGTTTGTTCATGACAACAGCTCCAAGGGTGGCAGTGCAGCCCCTCAGGTCCAGATTGGAAGGATGGGGGCTGTTGGCTTGTGTCAGGAAAAATAGTCAAAGGAATGATTGGAGATGCTTACTGCTTTCTAGCTAGGATGGAAAAGAGTTGGGGAAGGATTGTTCTGAGACAACCCTGGGCAGAGATATCATGAGCACAGGCTGTTTCACAGTTCAGGTTAAAAGGTTCCTTTCCTTTGTGTACCTTTCTCCTATGAGTCCACTCTGCACCACTGGCTGCTGGAAAGCAGCTGCATTTGAGTAGGGAAAAGCCTCCATACAGGGCAATGCAGAGTTTGATCCAGGCAGTCCCAGAGATAACAGCAGTCATTACCATAACCATACCCTATGGTGGTGTTTGCAAGAACTATGCACTCTCCATGAGGTGAGCACAGTGAAGAAGACAAAACAGCCAAGCAATCACAATAATTGTTTAACAGACAAGAAAAGAAAAAGCTTCTTGTCCTAAATGGTCTGAACCTTAATGAAGAAGGGTTAAGAGGGGAAAAGATCAAAGCAGTGAAGCTGAGAAATCTCTCTTCTGATTTTCTTCTCCTCTGTGTCTCCCCTACCATATTTTGCTCTATCTCATTCCATCACTTCTCAGACCTTCTCCCTTCTCATCTCTGAATCTCCTAAATAGGGAGTTTGGCCTTCCAGTGGGCCAGCCCCTGTCTCTAGGAATCATGTAGCAAGAATAAATGAGCATTGGTGTTAGGGGCTTTCCTTTTGCACTTGAGAAGCTCTCTCCAGCAGCTGAGGGATTCTCACTATCATAGCAAGCTGCCTGCGATGCACTCTGGTATCCATTTTCTGGTGAAACTCCCTCAGTCCCGGCTCTGCTGCCATTCTTCCCTTGCCATCTGTGTGCATGTGTAGTATCCTTAAAAAAGAAAGGCTCATCAAGCCCAGATATTTTAGTCCCTTCGAAGAAACAGTGCCCCTGGTCTGAAAGTTTGTGGAGAACTGGCCCAGCACAAACCAGTCTGATAAGAGGTTAGAGAAGAGGGATGTGGTACTCCCCTCTCCAGATGAGGCCTACGATCAGTCCAGCCTCTAGCAATAAATGGCAGAATAAAGTGAAGCTCCTTAACATATTTGGCCAATTCTCTAACACATGGAAACACAGCCAGTATTTCCCTGTGGTGTGAAAGGGAAAGAAGGATTTTGAGTCCAGTAAAATGCAAGGATTAAACTTCCAATTCATTTATTTCCAAGTGCTGAAACTACTGCAGCTTCCAGCTCAGGATGGAAAAAGTAGTACAAGATCAGCTGGTTTGGGGGTAGTTTCACTCATATGGCCTTGAACTCTCTTGAGGGCAGATATTCCCATAAGAGTTCAGAGCCATGTAATACATAGAAAAAAGTCTCTCTGCTTCTGATACAACATAAAGTTTTTCCAGTTTAGATCTGTATACTTTATCCCAAAAATCCATAGGAACCAGGAGATGAGATTCTACTTTATCCCCATCTCTAGCTATATAAGTATAAAAGATTACAAAAATATAAAATATCAGTAAAATAGAAATATAAACCCAAGCCCTTTCTTCAAGCAACTTTTTTTGTTTGTTTCACAAACTCAGATTTCAGACTTTTTCTTTGAAAATGGCCATGTTTATGGGACAACAAAATTTAGTGTTGATGTATGAGTATCAATATGGATATACAAGACATGTTCAATGACTGTCACAGAAACTCTCAGTTCTCTGAGTACCTACAGAACAAGTCCTCAGGGTGAAGAATGAGAGACATGTGGCTAGATAAGTATGGGCAGAAGCTTACAGTGTAAGAGCCACTTACATACCTGTAATAATGGAGGTGCTTTGGCTTCTATGGCTACTAAGAAGTGGCTTCCACTACAGATAAGTTAATGTAAAAATTAAGGAAGGGAGGAAGGAAAAGAAAAGGAAAAAGTGTGCATTGATTACTTCCCCTTTGAGACCATGTAAGTAGGTCTCAACTCATCAACAACCAGCAGAGTACTGATTTTTAGCAGCAGTACCCAGGGGGATTTCACTCACTGACATGCCAGTCACAAAAACAGGTTACAGAAAGCTCCCGGTTTCTCAGATGGGCACACTGACATCTAGGGACAACTGTGTGCCTTGATCTCTCTGTATAAGAGTCGCAAAAATAATTTCCAAGGCTGAATTACCTATTATTGCCATGTTTCTTTCTTTGAAGTCCCCCTGTCAGTTCCCAGTGGTGACTTTGGACTGGCTGCATGAGCAGCATCTCTCCTAAGACCCCATTTTCACAGCAATAACTGTGCTTTGAAAGGCACCTTTCTCATCTGCCAAATTATGACTCGGGAGAGGATTGCACTGACATGGTTCTTCAGTTCTTCAGGAAGAAACAACCTGTAATCCCAGGATCAAAGGAATGCAAATGTCACCTGGAGACATGGCAGACCCCTGTGAGCTTGGGCTTGCTTTGCTGACAGAGTACAAGGCTAAATCTGCTCAGGTTTTGTGGCCTTTCTTGGCCCTGAAGTGTGGAGCTCTTATCACAGTCCAGCTGTTGCAGACAACCTCTGTAAGTGTCATAGAATAATTTAGATTGGAAAACACCTCTAAGATCATTGAGTCCAACCATTAACCCAGCACAGCCCACCACTAATTGTATCACTGAGTGCCACATCTACATGTCTTTTAAATACTTCCAGGGATGGTGACTCCACCACTTCTCAGAGCAGCCATTCCAGGGCTTGACCACCCTTTCAGTGAAGGAATTTTCCCTAATATCCAATCTAAACTTCCCTTGGTGCAATTTGAGGCCATTTCTATGCAAGACCTTGAGCTGCATGGAGGCTCTTTCTGAGTCAGTCCTCCCTTCAGAAATGCAGTTGAGGAAAAATGTGGTCTTTGGTCTTGGCCATCCTGCTATGCTAGTCAGATTCCCCTAAAAGTGCCAGCAAAGGTTCGCAGTGCCTTTCTGCTGGGCTGGTTCTCAGGAGGCAGGGTCTCACTTTTGTATGATGAGATGCCTTTCATACAAATGCAGAATGATTTGGATTTGAAGAGACTTTAGAGATTACCTAGTTGCAACCCTCCTGCCATGGGCAGGGACACTGTCCACTAGATGAGGTGTGACTTCTGCTTGAGGGTGGGTCATCACACCAGGTTGCTCAAAGACCCCTCCAGCCTGGCCTGGGATGGGGCATCTGTACTTTCTCTGGGCAGCCTGTTCCAGTGTTTCACCAGGCTCATGATGGTAGAATTTATTTCTTGGCCTTATCCTAAGTGGGGGGCCCAAGAAGGGCTAGCTTGAGCTCTCGCTCACCTACTCAGTGGACATGTGTGGTGTTTGTAGTTACCATTTCAAGTTCTCTGCCCCGGACCCTGACATTCCTCAGGAGTTGACCACAGGCTGGAGCAGCTGTTGCTCTGTGAGGCAGACTGGGTAGGGGTTGCCATGCTATGCTCGCCCACCCTGACCTTACTCCAGAGCCTGGTCAGTGCCCTTTATCTAAAACCAAACTAATCAAAGCCCATGACTGCCCCTCCTTCGTGCCTGAGCTTCATTTGTGGGAAGAATGGAAAGGGGATATGATAATTCTTTTTAAACACCCGGGAGGGAGAAGAGCTATTTAAGCGCAAAGCCTAAGGACAAATGGGCTATGAATAAAACAAGTCTGGAACTACAAAGTCCCTAATCACCAGAGGAGGAAGGGGAGAACAGTCCAATGAGTTTTAAATGGACACTGACTGCTTTGTGACAGAGATTGAATGACACGATTCTGAGTCTGATGACCAAACATGTCCTTTTGCAGCCTCTGTCCCCAAATAACAGGCAACTAGGCACGAAATACATGGCCTAGGAAAGAAGTGACTTAGCAAGGTTCAAGTTCTCAATTTTTTTTTTCCTTTGCACATTGGGATTTACCTACATACATGAGAAAAAAAACTTTCTCAAGAAAATAGAGCAAGCAGCAACCAAGAACTCAATTCCCAGGCAGTCGCTCCTCCCCTGCCCGGCGCCCTGGAGGGTCAGAGCTCCCTCCTGAGCAGTGCTGATGGTGCTCATTCCTGCGTGCTCTCTGACACAGCTCCGGTGAAGGCCAGCTGCTGTACATGATATGTTCTTTTTCTGGGAACCCTGTCCGGCCCTGGCAGGAGACACTGTCATCAGCTAGCAGACCTCTGACACCTCGAACCCTGTGCAAGGAGGGCTGTGTATATTTAAAGCTTTCCTCAGTTCTTATTTCTCTCTGCTCACTCCTTGGGGAAAAGGTCTTTCTTCTCAAGGACCACTCTGTTCTCCCAGGGCCCTACCTCACTGATCCTTGCAGTGGATGCAGGATGGGAGCTCCCAGCTCTTGCCTGCAGCATCCTGGACTCTCTGGGATTTCAGAGGTACTGGCTTACACCCACTGGGTCAGAAACTGGAGAAATCTGGCTTGTTCCTAAGAGCCAGAGGTGTAGGAATGACATGGGCATGTGTAGGTGAACAGGCTTAATACCAAGCATGCCTCCTTCCTCCAGCACCCACTGAAAGCACCCAGCTTTCTGCCCTGCATGGGCTTCATAGCAACATCCACCCTTCAGTTTCAAAACAGCCTTTCTGAGACCAGAAAGAGAACCAGGGAGAGACAGCCTCACTTTTGTTGAGGACAGCCCCCAAACTACACAGTGAGCCTCTGTTTTGGAAAGGGCAGCTTAGCACGGTGGCCCCTGCCCAGACACAGACCCCTGGGGCAGCACACACACACACAGAGACACTCACACACACATCCCTGTCTGCCCTTGGCATGCAAGTTGCACAGCTGAGTTGCCAAAACATCTGTGATGTAGTGCCAGCAGGGACTGGCTGGGAGCAGTGGCAGGTGGCCCCTGCGCCCATGGGTGCTCGGTGGCACGAGCACCAGCCTCGGTTAGCTCACGGCTGGGGAGGCTGTGCTTTGGCTTGCAGCTGGCTAAAATTAGGGATGCCAGGAGCAGATAAAAATACAGCCCTAACTATGTGAAACCTTTAGGGAGGCAGCCAAAGAGCACACTGCCGTATGTCTGACTCCACTGAGCGCCTGCGCAACAATTAAAGCTCCAGGGCAGCATTTTTGAAGCATTACCTGTGAAAACCAGCTCTGAGGGAGTGACCTTTGGGTGTTCCATATTTGGCGACTTGCCTTGTAGTCCAGGGAGCAGTGATCCCTAGGAGGAGAGGTTCAGCCTCTCTAAGCAGCTCAGGTGGTGGAAAAGTGTAGTAAGGTGGGACCAACATATTCTCCTTCAGTCCCCACTGCCAGCAAAGTGACTTTTCTACTGGCAGCTGCTCAGCAGGCTTCTGGCCCTGCTCTTTGATCACCAGAGTGCTTGCCATCTCCTCCTGCTGTTTCTGAAAATAAAAACCTGACATTTTGGGTTATAAAACCATCACAATTTCATCAGACAGGTTCTGACCATCAGCATCAACTGCAACATCAAAGAGAGGAGGAGACAAGCAGCAGAGAAATGTAGATTGCTTGAGGGATGTTTCCTAGTCATCTCCTGTTGCTCTTCTCCCTGCATTGTTGGAGTTTGTTCTTCCTCCACTTCTAAATAGCAAAACAGAAAGCTCCCCATGGTTAAGAGAAGTTTACTCATGATGGCTTTCAGAGACATGCCTCCAGCCCCCTTCCTCCCAGCCTGAGCAGCTGGGGAAGATGAGCCTTACTATCTGTGGGAGCTCTGGGCAGGTGCTAGAGAAGTGGGAAGAAAATCCAGGCCAGAATGCCATAGTGTCAATTCACAATGAAAACTGACCATGCTGAGACAACCACTCCTCCCACCCCCATTTTAACCCTCTTTGAGGGATTTTATCTGCCATTTAGCAGCAAGACTGACACCAAATGCAAGGTTTGGTACAAATCAGTGCTGTCTGCACCTGGAATAGGAGCATGGTCAGGCAGTGACATTTCTGCAGCTGTATAACCTAGGATTTCAGAATGACCCTGTGGGACCTCTTAAATCTCCCAGAGCTTCCCAGCATCACACCTAGGCTCAGATGGGTATAGTGGGTGTGAAGCTGAGATGTTGGGCAGGGAGTTGTGCCTTTCCATACCCATTATTCTGAGTGCCTGTAACTGCTGACCTGGGCCAGGATGAGAGGGTCCTTGCATACCTGGTGGTACTCCACTTTGGGCTGGACCTCTCACACATCCCAGAGGACCATTCACTCCCTCATGTTCACCCAAATTTAAGTATGGTTATGACCTGAGGGATATGGGAGAAAGGAGGAGTGCTGCCGAACTCACGCCTCCTTTTCCCAGAGATGCACAGGACACAGCTTGGAATCCTATGGGTAGAAAGTATGCATTGCAAAGACTTCATGCACATGGGAATAAGGCTGCAAAATGTGCATGGGACATGAACTTACAACCTACTGGGCTCTTTGCTCATGCTGTCAACCAACTCTGCCTGCCCAAAGCTCCTTCCTGCTCTACCTTAGGGACTGTGTGATCTGTTAGGTCCATTTCTTCCAGGGCAGTTTCTACTCTCCATGTCCCCGTGCAGCTGTTGAAGCTAAATTACATGCTATAGAGATAGAGGCTGACACAAAGGCAAGGGCTCTGGCTGGCCAGGACTTCAAGCAATATGAATTTAAAGGCAGGAGAAGGAGGAGGAGAAGCTGCGCTCTTAGATTACAGAGGCCTCTGTCCCAAGGTCCTGAGCCAAGAGGATTGTCAAGATTAGAAACATAATCTGCATTCAAATCCCACTAGCATTATGGAATCAGAAAATACTGTAAGAGGATATATAAATGCTTGATACTGTTATGAGTAGGGGGCAATTAGCCAAACTGCTGTGCCTCTGGCATACTCCATATTTTGCTGTCTTTTGCGGTCCAAATATAAGTGTGGGAATATATCGTCACCTATGCACGGGTTAGACAAACCTGCTGCAGTGCAAAGCAAGGGAAGCAAGGCCAGGAGCAATGCCCAGCCCCTGCATAGCTTGCACTTGCAAAAGCCACCATAAACACCCTGCAAAGTCTCCTGCCTCCAGGCTCTGCCACAATGGGAAGGACTCCCGAAAGTCTCATGTTGCACAAAGAGTTCCCTGTTGTGAGACCCTGCTGTGGAGAGGAGCTCAGCTGTACTGTTCTCCTCATTGTCTCATTGGCATGAAGGTCCCAGCAGAGGAGGCAGGCTGCCCACTGAGCTCCCAGCTCTGCCCCCTCGGGCACACTCACATACCATACACAAGCACTTTCTTATATGCCCAAATTGTTGCACATCTCTGGGGATGTTCTTCTTCAGAGGAACACCTCCAAACACTCACACCCACTATACATACACCTCCAGGAGACAGCCTGGCACAAGCCCTGCCACACAAACAGGCACACCTCCAGCATTACTGAGACCATTTTTGACTACTCAGCACTCCCACAGTCTCACACAAAAAAGCTTTCACCACATCACCCACGTTTTCTTGACACTTTTACTCTTTTCCAGCAAGCTTCCATGCTCACAGATACACAGCCCTCCGAAGAGCTACGTTGTGTGTGCTGCATGCAACATACATGACTCCTGATCAATGCTTCCTCTCTTGCACACATCCCTGCTCACATCCAACCACTTGTCTGTGGCAGGTGTTGCAGCTTTTCAGCATATTTCTGACCTTCAAACACCCACAAGAGACCCTAACCATCTCCTGTGTGCAGCAGTCAAGGACTACTGGGCTTAAAGGCGGCTCAGGTGCTCTAAGGTGGCCTGAGCCACCAGATGGGATGCCAAACACAAACCAGTGCTCTGCCCCTTCGGGGCAGTGTCCATTAGTAAGCACAAGTCCTGAATGTGCAGCTTTACCTAAATTTCAAAGCACTCTGGCAAAGAGCAAGGAAAGAGCATTGACACCCCTGTTTCCTGTGTAACACGGGCACCCCTTTTGGCTCCCATGGTGGCATTTGCCCCTAAAGACAGGGCAGGTGGCTGCAGGGAGATCAAAGTTGCAGCAATGCTGTGGTGGTTGACGGAGTTTATGTCCTCCTGGGGAGCTTTAGGACAGGCCTGAGGATGTATAATTGGTGGAAGGGAGAAAACAACTACATTCTCCATCTCTCCCCTTTGCTAAAGCAAGGTCCCTGAGCCCTGATCACCAGGGTGCCTGCCACCAGCCCCCAGAATCTTGGGGACAGGCTGTGTGCTGACAGCACAGGGAGCTGGCTGGCTCCATGACACCCCATTGCACAGGCTCCCCAATGCCTCTAATCACCACTCACTCCCACAGAGGCCTGGCACAGACAGAAGCTATTTATAGCAGGAGAGCCAACGGGCCACGTGGCCACAGTGGCAGCACTGCTGGGTGACATTCAAACTGGCTTTGAGTCTGGGGGAGGGAGCCAAAACCAGTCAGGGCAGGGGGGGAGCTTCCTCATAAATCAGCCCACCATCTCTCTGGCCATGGCTTTCTTCTGCCCCCCTCCAGCCTCCTGCTGCCAAGCACTGACAGCTGTGCCCTAATAGGGACATTCCTGCCCCAGAGGCTCCTGACCCCTCATTTCCATCACCCTCCGCCATCCGGCAGGGCTGGGAGGAGGAACAGCGAGAAGTCCGTCAGTATCAGAGGCATTTGTGGAGCAGGAAGGGAGAGGGAGGAGGAGGAGGCTCTCACAGCTGCTTGGTGGTTGTCAGAGCATCATTACTACCTTGTAGGGTCTCTAGTATGCTTGTGGTGGGACTGTCAGTCATCCAGTGCATAAGTGGATCCATTTACCACGGTCACTGCATCTCTAGGAGCCAATTTGGAATTCACAGGGTCTCACCCGGGGTCGCTCCCACCACAGGGCCCTTGCAGAGCGTCTCTCCTTTCCTCACATATCTATTTTCACAAAACAGGCAGGAACTCGATATCTTCAAGAGGCCCCTTCGACAAAGATGGTGGGAACGGGGTGCAGTGGTTTTGCAAAGCTGTGAGAAGGTGAATATGAGCATGGCTGGGCTTAGATGCATTTCTTTAGTAAAAATAGGGGAGCAGGATCTGGGGGCTTGCTGAAGCCTGGACAGGAGGCATGACTTCAAGCATTTCATAGGAAAAGGAGCCTGCTTTGGCCACCCCATCACATGCATGAAGAAAACATGATGCTGCAGTGTCCTGCACCCACTGCTGCCTGGCACCATACACTTCCAGAGTTAAAATGTCCATGGTGATCACATGTCAAACTCCCCTGCAGGAGGCCACCAAGGCACCACAGAGGAAAGAAGTTTTGCTTTGTGTTGGTAGCACAGGACTTTCTTGCAGCCATCCCCCCTGCTTTGGTGTCCCCAGTTCACTCAGGAGCCCTCTCCCAAGGCCAGTATCAAACAGCAGTGAACAGCACTCAGTAGTGCCAGCAAACTCCCTGCTGCAACACAATGGGAAGAAACCCAACCCTTGTGACCTCTGGGTTATCTCAGCAGAGAGGCAGCATGTGACACATCCCACCCATTGGTGCTGTTCAAAAGCAGAATATGGGTCACTTGTGTCTGTCATGTCATGCTACCAGGGCATGATGCCCTTTAGCTACCCTGTGGTGTTAATGCTGCTGATGTTGGGCTCTCTGCTTCCTCCCACAGCTGGCAGCTCAGGTCCTGGAGCCCAGGAGCATTGGCTTTGGGATGGTGGACTCCAAGAAGGATGCCAAGCTTGCCAAAAAGTTAGGTGAGTCCCAGGTCTGACATCTCTGGAATAGCTTGGGGAGACTGTAGGAGTGATGTCCAATAGGCAGCCCCACAGAAGACAGCCAAATCCATGTCACCAGGGCAGAGAGGATGATGGTGGCACTTGCACACTGACCACCTGCCCACCCCAACATGGGCAGGATCACGTGGAGGGGTGGGGGTGACGATGAGAGAGATGAGCCAAGACCCTTCCAGAAAAAGGGTCTTTTCTGCCAAAAGAAACCAAACCAAGTGAAAAAGAAAGGCAATTCATGCTGTAAAGATGACAGGGTGTAAGTTCGCAGCTTTCTGTGCAGAAATAGTAAAGAGGTGCCATGGAGTAACTTCATGCTGTTTCTACACAGAGACAGGACCAACAGAGCAGTGCAGAATCAGAACACACAAGGAAATCACATAGTCCCCCAAATGTCACCAGCCCCATGACACAGTGACCCCTATCAGCAAATGGGGCAGCCATAGCCTTGCAATGGCTTGGCAGTCAGGTGCCAATCATTCTGGCTTGTTCCCCAGAAAAATAGAGGAGACCAGCTCTAAAGGCAGAAGGCTGCTGCATTGTCCACCCCTGGACACAGCTGCCTTCCAGAGGCTGGCAGTCCGTTCATATTTTAGCCCACAAAGCAATATGGAAATACTATGCCACATTAATACAACAGTACACAAATATACCACTAAACCTAAGGTTTAACCATACTGGACTGTAATTTTCTTGCCTAAATTAGAGGCTGTGAGTGCTAATGGAAGCTAAACTAAAGACAAGAGCTTCTGCCATTTTAAGAAGGAACAAACAACCAACCTCCTTGGCCAGTGGTACCCTGCTGTCCTGAATTGCAGGAGGCCAATGCTGTTGATTTTGGAGCCTCCAACAAGGTTCTGTGGCACTCAGTCCTCAGTCCAGTGACATAGCATTGAAATCTGTCACCCTGCAGTCTGTGGCATCTCTATCATTGGTTTCTAACCCTTTTGCCAAGGCCAGCTAAGCCTCAGACAGTTTGAAGCTCACTTTCAGGTCACTGGTGACGCTCACATAGTTCAGACTTCTCTGGACAGTGAGCACAACCCAAATCAAAATCCATTTTCCATATAGTGACAGGTTGTTAAAATCTGAGCTGTCAGTTAGGGCCCAGTATTTACTGCAAGACAGACAGCCAAGCTAAAACAAGTTCCTGGTGCAGAATTTTTCCAGCTGAGACCAAACTGTGACCTGAAAGAAAAATTCAACATTTGGGAAGAAATTAGCACCAGTTCTGGCTGAAGTCTGTCCCTTGTGTCATGAAACATCAGTCAGGGCATTGCTCAGGTTGTTTCTTACAAGACCAACATAGCAAACTGGCAATTGCATTTTACCAGGAGGAATTGCTGGGATTGCAAGCAAGACACTCTGAACTAAAAATGCTTTTAACAACATTAACCACTTACTGTTTCCTCTCTTCTTTTTTCAGGCTTGCTTGAAGAGGGAAGTCTCTATGTCTTTAAGGACGACCGGCTGATTGAATTTGATGGGGAACTGTCTGCAGATGTCTTGGTGGAATTCCTCTTGGATGTAAGCACAGATAAGCTCAGAGCTAGATAAAATCTCTCAGAGAAGACCTCACAAATACTCAGTTTGCTAAAAAAACAAGTGCATCTTTGTTTGAAATTTCAGTCCTGTTTGCTATTCACTGGTAGAGATGGCCTTTGACATCTTCCCCAACACTTGTCTGACCATGAGTTCCCAGGAAACATAGTACCTCTATATGCCACTAGCCACTTTATATCTTAGAGACAACCCGCTCTCTTTCCTATTTATGGAGGATTTGAATGGAAGTCAGCTACAATCCATAAAACTGACTGGTGTTCACCACTTCAATTAGCAAGCTTGTGTGCAAACACTTTGCCATTTGCAAAATCTTTCATGCTTTTTCTCTTTTTTTAAAAAAGAGCTATTTTCAAAAGAAGAATATCCAAGGAGTAGGATTCTCATAATGCAACTAAAAATAGCTCAGTGCATTGAAAAAAGGCTTATGTTGCAAACTACTTGTCCATTTCTAGGCAACATAGCATCTCTTCAGTGAACTTCCCAAATTGCACTGCCATGAATGAGAGGAGAGCAGGGCCCTAGAACTAAATGGACTTGGGTCATTTTGTGCATGGGCACAATGATGCAGTCACCTTTGTGCCTAAATGCAAGAGATGCTGAATCCCACACCTGCATGCTGCACTTCTCTTTATTTACATTTTATTCCTAGGAGAGGCAACAGATCAAAACCATGGTCTTTGCTTTATAAATGAAAACATTTTGCAGTGGCTTGGCTTTCCTTTGAAGTGAGGTTTTCTTTGTAAGCAGCCATAAAGTAATGAAGATAAGGGAGGTAAGGTGAGCAGCAGAGCTGGCAGGGTTTGTTTCCCACGGTGGCAGGTAGCCTGCATGGTCACCTGTGGTGCAGGACTGCTGGTCAGGGAAGAAAACCAGATTCCTAGGACCTCAGCTGTCCCATGACAATGTCTGTGGCTGCATGCTTTGGGTATTGTGACCAAAACACGTGCAAGTGGCTTCAGGAATAGAAATGGGCATCTGCCCCATGGATAAGTGCCACAGACAGGACAGAGCTTTGCCATGACCCTGCAGCAGTGGGATCCCAGGTTCCCATGGCTCACGCCACTTTGGCAGCAGGAAACTGCAGATGCTGCTGAGGACACAGCAGAGGCACAGCCTCACACTGGAGCATTGCTCTCAAGGATGCTGTAAGGCATTTCCTGAGGTTTTGCTCGCTATGCCATGTGGTGTGTCACTGAAAAATCATGTTCTGTGAAAAAAGAAAGAGAGCAAGGATTTCTGGTTTTGCGTTTTCCACTCAGGAAGGACAATACCTGGCAAAGCAAGGAAATTAAACCAGACATGTCTGTGGTGCCTCAGTAGCCTGATCTGAAAGGTAAAAGAAATCCAGAGGTTCTGTACTCCTCTGTAGGCAGTGGCTTGACAGCTTTTTTTTCTTCTAGTGAAAACACACTTGATTTATACCACTATTGCTGGGCAAAATAATCAGACTGAACCTTTTCACCAGCAGTGACTAGCTAAGAAGAGAGAAACAAAGTTTGGATCAATGATAGTCTGAAGTGCCAGATAGGCCTTCCAGCTTCCTCATTAACACTGTGATGTGTATAGCACCAAATAATAGGTTTAAACTATTTTGTATAGGAGGAGGATCAGCCAGGAAATATCACATCCAACTTTCTACTGCTCCAAACCACATTTTGGCCATGCTCTAGCATGCTAGTTTTACTGTTTTTCAAAAGCAAGGTCTTTGCAATGACCTCTTTGAGTAAATGACACTTGAGAAAAAGTATATATAGATTTAGATACAGACATATCATTCACAGAAGTTCACAATGCTCATAACCAGCTCCTTTCAACTGCTCCTCTTTCTTCTTGGCCTCCTTAAAGCCAGCTGCAATTGCTACCCCTTATCCCTCAGCACAGTAGGTCCCTCAGCATCCATTTGGGTTACCCAGTCCTCTATCAGCCTCCCTCTCAATGCTTCCCCCTCTGCAGTGAACCTACTAACATCTCCCTTTGAAGGTGACCTGCTTCTCTCAGCTCCTCACGTTAAGGCAGAGAGCACTAAGTAGGGTTCCCAGCAGCAGAGAAATTGGGTGACCTCTTTCTCCCTGCTCAGGCTGCTTGTGACACACCCTGTCAGGCATAGGTTGGTGCTGCAAATCACTGTGTTACCACATGCATTTGCCGTGGCAGTTGCTGGAAGACGCCGTGGAGGTCATAAACAGCAAGCTGGAGCTGCAGGCCTTTGACCAGATTGATGATGAAATCAAACTCATCGGTTACTTCAAGGGAGAAGACTCAGAACGTAAGACAAGGGTGTTCCTTGAGGGGCTTGAAGCCTGCCTGGGAGCTCTGGGGGCTAGGCACTGGCTGTTCTGCATGACATGAAGGGTGTTGTGCTATATGGCAGCCTGGGACAGAGTGAAAATTGCCAGAGTGGGTTTGCAGGCAAGTTTCTGCTAGTGTAATTCATGAGCCCATTCCTGCACCAACATCAGTGACCCTTCTGCAAGGTGTCTGCTGGCAAGAGAAGAGGGCCATAATCCAGGGCCTCCTGTAGATGAGTGAGTTTATCTCACCCAAAAATCAGCTGAGGTTACAGAGAGCAACTAAAAGGAGCAAAGCGCCCCTTCTTGTGAGCAGTGAGCCCCAGGAATCAAAGCAAGCAGGATCAAAGAAAGAAGGAGGGAAGGGGGGTGGGGAAGGAAAGGGGGACACTCATTAAATACTACCTTGGCAAACATACAGCAGCAGTAAGCAGGGCGCTTTGGGGCAGTCTGGCAGAGGCACTGCCTCGTTGCTGACCCCCAAGACTGGGAAGAGGCTGCTTCCATGCCCTGAGGGATGTACAACTCAGGAACCATTCTGGGCAAACACAACTTTCACAAGCCTAGAGAAATCCTCACGTGAGAATTTCCCTGTCCAGCCCTGCAGTCTCCTCTGCCAGCCCCAAGTGCTCTCCCTGCTATCCGGGCAGTGCTGGCAGTGTGGCACCCCACCGTGGCATGTTCTGCCTTCAGCAGAAAGACAGGTATTCCTACCTGAACCAGCTACCTATCACCAGGTCTGCTGCAATGCAACAGCCCACCCACCTCTCCCTTCATCTTTCTCAAACTGGGCGGCAGGGCAGCTTGGGCAGGGCTGTGATCATAACAGTGTTGAGTAATAACTTCTTGGAAGAAAGGTGGGAAATACCTGTTGTAAAATCCCCTGCCAGGCTGAGAGCATCCTTCCTGAACCCAGCATGAGGACCTGGTAGCAGTTACAGTAAAAATCTATCTGGTTCCTGCCCCATCCTCCTGCAGCAGAAGCAAGCCTAATCACTTTTGGTGACTGTTTAGGGAATGGCAGCGATCCTTAATGCTATAGTAACTCCATGTATTTCCCAGACTATACTACCCCTAGACCTGCTTCACAGGGCTGCTGATTTCAGCCCCAGTTCAGTGTGGCACACTGGGCTCTGCAGCTTTCCTGAACACTGTGGGACTGCACAGTGTGTTGCTGCACATGAAATCATCTTTCTTTGTAAACCCTGGAAGGGTGGAAGAAACATTGGGCCGTTATTTGACGGAGTTTGTAGTAATTTGTATTTGTTCTTCCCCAATACCTTCCGGGCTGATCAGAGTGTGGCCAGCTGTCTGTGAAATATCTTCTTCATTCCCCATTTCTCCTTCCAGATTTCAAGGCATTTGAAGAAGCCGCCGAACAATTCCAGCCCTACATCAAGTTCTTTGCCACCTTTGACAAAGGGGTAAGCACCCACAGACCTTCATGGTAGCTCACATATGCCACCACCTGTTTTCTGAGAGCTCAGGATGTTCTCAGATTTATTGTCTGGTTTCAGATTCTCATTTTCAGTGCTCCTGGATTTTGTGGTGTTGATGTCTGCATTGCTATTTTGGCCCTGTCACAAGATAAAAGGCCATTTCTGCAGCATGGAGGCAGGTCCTGATGTTAGTTTGGAACCCCGCCCCTCTAGGTCTGCAGGCCCTGGGCTGTGGCTTTGCTCTGCCCCACTGCTTGACACCAGTAGTGTAGGAGGCATCAGTGGAGTTTTAAACAAGGAAAGATCCATTCTATTTTGTAGGCCAACCCTAGGAGTGCATGCTCTGAGAGAGCGAGCAAGCACCTTGATCTCAGCTCTGCCACCAGCAGAGACAAAGGCACATCAGGCTCCCTCACCTGTGACTTCTGCACTGCAACAGGTTGCCAAGAAGCTGGGCCTAAAGATGAATGAGGTGGACTTCTATGAACCCTTTATGGATGAGCCTGTTCACATCCCTGATAAACCTTACTCAGAAGAAGAGCTGGTTGATTTTGTAAAAGAGCACAGAAGGTATGTAGCATACAGGATGCTCCTGGACAAGGGAAGTGAGTAAGGGTGTCTGTCATTGTGACCTTGCCTCTCTAGAGCATTGCTCTCAGAAAAAATTAGGATGATGACTAGCTGTGATGATTTTCTGACCCAAGTTTGAAATTGTGGCTGTTTTTTTCCCCACTTCCAGAGGTGCAAGTATCTGCGCAGCAGTCATAGTTCACCACAATGGAGCTGTGATAACACAGTTTCCCTCCTCCTGCTCTTCCTCTTCCCTGGTTAGTTCTCACGCAAAAAACAGTGAGGCTGGAAGGCAGTAGAGTCCTTGCCCATGCTTTTAATTTAGGTCTGTACAGAAGATTATCCTCTTCATGGCCTCTCAAGCCAAATCCAAATCCTGTCCAGTCCCCTCCTTCCCAAAAACAGCTTTACTGATGGGTGTATCTATCTCCTGATGTCAGATATGTCTGGAGGCAGGCTCTGAGCTCAGACCAAGGTCAGAGGAACCACAATGAGGCTCCTGCTGACTGTAGGCACAGAGAAGAAGCTACAGCTGTTATGGCTGTGTTCAGCCTCATGTGGGAACGGTGCTGAGCACCTACAGGGGATGCTTGTGCTTTTTGCAATCAGGTTTATTGCACAGTTGTTTAGGGACTCACAAAAATAGTCTGGAAGTCACCAGAGGGGCTGATCCTGTGTAAAAACACAGGGTTAAGTATAGGGGCATAACTACCCAGGACGTGCTGTATTTTTATACCCTTGGAAACACCTCTCAGGAGAATGACACAGGCTACCTACTGCTCCTACAACTGCATTTCTCAGCAGACAATCAAGGGACCAGACAGGTTTGAGAAACGCAGGGCCATCTTTATAGAGGGGGGGATCTCAAATCAGGCTCAGCTGGAGGTCTGTATTCACACAGACAGGAGATCAACTCCAGAATCTGAGACACACCAGAAACAGTCCTCTGCTTTTTCTGAAATATGAAGGGCTCCTCTATCTTCCATGTACCTGCAATTCACTTTGCTGACTTTCTAGGCTTCTTGACTTTAGTCCTTCTCATTTTTTCCCCCCAAGCTCTTTCTGTCAAGCAGCAGTATCAGAAGGCTGGTTAAACACAGTCTGATGCTATCCTAATAAGGCAAACTCTTCACCAGCACGAAATTGCTGTGGAATGCCCCCAAGTCTTAGATATGTCAAGATGTTTTGTGGTGCTTGGTAGAAGCAAGGGGGTGGGCCATGTATTTTGCAAGTGCAAAAGCTCAGAAAAGAAATTAAAGGACTCCATAAAATCATATGTCTGAAATCCCAAACCTGCCAAGGTGCTGCCATGGCACGGGAAGAAGCCTGGAGTGACAGAGATATATTCCCAGTAGTTCATGCTGAGCTTCTCAGAGCAGGAGTGCTTCATCCTGCCTTGTCACCAGTAAAGGACCTAAAGCCACAGATATGGAGATGATCTGTAGATTAAAATGAAGCAACCTCAGCAGGTGCCATGTGCTGGTTCCCTGTAGACAGCTCAGGAGAATATTCCCTGCAGAAAGACCAGTGGCCCCCTCACACAGAAGACTTTCTCTCTTCATAGACAGGGACTATCCCTTCTTGGAAATGCAAAGCCCCACTGCCATCTCTCCATCCCACTGAAGGAGCCCCATCACATCACTGGGAAAAGCTACCACTGGTCAGCTCTATCCAGACAGTGGTCCCTGCCACTCCAAGCTCTCAGCCCAGGTTTCACCCTCAGTTGCACAAATACAAATTACATGGTACAATCCTCTGGACTGATGCCTCTTGCACATGCAAAATGCTGGGGTCGGACCCCCACTTCTCTGCAATTGTGGTGTAATGACAAGGAGGCTGAATTCTGCTCCCCTTACTTACCCAGACCCCACTTGCCTCACTCCTCCAACACAGGGAAGTATCCAGAATCACAACACAGCAATCAGTACAAGTGGGTGTGGCCAGGTCCTTCCCACTGAGTTTCCTTTCTCCAAGAGCTTCCCTCAGAAAGCAGCAAGGGAAGGTGTCTTGAAAGCCAAGTACAAGTATGTCTAAATATATAATATGCATTCACCTGGTTTAATCTCTAGTTTTGGACCATCAACAATGAAAGGACTTGCTGGTTCAAAAATTGTATCCCCGATCTTGTGTTTAGTGGCTATTTATTCAATTTCTATAGTTGTTTTTACCTTATTTCTATTTTGATGCTGAATGTACCAAATTGTGATGAATTCAGCAGCTGAATTATGCATTGCATCAGAAGACCATTCTTACTTGTTTAGTTTATACCTGCTACCTATAATTTCTCTGGACGCCTACTAGCTCTTGTCTTAAGAGGAACAATGATTAATACTTGAGGTAATCTATAGGGAGAGAATTACAGAATGTTCTGAGTTGGAAGGGACCCACAAGGATCATCAAGTCCAACTCTTGAGTGAATGGCCTGTGCAGGGATCAAACGCACAACCTTGATGCTATTACAGCCTTGGCCATTTTGTAAGCTATTCACATTTTCTTTACCATTCCAAATTTTTTAGCATACCTGCTGAATCCCTCTTCTGTCTCCTCTTTAACAAGATAAGGAATTCTTATCTATTCAATCCTCATCAAATGGAGGTCATTCTATACCTTCACTCACCACTCCCATGTTTCCAAATGCCTTTTTCAGTTGTCCAGATCATTTCTGGGATAGGATGACCAGAACTACACATAAATTCACTGTGGAAGTTCACAGTGTAGCTGTCCACAGCCATAATGGCATGTTTTACTCCCTGGCCATTTCCCAACTGTTTGCAACCTTCTTTTGGCCTTTTTCCTTTGGAGCTGATGCTTCCTCAGTTTGTGACACCAGGGCTCCTTTCCTGTGAGGCAATAATTAATTACAATTAATTTAGAACCAATTGCTGCACCTGAACAATCAGGGTTGGTTTTCTGCAAGTGTGTTACTTGCCACATGGCTGTGTATCATGCAGACACTCGAGTCTCAGGAGATTCTCTGTATCCACTGTTAGTCAGGCTTTTGCTGGTTGCCAAAGAATTGGATATGATAAGCAAATGCTGCCATATTCCTATTTCCCATCTTTTTTAGATTATGTGAGGATATGTTATGCATATGATCATGCCAAAGAATATGCTATGAATTTTAATTGGTTAATTCTCTCTGTCATGAAAACTGACCATTCATTTCCACCCTTCAATGTTATTAATCCACAGAAGATTCCCCTCCTCTGATCTAACTGGAACTCAGTTCTGTGGCTTCTCAGGTCCTTTAGGAACCTCTAAAAATGTTGTCTTGTTTCCATTGCTCTGGTTGCGAGGCAAACAGAAGCAACAGTTTACACATCGACTTACTCCACCTGGTTCTGGCAACATCCTTCCCAGAGTTTATTCTGTCTTCTTTGCTTCAGCAGAGGTGGGAAGGATTTCTGTACTGAAGTTATGCTGGGGTGAAACCAGGAGAAAGGGGGGGCAGAGCCCATTAGGAAAGTCCCAGGGACTGCAAGACAAAAGTGAATGGGTCACCTCATGCTCTCAGCACAGACAGAACAGTCTGCCATGTGTGGGTCTAATTCATCAGCACATCCTAGCACAGAGAGGCGTCTCATCTTCCCAAGCAGAAACAGTGGCTGCAGTGACTCTGCTGGGGTCAGGGCAGGGTTTTATCACCATAAATAAAGGCAGAAATTGACCTACAGTGCCCCCATTCTTGCATTCAATATGTGGTGGCTGACTCCAGCCACCAGCCAAACATGCCATGGTGACCTTTTCCATGATGCTGAGTGTCACGCGTGGCACTGCTGGATATGTCCTCAAAGAGCTTTTCTGCCTTCCTTTCAGGGCCACCTTGAGGAAGCTGCGCCCAGAGGACATGTTTGAGACGTGGGTAAGCACACGTGGTGGGAACCATTGTGTCCCCTGCCAGCTTCCAACAAGAAACTGCTGCTCAGGAGCCTCTGGCTGGGCAAAATATCACCAGTCCTTCCTTGCAAAGCTACTCTCTCTCTTCTGGGAAAAAGGGAAAGCCTTGACTGTGGTCCCTGGTGCCTCAGTCCAAACAGGGTGCTCAAATGCTTTGTGCAGCAGCGATGGAGAGCTGGGCTGGCTCCTGCTTTCTCCACAGAGGGAAGAGGGAAAGCCAAGCAGTGTGCCAGGCAGGTGTTGGGCCTGTGTGGTGATCCTGCCCAAGGATGCTTCATCTCAGCTAAGGGACATCAGTGCTGGTGGGGGGGTGATTTCTGTGGCCTGCTCGCTGGGTGAGCTACAGAGATTGTGCAGATGTCCCATGGAAACTCACAGAATCATAGACTGCTTTGGGTTCAAAGGGACCTTAAAGATCATCTGGTTCCAACCCCATGCTGTGGCAGGGACATCTTCCACTAGACCAGGTTTCTCAAAGCCCCATCCAACCTGATCCTGAACACTTCCAGGGAAGTGCCCCATATACTGGGGCATCCACAACTTCTCTGGACAACCTGTTCCAGAGTCTCACCACCCTCACAGTAAAGAATTGCTTCCTAACATCCAGTCTAAATCTACTCTCTTTCAGTTTAAAGCCATTCTCCCTCATCCTGTCACTACATGTCCTTGTAAAAGTACCAGAGCAGTTGTACAATTCAAAATGCAAGTGAAGGCAGGCAGTACAGTTAATTACATAGATTTCACAGCAGATCATGCATTGATTACACTTCCCACAGTGCAAGCAAGATGCAAATCAGCAACTGTGAAGAACTAACCAGCATTTTGGCCCCTATCACACACAGAGGACTCTTATGGTCTGCAGGGGTGGGGAAGAAGGGAAGGGTGAAAATGAAAGAAAAATAGTGTATAACAAATTATCCCTTCACAGTGAGTGAATATGATGCTAACAGCTAGTCAGGGGCCCTCAAGTGCCAGATGAATGCTGAAAAACAAAGATGAACAGGTGCTTTACAGACACTGAGGAAGATGCAATCATTCTTCCAAAAGGCTCGACACATTTATAACAGCATTCAGACGTCCCCTTCTTGGCTGTGTAACATGAAATACCACGGGACTCCAAAGTGGCAAAATCCTTGGGAGTCTTTAATACAGCAAGGCAAGAGGTAATAAAACTGAACCAGGAGTTATGAGTCACTTAGGCACAATAGCTTTTCATTTTGTTTTGAAATACAGATTCTTTAGAACAGAGCTTCCAAGATCCACCAAAGCCCCTCCAAGGTCTTAAATGGAGCTTCAGTGAGACCCAAATTTCACATGCAGTGGTTTCACTTTCATACTGACCATATTCTAAAACAGCCTCATGAAAAGTAGGAATTCCCAGTGGTGGGGTGCTTGCTCAACCAGCAGCCTGGGAATACAGAGCTTGCTTCTGCTGCGAGCAGTGGGCTTGTAACTACAGAAGACAGGGGGCTGGGATCTGATCTCAGTGCAAGTTCACAGCATCCTCAACACCTTCACTGGAGTTAGTCCAGTTTTGTTTGCTGCCTTGTAGGCCAGAATAGAGCTGCATTATATAGGTATATACATGTAATTATTTATGGTGTATAGATATATACTTTTTATTGTGCTGTCTGACAGTGCTGCTGGCAAATATGAAGAAAAACCAACTGTAAATTTTGCCAGCTGTAAGTGGTCTGAATCCCAAGGAAATCTGCCTAGAATGTCCCGGTGAAAACGTATTCCCTGAAGACGTCCACAAAGGCTGAGCATCCGCTATTGTTTTTAAAGATAATGTTTTCCACTTAATCTTTCAGGGGTTTTTTTCCCTTTCAGTATTTGATGGTGGCTTTGTCACCTCTGGGCTCAGAAGGGAAAAGAAATTAGCATTTAGATGGGAATTTTTTCTTGCATTAAAACCAATTGAAATGGAAACTGGGTCCGACAGCGGGTGAGGAAGGCGAAACCGATCCATGGGATAATTTAGAGATGACATTCATAGCAGGTGGATGATGAACCGGCCAGCAGATCCATTGGCCTTTGCCAATATCATTATTCACATGTTTCATGGAGAAAAGTAATCCACCAAGCTGTAATTTCTGTCCTCCACTCGTTGAAACTCTGAAATGAGCCCCACACTCAATTTCCCCTACAGCTCACAGAGACACTCACCTAAAACAGAGACCCTTTACCTCCAGAAAGGGGTGCAAATGAGCCGCCTTGCCTCTCATATTGTGAGGCAATTGTGAGCCCCAAAGGAGCATGTTTTGGGGCTGAGCATGGTGGCAGAGGATTGTTTCCCTGCAAACCATCCCCTGAGAGCTGAAAATTTATGAGGGTAGGTGGCCTCAGGCATGAAGGGGGAGCCTCTAGTCTCATGCTCGAGAGCCTTTGACCTTTCCTGCAGAGAAGCTTTTGCCTCACACCATCAGAAGCTCCCTTGCCATTGCCATCATGGTGCCCATCTTGTTTTTATCTGAAGAGTTTCAGCAACACTACCCAAACTACCCCCTTCAGCACTTAATGAGTCAGCCTCACATCAGCGCCCTTTTCTGGTTTCTCAGTGGGGCTCTAGGCAAGCCTCCCTTTGTAATTGTCCTTTTTGAAGGCATCCCACTGCTCCTCATCTCCAGCAACCACCCACACTCTGTCCTCCCTCCCTGGCCCATCAGTAATAGTTGTGTTGTTTCCAGGAGGATGACATGGAGGGTATCCACATCGTAGCCTTTGCTGAAGAAGACGACCCAGGTAGGAGGCAATTTTCTTCCTGGTCTGACTCTCTATCCTTCAAGAAACTGTATTTTCATCTGCTTTGTTTGCATTGTAAACACCTACTGGGTGTTTATGCTAGCAGCTGTGCTAGCCAGGACTCAAATTTTGGACAGAAATGGATGATTGCCTGGGGAAAAAAAAGTAATTCTCTCCACCCCAGTAGGATTCACTCCCTAACTCTGCATCCATCTTGCTGTGTGGCTCTGGGAAAGTGCTGAGGGCTGGGTGTGGGATAGGCATGCTGTTAGGAAACCTGAAGCCACCAACACCTGAAAAGCTGTGGCATGGTGCTTCTCAGAGCCATCAGCAGATCAGAAAGCTTTGGCCTCTTGGGGGCTCAGTTCCTCCCTCACCACAAGAAAATAGTGACATTGTTCCACTCCACAGAAGGATTATGGGGCTTAATTCATGTGTAACTAATTTCAATACCCAAGGAGGATGCTTGAAATTAAAAGCCTTATTATCAAAAGAAAGTGCTGGGAGACAGCATTTTAATGAGAACTATAAACAACTCCTGTGTGCATAGGGGAGCCAGGGAAGCTGGAAACCCCACAAGCAAAAAGTGCCTGTGCATTTGCAGGAGAGTTGCAGTGGTTCATGTATCATTTCAGATGGTTTTGAGTTCCTGGAAATCCTGAAGCAGGTTGCCAGGGACAACACTGATAATCCCGATCTGAGCATTGTCTGGATTGACCCTGATGACTTTCCTCTGGTGAGTGGCAGAGGCTCTTTGCCCTTCCTGGTTTAATTTGTGGATGGGGTGGGCATGAGGAGGTGTGTTGGGGTGTGCATGTGCACACAGGAGTGCAGGAATTGCCCCAGGGAATCTGGGACAGGGAAGAATAGGAAACTGAACCACAGGCCATCCCCTGAAAAGCTGCTTGTTTGGGTCTGCCTCCCAAGAAGGTGTTGTCTTGGGAACACTGCCGGAGCCGGCACTTTCCTTTGCCATGTGCAGCAGCCTAAGCTTGAGTTCAGCCTCTCCTCCCTCCCGTGCATGCATGGGTGCACATTCCTCGCTGCACAGCCCAGCTGACTGAACTAATGCAGCGGGGCCTTGCAAACACCCCTGTCTGAGCCTTGTGTCTCACTCTGCAGCTCATCACTTACTGGGAGAAGACCTTCAAGATTGACCTGTTCAGACCACAAATCGGCATAGTGAACGTCACGGATGTGAGTAGCATGTGCCCGGAAAATCCAGTGATCCCAAAATTAGGGTGCTGGAAAGGGTGGGATCTGAGGTCTGCTGGAGTCAGTGGGATTTCCACTGTTGAGTGCAGGTGGAACAGGCTTTTTCTCTGGGCAAAAAATAGAAACCCTTCCCACATGCCAAAGTATTTGTGACATCTCTGATGTCGGGCTTGAGGACTTTGGTCTGAGTGTGTTTCTGCTGCCAAATCACACACAGGCCACATCTGCTAAGGACAGCACCAGCCTCTGTGGCCTGGGATTCAGGGCCAGTTTTGGTTTCAACGTCACACATTTCCACCCTCACCCACAGCACACACCTTTTTCCATTCCCTTCTCTGACAGCTTGGGTGGCTTTGTGAAGAAAAAGTGTGTGTAGGGGGAAAAGAAAGCCATGCTTAGAGGAGGAGAAGAGGAGAAAAAAGAGGTTTTTTTCTACAGAAGCAAAAGGACACAGCTTGAGTGTAGGAGGGAAAGATTGTCCCCAACAGATGACAGGGAGAAATGGCACAGCTTGAAAAAAGCTAAATAAATACACAACATTAAGAGAAGTACAGCATTAACTGGTAATGAACGAATCCTGCTGTGGTAAGGAGAGTGCACTGGGATTCATGCAGGCCCTCCTCCACTTCAGGCACTGCTCTGCAGGTAGTGCTGGAGGGATTTGGGTGGGAAGAGGAGACCTGCCTGTCCTGCAGCTGGTGGCACTGAAGGTTTCCACACCGTCCCACAGGCAGCAGCTGCACAGGAAGACCTGCAGAGGCAGGTGCTGCTTTGGCACAGCTGAGGGAGCAACAGCAGCCACAGCATCCACAGCTGTGCTATTGGGACAATTTTCTAGCAGCTACTGTTTTCACTGTGATTGCCTTCAAGCCAGAAAGCCATGGGACTGATCCCACGTTGCCAACATACTGTGAGCTTTTAAGGCAGGTGGGAGAGGGACCCATCTGACCCTCACCAGCAGAGATCACAGGAGAGTTGCTGAGTGCAATGTAACATGCTTCACAGCCCTGGCACAGAGAGAAACCATTCCTTCCTCTTCCTGACAATAACAGTCCAGATGATCAGAGAGCCCATAATGCAGCATGCTCCTGCCTGGCTCAACTATTACCTTAGTCTATTTTTAATATTTAAGTGCTGGTTGTTTGTTTTAAGCTCTTTAAAATGAACCTGTGTGGGTATGTGTCTCTGGAAGCAGCAATCTCTCCACTGCAGAAGTGTTTGTAAATTGGTGCTTGACTTCATGTTTGAAATTTGAGGCATAAGTGAACTTGATGTTTCATTAGAAGAGAGCAGCGAGGGGCTTAAATCTAGGACAAGTGTGTGGGGCTGGGTGCTGATTTGGCTCGACTGACCTTGCTTCCAGCCTCCACATCCTCTCTCCTGTATTACCCCAGAAAAAGAGAGACAGCAAGGGTGTACTGTGTTGGTTAGTTAGCAACAGAAGAAACACGTGGGTCACGGAGCAGCAGGGGTTTCACCAGGCAGGACCGACCAAAAGCCCTGCCCTTCTATATTTACCTATTTTTATAGGGTTCTAAGGACAGTCAAAGATTGGTGAAAGGGGTCAACACCCCTGAAGGTTTACAGGACAAAGACATGGTCAGTCATCTTTCTCCACCCCAGGGAAAGGAATGAAAAACAATTCCACAAGTGCAAAACAATCCTGGTTGGTTAAGGAAAACAAGGACCATGTTTACAGAACAAGCATGGGAAACTACAGCTACAGTGTTACAACTTATGGGGCCCTGTAAAACCAGGGCGACAGTACTGGATGGTTGTGCCTCCTGTATAACAGATGCTGCAAGACCATAACATGGGATATGTAGTGGGGAAGGCAAAGCAAAGATGTTGTGAAGAAATCAGAGCCCCTGGATCTTGCTCATCCCATTGAGGGGGTTGAGAGGCTGATTTGGGAGTAGTTTCAGCCCTGGCTGGATGTGAGCTCTTTGCCTGTAATAGAGCAGTACTCCACCAGACCATGGGGCAAACACCTAGAGAGTGAAAGCCCAGTGAGTTTACCCTTCTTAGCAGAATTGTTAAGGGAGAGACAAAAGGAAAAAGGGCCAAAATAGCATCTGTCACCTAAGATCATAAGAGAAATTAATGGACGAGTCAGAAAGAGAGCCCAAGCCTTCCAGTCTTTTGCCCTTAATAGTAACCCTTAATACAGTATCTCCCTTCATCTAAGTCATGTCAAAGCTACATTAAACAGCAATCAATGGAAATTCATGGAAGTAGGATTGTTAGCACCATGAGAACCATATAGAAAGCAGAATAAGGGAAGAATATATGCCTTATTATTCAACAGTCACTCAGCGACCTGTAAAAACTCATGCATTATCTGGCTTTGATACAGTAAATGTTTCAGGTTGTTGATTACAGTATTTGCAGGTTTTATTTCATTCCTCTTAAGTCCTTTTTTTATTTCTCGAGAGAGATTTAAGAAAGTTCTAGGTTGGCAGGTGATATCTAAAACAAACATTGAGCTCATTTTGTTATTTCAGTGTTACATCACTGCATTCAGCCAAGTTACACAGGTACAAAGTGGGACTTACACAACAGAGTGAAAATAAACACTGCTGTTGGCTTCAGTGGACATAACCCTCGTGACCCCATCATTTCTGTAAAAACCTGCCAATGCAAACACCAGAGCTCCCAGCAGCCCCAACTGGCTCATCACGTTGTGGTGACTGTGGCTCAGGACTAGGGCCATGATGCCCTGCAAAATATCACTGCTTTATTTGCACAGCACCTTCACAAGGTGAAATGGAGCCACTCCTCTTCCCATTATTTAAAAGTGTCACTTTTTGCTGCACGAACAGTCCTGAGGTTAGGGACGTGAACATTTGAGTGAAGCAAGAGCTGTGTGCCTCTCCAGGGTTCTTTTTCACTACAGTTTTGGTGATTTAGGAGGAGAATATTGTATGGGAGACACAGCTTTCCTTGAGCAGAAATTGGTCTGGCTTTTTAGCAAGCCATAAATCAAAGAGAATTAGGTACCACAGACATGGAAAGAAGTTGGATGCATTTGCAGAAGCTGGTAGTTATCTTCTCATACGTGAAGATGCTTCTGCAACATCAAATGCTGAATGAGAAAACCTCACAGCACCTCTGCAAAATAGGAGGCTGATCCTGTTTTATGGAGGGGAGACAGTGAACAGAAAGGGGCTTATCCAGGCATTTACCCAAGGAACCTATAGCAAAGCAGAGAGGAAAACTTTGATTTCCAAGTGTCAGAGACCATCTACGCTTGCTGTCCCTGGGCAACAGCCACAATTTTGTCACTGTCTTCTTACGGAATTCCCCCATCCCATTTCAGTTTATGGAAGTAATCCAGAGAGATGGAGGGAAAGAGCAGGGGCACCTGCAGTCCAGGGCATTGGTGTTTCTCACCATTCTTCAGCTGAGATGGATAATGTGCCATGAGATGGATGGGAGCACGGCTCACATGATCTGAGGAAAGGGTGTTCCAAGAGCAGGAACCACTATCACCCACAGAGAGTCCAGAGCAAGGTCCTGAGGCAAAGGTGACTGTAAAAGAGGCTGGGGAGAAGGGGTGCTGAGAGAGGGTTGTAAAGGCTCCAAGGAAGAGGTCCCTGAAGTGGTGATCCCAATACGTGGGCAGAGAGAGGCTCTGGCTGAGCCTGCCCACAGGCTGTGGCAGAGAGGGAGCCAACACCTGCATCCCACGTGTGCTCCAACCCTCACCCCCACAACAGCCGTGTACCCCATCTCCTCCCTGTGCTTCCGAGGGCAGCTAATCCCTCCTCCCCTGTCCCCGCAGGCTGACAGCGTCTGGATGGACATCAGGGATGATGACGACCTGCCCACAGCCGAGGAGCTGGAGGACTGGATAGAGGACGTGCTCTCTGGGAAGATAAATACCGAAGATGATGACGACGATGAAGATGATGATGACGACGACGATGATGATGATGATGACGACGACGATGATGATGATGATGACGACGATGACGATGATGATGATGACTAACTGTGACTCTGTGCAGTTTGACTTGTGGGGCCCGAGAGCCCTCGCCCTGCGGCAGGTCCCTCCATCGGAAGACCTATGTTTGAGCATCAGCAAGCACCGCTGCTCCTCCTTCCCCCCTGCCCCGCCCCCCCTGCCCTCGCCCTTGCCGGGACCGCCTCGCCTGATTCCCAGCGGTGCTGAGCCACCGGGACTGCCCCTGCGGAGGGCAGCACCTGCAGGCTCCCAGCACCGCTGCCAATCATGCCTCCTTAGTAGGGACAGCAGGAATCTGCAGGGAATCTGCCCCGAGTGTCCCAGGGCAGGAGAAAAGTGCCTGCCTGCTTGCTGCCAGAGGGACGCAGGGAGCCAGTTTGTATCTTCTGTGTTCATCAGCCCAGCACTTAACATCCAAAGACCAAATCTCACTTCAAGACATAGAGACAAGTCTAACTGTAAAGTTTAGCCCTTTTATTAAACACAATGCCCTTTGCAGCTACTCTGCCAAGACCACTCAATCCTGCAAGTTCTGCTGCGGGAGTCCGTAGCTACTCCCTAACATGCTAAGAGCCAGAAAAATGCTTTGGGAGGGGAGGGAGGTTTTAGGGATGCTATTAAAGTTTTCAGTGATTCCACATAACGACAGGATATTCTTGTCTGGCAGTGCAATGCAAAACCAAACACTGGGTCCCCTGTTTGAACCTCTTTCTTCGAGAAAGCTCAGGCCACAGCTGGAGTCAGGGCAGGGGGCCTGCTAGGAGACACAAAGCTCATGAGTTCCTGAACTGCTGGACAAGCTGATCCAGCTATGAGCCCAATGTGAGTCCAAACCACTGAGTTTGAAGATCATGGCACTGAGCCAAGCCAATGGAAACATCCATAGGGGCCCACCCTGAAGCACTCCTGTTCCCCATGACCTTCCAGCTTTTGCTGGCTCTTCACCCAAAGCCTGTGTAGCATCTTTTCCCACGATCAAGATGTTGGGAGAGAACACATCCATCCAAACATATCAGATAGTGGATGAGGTGTTTTGGGGCGTGAGCAGCGGACGGATTCAGGCTGTTTGGCTTTTGAGTATTTAGTTGCACAGTTACTCCCTGCTTAGAGACTGTTTCCCATGCGAGAAGCCTCTTTTGACTGCAGGCTGAGAAGGAGCTCAGGGTACCAGTTTGCAGTCAAGGGGGTCACTCACAAAGCCAAGGGTCCGCGACATGGTCCTGGTGAGTGCAGCACCATCCATGTGCAGGTCACTGGCAGCATTAGGTCTCCCTGCTTTCCCAGGCTGGCAGATATCAATTGTCTTAACTTCTTAGGTTTGTTAGTAGTGCAATGAATGGAGAGTTTGGAGATGGTTTTATCTTCATAAATACATTTATAAAGATGTTCTCCAGTTGCTCAGGGTTGTTAGCATAGGTAGTGTACACATCTCTCTTGCTACAAACAAAAACCATTTTTCTGACCATCCTTATACTGGCTTAGGACAGAGGTATGTGATGTGAGGGACAGAAGGATAAATCACATTACACAAATGTGAATCAGCCTGATGAGAAACAAGGTTTACACACTATATATCTCCTTTATCAGACAAACTGCAAATCAAGATTTTACAGATTTTTTTTCCCTGCCTGTTGATCAGTTTCTTTGGCTCTCTCTCTACATTAGCTGAAATAGAAATTTGAAACTACTGGTACAAAAAAGCTGAGGTATTGATATGTTCCCATGTGTGCCATATCCCCTTGGTGGAAAATGCCAGTGTGAACAACACATAGCTGGATTTCTCTCTATGCACGTGAATGAATACTGTGCTAACATGGTAAATTACTGTAGGCCAAGTTAACTCCTTGTTGGGCATCAAACCCTTAACAAGTGCTTTTCTGAAACAGCCTGTTAGGAGAACAGACAAGGCAGCAAAGCCCCCAGGTCGCCCATTTGCTCTCCTGTGCCTCCTTATGATTGCCTGGACAACGAACCAAGTTTGTTCAGAGAGAACATTCAGCTGGTTGCTCTAAGGTGATGAACAACTTTCAAAAGTCTTGAAATTCAGAGTGCTCTCAGCACGGAGGTCTCCTCCTCTCTTCCACTCACACCCCACTCTGCTGGCTGACAGGGTGCCCAGCACTCGCCTTCTGCTTTTTCTTCAAGAGCAAGCAGGACTCAAGGCCTCATTCACCAGCGATGGGAAGGAGCAAGAAGAGGTAGAAGTGGCCCTCTGGTAGCCTCCTGGCCTATGATTAAGGGACAGCTACTGACCTGAGAAAAGAACTAGTTTAACTTTACCTTTAGGCTGTTCCCAGGAGAAAAACATGCACAGTTTCACTCTGCATAAGGTAACAGCCTGCACTGGCCATGTGCCTCCACATCAGCCACTCCAAACATGAAGAATAATGAAAAGTTCCTCTACAGCCTTTCCCAACTGGCACAATCTCCAGACAGGCTGAGTGCCTGGGTGCTTTCTGAGTGCTGCTGTCCCAGTGTGGATGCCCCTCTGTTCTAAAGTGCCCCACTCTATCTGGTCTGAGAGGCACAGAGTACCCAGGCAGAGCAGGCAGACCCTGCTCTGGGGACATGTTCAAGTGCCCAGGTGTTTCACAGGCACTTAAACACTTCAAAGCAACAGACCTCTAGAGGGAGGAGAAATAAATAATGTAGAAGTGTAGAAGCTGAACTCATACTGGGGAGTGGTGCCAGTGGTTTATGGAAAGTTTCCCTTGAGTTATGCAAGAAAGAGCTAATACTACAACTGCCACTCCTTCATGGTGCCAGGGATGGGGCTGCCCTTTCTCTCTTCCCTCACTTTGCCATTACAGTTCTCATCGTTGTCTTTGCCCACAAAAAGGAACTGTTTATACTCAGCTTTTGGGACAATCACATAAAAGGCTAGGAAAGCATTGCCACAGAGGAAGGATTGCAGCGATGAGGATGGGTGGGCAGCAAAGCCTTTTCCATGTACCCATAACACCTCATGTGCCCTGAGATCCTAATGACCAAAGAGCTGAATGATGCAATGCCCCTTGTGAAGGAGAGGGCAGCTTGAATTTGAGTGTTTTCCTTGCAGGGGTGGGTGAGACAGTGGTATGGAAATGATACACAGGACCCCAGGCCCAGGTGTTCCTGGGCTTCTCTGTCACAAGTAGGAACAATGGGCATTTGAAAGGCACTGGCTGCCCTGAGGAGCAAAGTCAGCCTAACCCTGCCCACTGTACACTGAGAAGCAAAAGGTCAGCAGATTTTGGATTAGGAACCTACCAAAAAGCCCTTTATTAAAAAAATATAAATTTGTGTAGGTGGGCAGCACTGAGTGCTTAACAAGCACATCTCTCTTCACAAAGAGTTCTTTTGCTCCAGCATGATAACTAGACATAATAAACAAGTCTTTGTACAGATAAAGACAGGAACTGTATTTTGCCCTCATCCAGCTGCAAGTGCTTCAAACTGATCATTTTCTTCATAGAACCATCCAATCATTTTGGTTGGAAAAGGCCCCTAAGATCATTGAGTCTGACCATTAACCCACCACGGTCAAGTTAATACCCAAAGTACTCCAAAACCTGGTCTCATCTGTCCCCAGTGACAGTGAGGACCCTCCTAACATGTGATATGTGGCAAGAACACCAAGTTATGCAGCACCTCCTCCCAGACACAGGGCTGGAGGGCACAGCCTGCCCACAGGTTTGTTTGGAGTGCTGCACCACGGCCCACCCTGTGCTGCTCATGGGCAACAATCAAGGGAGAAGGGAATCTTCTCAGGTTCAGGAGCAACACGCTGCAGCTCTCATACTGCAGCATGGAGGAGAAAGTTTCTGCCTTTGCAGCAGTCGCTGATGCAGAGGCTCTGTGAACCCAGAAGTGCTCTGAGTTAATGTCAGCCATTGGGGAAACAGCTGCAGGAGGAAAGGACAAGGGAGGCACTCTGGAAATCGCAGATTACTCCATGTTTTCAGGGTCATCAGTTTTTGTGATGTTTCTGAGGAGTGATGAGTCTCCTGCCTCCCTTGGGAAAGGAACGACCCCACAGTGAAACCAGAGATCTCAGCTGCTTCGCATCCCATAATGAAGCTGCTCAGCCAGACATCAACGTGAACACAGAGCTGAGGACACCGGCTGCTTCTCCATGTCTGTCTGCACACCATACCCAAAGAAATGATTGATTCATTACAGAGAGCAAACAGAAAACATTGCCTTTTATTCCCAGGAAAATAATTAATTAGACAGGAACATATCACTTCCCAGCTGCCACTGACTTACAGTCTTGTAAAAAGAGGCCAAGGTTGCATCTGGATTCCTCTCTACTGCAGCACAGCTTTGGCTTTGAGGAAGTCTCACACACAGCGAGGTGCACATTGATGCCTGGACTTGAGGGACTGAAGAGGAGGAACGGGCAAACAGGCAAGAAGCACCCCAGCTCACTGAGGCTAAGCTCACTGCCTCCTGGCTGCTTTCACACCCCAGGTACATCCATGCCATGCAGTGCAAGACCAGCTGCTAGAAACTGGAAACAGAGCATAGCAGGAAGGATAATTGACCTTGGTAATGAGGCTGCGCCTGCAGGTCTGTGTCCTACCTGAGACCCAAGACTCTGGGTCAAACCACTGCACTGCAGCATACCCTGCCTTCTCCCCACTCCCCTGTACCACTGACCCTAGCAAAGCAGCCCTTGGATGGTTAGTACCCCTGGGGGACAGCCGTGGGATGACTCTTACACCTCTCTGGCAGAAAGTGACATCTAATGACAATGGGGACTGTGGGGCAGGGTCCAGGGCAGAGTCTTGGCCCAGCTCCCAGAACACTCTGCCACGTTTAAAAGGTGCTAAGCTATTTAAAGGGGAAAAAAAAAGCTACAGAGCTTCCTTGCAGCTTGAAGACCCATTTCAGGAATCAGATTACAAACTGCCTTTGGGATGGAAGCAAAGATCCTTCTGGTGCCTCACTCCCCCCTTGCGCTTTCTCTTGCCAAGCCCCTGTGATAAAGGGGATCAGCAAAGCACTCAAAGGGCATTGTCCCTAATACTATGGAAAACAAGAAAACAGCTTCTTCACCTTCTTTTCATGCCTTTCAACTTACTACTCATCTGACCCTCACTGGCTCCCTGAATTTATTTTCTCTCTCCATTTCTATGTAGCCCATCTTTCTCTTCTTCTCAACCCGGCCCCACAGCGCATGGTACTGAGGGTCACTGAAGGACAGAGCCCCTCACTGACCTTACTGCCCCTTCCCTAGCCCGGGGGACAGCAGCCTCCCTCATACCACTGCCACAAACTGCCTGTACTGGATCCCCATAGCTGTGAACATGAGGAGGGACATTTCTGAGGAGAAAGATGTCTGGACAAGGCTGTCACTGGCTTTTATTTTGAGGGGGACAGGTGGGACATGCTCAAGGAAAAGCCATTTCACCAGCCTGGGCAGAAGTAGCAGAATTTTTTGTTGTACCTCTTTTCCAACTGTCCCAAAATCTAGATGAGGAACCACCACCCTGCAACCCAGCCCTGACAGCTGTCACTGTGAGAAGAGACCAGTGCCACCAGCAGTCACAGCACCACACCATCTGAGCAGAAGACAAATGTCACGGCTTCACATACAAGAAATAAGCCTTGAGGGTTGAACAAGCTGAGTTTGCTGGAGAGGATATCCCATATTCAACAACAGCCAGAGAGCCACCTCCCTGCCAGAGACTACCAGTGGCTGTCCTGACTGAGCCCTCCCTTGGTCGTGGGAGGTAAATCACCTAAAGAGCCATGGGCAACCTCATCTGCTTTTGGATTTGGAGAAAGCCCAGCCTGAATCAGGTCCCTCCCTCAGTAGAACAGGTAAAAAATAAAGTGGTGTTTGACCAGAGAGCAGCCCTGAAATTTGCCTGGTGTCAGATTTTGATTTTTGCTTTAAAATTCAATTCAACATTCAAAGTCCTGCTCCTGCTAGTGACAAAGAGAGAGTTTATTGAAGAACAAAAGGAGCTAAATGTTTGAGGAACATTTTAGTCCCCACAAAATGAAGTTGCTGAAGGAATTTGCACAGCTTCCCACAGTCTAGTTACTGAATTACTAAACCAGTTTCTCACGACCACTTATAAAGCAAAATTATAATCAACTGTAGGATCTGGTATTAGGAGTACTCAAGAATGAGCTTTTACAAAATAGAAGCTAAAAGGTTTGCAGATCTGTTTCACATCTGTGGCCCAGATATAATCAGCTCCTTCTTGTTCCCTCTTTTAAAGCATGCCCACAGCATCTGACTTGTGCTGAAGAGGTCCAAAGAACCATAACATTCGGAATGTCTCTTAAAACTTTCAAGGAGGCTGAATCAAATGTGTTTTGTCAAACACATCTCCCTTCTCCTCATGCATCCACTTTTCCTTGGTGCTACCTTTTTAAATAATAAGAAAAGGAAAAAGGAAACAGGAAAAAAGAAAGACAACCAAGACTAGATGTTTAAGCATTTGTAAGCCTGACTTTTGCCTTTGGAAGAGACCTAAAATGTTTCCATTTACAGAGTAGCTTCATGCCTAGAACAATTTGCAGTGTCTCAGTTTTTTAAATCTCTGTGCCTTCATGTTCCTAAGGATGCTGGAGGGAAAACCCACACCCTAATCTCCAAGGTCTCTTCCACCGACTTCACAATTTTGTGAAGTTTTTTGCCTTTTGTTACTGTCTCTCTTGAGGCTTTGCTGCTTGCTCCACATTTTGATACACAAGAAAGGTGGATGCATCGAGTTGCCTCAAATGCACATCCACAAGGTAAAAGTTATGTTCCTCCTTCCTCTTTTGAGTTATATTTAGTGCTGCCCACGCAGAGTCCAAAGACTGATTGTTCCCTCTGTCCTGGCTGTGCTGCCTGCAGCAAACACCTGTTCTCCTTCTCCTGCAGGCAGCACCCGCGGGCTTCAGGAGGCCAACAAGCAGCAGTGCCACTGTGGAAGGGCTCCTGGGCTCCCCAGGTTGTTCACATTCACTGAGCTGGAACCAGAGCAAGCCCCAAGTCCTCTACAGAAGTCTCCATTCAGGTCCTCAGATTTTGGAGGAAGGGAAGATCAGCTCAGGGCTTTGGAGCAGGCTGGCAGCTCTGCAGCATGCCCCAACCTGAACACAGACTATGATGTGAGCAGTGGTCAGGAAGGGAAAAACCCAAACAACCGACAATTTTTTACAATTCATTATGGAGAGGAACAGGGAGATGGGGACAAACAGGAAAACAGCTTTTCTCCTGTTTTAGGTACTCCCCACTTGCCTAGCACCATGTCAGCACAAACTAGCACACAAGCTCACAGCAAGGCTGCAAAACTTGTTACAGCTTTTCAAAGCGGCTGTTCAGAGCTAATGATTTGTGTGTATGCCATCACCCCACTACACCATCCCTGCTTCTGCAGACATGCTGTGCTCAGTGCTCTATTTCCTCTCAGCACCTCCTGACACAGGAGTCCATGCAAAGGGAGTGGATGCCCTTGCCCCAGTGGATTATCTGTCAGTACCGGAAAGGACTGTAACCTAAACCCATCCCCTTCCCAATCCAACATAAACTCAGGAGTGCTGCTGAAAGACAAATCAAAGCACTCTGCTTGGCCAACTCCCAGTACACCTTCCCTTCCTGCATACTGTTGTGAGATACCATGTCCTGCTGAGAGATCCCCTTCCCTTGCACTTACCCCACCTGTCTCAAGCTCCAGGACCCCTTGGAAACCCTTGAGTTCAACACCTCCTGTACTTCCCAGGAGCTGAGACCTGGGGCTGAGACAGCAGAGCCAGTTCATTGCACCAGGACATGTTTTGGGGTTGAAGCCCTGCTGACCTCCACAGTCAGGTGTCTCACTGAACTATTAATTTTGCTAACAATATCACATGGTGAGGTGCTGCTAGCGCTTCAAGCAAGGCTCTGAAGCCAGGTGCTGAAGGTGACAAATCACTTTCTTACCCCATTTGTTATGCCCTGACAGCATGTGGCCCCTTTGCCCCACAGATTCCCACTTCATTCCCCACAGCTGATGTTTTCTCATTGCCCTTGGCTGTCAGGCCTGGTCCCATCACTACCAGGGCCAATCGATCTTCATATGAATTAAGCCACAGCTCAGCCACCAAATATGCACAGCAGTGGTTGGTGCTGTGCTGTCTCAGGGCAATCAGTGCCTTATGCCCATATGGTCAAGAAGGGCATTACAGGAAAGCCATCTCCTCAAGTCCGGTGTGTCCCTCAGGCAAAAGGTGCTTGCCTCTCGCTCAGGATGCCAGGTCCCTCCAAGTCGTTGGTTTTTTCCAGCAAAAGCCTCCATCCCCTTTCTGTCAAACGTTTGGGTCAGTAATATTTAACCTCGATGTTGCACCTGAGGCTCCATCACAGCTCAAAGGTCTCTGCAACTTCAGTGAAAAGACTTGACCAAACCAGATCAGCTCCCTCAGCTCTAATTTCTGCTGAGCTACTTACCACAGCCCTTTATGATTCAGATATCTGAGCTCTGGGTGAAGGCCAAGGGAACCAGTCCCTCTAGCAAAGCCTGTTCCTTCCATCAGCTTCCACAGCCCACAGCAGGACAGAAAGCACCACAACTGGCAGCTGCCAGGTGTTGATTTGGTATCAGCACTATTCCAGAAGTGAAACCGAGCGTGCTGGACTCACATGTAAAGACACAGCTCTCAAGGCTAAGAGGAGCCTGGAATGAGGCTGACAAGCCCAGTATCTTGTTTATGCCAAATTCCTGCTACTTACACCTTTCCATGACACACCTGTGGCCGACTCCCACAGAGCCTTTCCCTCCACAGCTCCAGTCCGACAAGTCAGCTCTTCCTCTGAGGGGCCGGAGGGGACCAGCAATGGCTGCACCCTCTTTTCAGGCTCTGCAGGGCAGCAGCAGTGCTCTTCCCTTTCCCTGGCCATCCCTGGGAGCTGACCTGCAAACAGTGCAGGGCTGGGCACTGCCAAAGCACCAGCAGGATGAGGGGGACAGATCAAAAGCAGAGATCAAGGGAGGGCAGGAGGCAGAACAGAGCACAGCTCCATCCCACCCTTCCTGCTTCCTCCCAGGCCTTAGTTCAGCTCTCTCCAGCCCAAATACATGTGCCTCCCCACAAGCAGAGATTTACCCATGTGGCTGTTTCTCTCTACTGGCATTTATATCTGTACCGCTTATCTCCACAACTGCTGTACTCTTTTTCACCAAAGAGCAGCATCCTGTGGAGCTGAAGCCACCAAGGAGAGCTGCTGGGCTTGCCTGAAGAGTGGGCACCAAAGAACATCTAGACAAAAAACCTGCTCCCACATTTCCTTAGGCATAGCCGCTTGATCTTTCTGAGCTCTTGGCATGCTGGAGATGGAAACTGACGGTGGGGAAAGCCACACCCAGAGATGCTGTTGAGGTGAGATCCCTGCACTTTTTAACAGAGTACAGGCTTGCATCCACACAAACAAGGAACACTGGCTTTTCTGCCTCTCACCACTCCTCCTCCCCACCAGAGCCAAATAAGGAACTCGGCAGTGAATCCTGCACTTTATAGTTTGTGTGCAAACTATGAGAACACAGGAGGCAGAAAAACCTGTTCCCTCTTCACTCATGCTCCCCCCACCCCGCTTCCCCAGCTGCATTTGCTCCCCCCACCATTTGAGATTTCAGGTGTTCAAAGCAGTCACCTACCAGTCTTCCTTCAGGAGTGATAAATGAGTTTGCATTTTACAGTGGGCAGGGCAGACCAGAAAGGCCTGGAATGAGGGTGACAAAAAGACAACCTCAAAAAAGCTGAACCACATGTCTGCAGGGCCACTCCTGCCCACAGCTAAGGAATGCTTGAAGACCAGAAGAGCTTTTTCGTCTGAAAGGACAAGAGAAAGGAGTGGAACAATCAAATCTGGTTTCAGTTTATTTCCAGAATTTTACTGTACAAAATATGCAAAGTGTAAAACGGTTTTACGTTTCAGTTTAAAAAACAACAAAACCCCATCCAGCTATAACTTAAGAGAACCCAGCTTGGAACAGAACAATTTACAAGGCTAAACCCACAGTGCATTAATGTCACAGACACCAGGAATTTGCTTACTTAAGTTCACGATTAGAAAAGAACAGAAAGACCATGTACCACTGCAGTTAAACTCACATGTGCAAAGAAGAGAAAAAAGAAAGAAATGCTGGTTAGTGTCTATTATTTAGAAAACCTTGGCAAAACCCTTCTTTACTATACACAGTGTGTGTAGAAAAAGTATTACACAGTGATAAAGGAGGGTGGGGGAAGGGCATTTTGCTCCCACCCCCTTCCCCAAGACACAATAATGCTGAATCAAAGAAACAGGCACAGAAGAGTGTAAGATTCCTTCACAGTTAGGCCTGTTCAGGTAGTGGCCACAGCATCTCCCCACTGCACACACAGGAGATACCCCAAGCACAGTTAGCGCTGGTGAGAGGTGCCCGGGGTGCAGCCAGAGGGAAGCAAGGATCCCCTCCCTCCCCGGGCACAGCACACCCACGGCAGGGCAGGGCAGGGCAGTGCCGGCTGCCTGCTGCCCACAGGGCTAAGGAATGCAGTGTGTTGCAGTGGATGCAGAGGGCGGGTAAGGCCAGCTGTAGCGCTGGCACGGCGGGGACCCGGCTCGGGACTGGCCCAGAGCGACCCGCAGCGCTCACAGCTGTCGGAAATGGCAGCTTTTGGTCATCACCGATGGGAGGCAGCAGCCTGAACGCAGGAGGAGCTCTACACTCCTGCAGGAGACTTCATGGCCCGAAGCCATCTCTTTCAGAACAGAAATTTGGGAGGGGGGCGTTACTTTTTCTTTTTTTGCTTGTTTTCTAAAACCAGCTCAATTCCAAGAGCACTTCCTTCTTAACGACAGCTGAAACACTGAGCCACCAAGCCTGGCTTGAGGCTTTAAACACTTATAATGTGCACACCTAGATGGGGAAAAGCACACAGACACACACAAGCTGAATGAGAAAAGACCTGCACACACACCTCGTGAGCAGCTCTCACATGGCTGGGCAGCACTGAGCCCAAGTGAGGAGCCACCCTGGGACCAGACTACAGCATTGTTGCAGAAGACTGCAAGACTTTTGTTTATCCTTTGAAAAGGGCAGAATTACAAGTTTTGGTGAGCAAGATGAAATTGGCTTGAATAGGTTTCCATGTTTAGGAAGTTACGGATCTTTTCTTCAGCAGCAAGTGTTGGAAGCGAGCACATCTCAAATGAGATCTTTTTAAGTTACTTATGTGGGGCAGGACCAGCTCCAGACATTCCTTCCCTATAGCTCTTGGCATACTCAGCAACAGCAGATTCCCAAGGCATTGCACAGAGAGCTCCATCCCCAAGGAAAAGGTCTGGAGGCTTTGTAAGGGTTGGGATTTGTTCAGATTCCCTCCAACTTGAGCCTTACTGTGCGTTGCCTCCAAGCTTCCAACTGCAGCCTCAGCACCTCCAACCCCACAGATACGCTGTGGAGGGGAGTGCTACAATGCTTACACTTCCAGGAGTGCTGCCTGCTTGGCTTCCTGGTGTGGGAGAGGATACTGAGACCCTGGGCAGTCTCACAGAGTCTGCACTCATGGCTGAAGCCATATGGCAGTGAGAGGCTAACAGATGTGACAACATCTGCCCATGCCCAGTTACAGGACTGGCAAAGTGTTAAGAGTGGTATTTGCCCCTACACTCCCGGAAGCTGCAAGAAATCCAAATCTTTCACTTTATAGCCATGAAAGAGAAAGCCAGCCTTCATGGAAGCCCACAGCCATTTCCATCTGCTCTAGAACACCTGGAAGTCTCAGCTGCATCTGGTTTTGCAAGATCTCAGCGTGGCTTTGGGTTTAGGCTGTAACAAATCTGAGAGCAAAAAACCCAAAGCCTTTAAAGTATCTGAGCAGCATATTTGAGTTACAGGAAACATGCCAACATGGAAGAGAGGAGTGGGGCACCACCACTCCTGGCTGAGCAGCACAGCACCCTATCAAATGGTTCAGCTTCCAGTGAAGGACCTCCAGTGCAAGGATCATCTCCAAGGGGGACACTGACCACTCCATTACCAACAGGGTTGTTCAAAAGACCACTTGAATTCTAATGAAACCCCCACAATTCCCAACCAGGTACAAACATCCAGACTGCGAGAGAGGAAGGAAAACATGTGCAAGGAGACAGTGCAGGATAGGAGAGGCATTCAGAGGAACAGCCTGCACTTGGCTGGCAAACCCTACAAGTTGTATTTATGCTCAGCTCCTGGCAAGCTCGGCAGAAGTAAGGGCTGCAGGAATTGGATCAGAGCTGCGTTCCCTATGACTCCATTCTTACTCATTAGCTGGCTATAAACAGACAAACCAGTCCACACTCACCGCTCAGTATTTTTTATGGAGTTTGAATTCCTACAGATGCCACAGATCCAACCAGGGATCTCAAAGCACTTGAAAGCAAGTTGAGTTCAGCCTCACAACACCCCAGTGAGGTAGGTATGACAGTGGTCCCCTGATTTTGCATCGAGAAAGGAAGCAAGAGAGACCCTGAAAAGTGTCACTAAAAATACCAGAACAGGGAATATTCAGGAATCATGATTCCCCTTTCAGTCTGTCCTCACCTCTAAGCAGGCTGCATCTCTAAAGAGACCATTTGAGAGAGTCCTCTCCTTCAGATTTCATCAGGCAAAGCATTCATGCTGCTGATATAGGGAAGAGCATTTAATGTAGGAGTTGGCCCCTGTTGACAGTGTCCTTTTTGGCAGCAGGCAGAAAAGGCAGTGTTGAACCACAGCACAAAGATGAAGAAGCAGACCCAGACTGAGCACATGCTGCTTCCGTCTGGTTCTCCATGTGTTAAAGGATTTAACAAAATTAAGACATGAGTTTCCTGAGCAGATACTGTCAGACAACCCCTCCTCACGGGGCAGGGAAAAGGAAAGGGGAAGGATCCTGGGAAAGTAAAGTTTTGCAGATGTGCCTGTGACAAGGTGCTCTCACACACACGGCACACCCAAGCCCCCGGCAAGGTGGTTCTTGTTCTGGCTCCACAGCAATGAGCCAACTCAGCCACAGGCAGTAGCCGCCACACAGGTATTAAGTGCTCCACAGTCTCCCAAGCTACTCCCAGTCTTTCCCACCCTGTTGGTTATGCACATCATAAAAGCCAGGTGCAGGAGAGCCAAGTGTAAGATACTATGATCTCCTTCTTTCTTTTTTTTCTTTTAAAGGAATAAACCAACCTGTTCTTTCAAAGTAGAACACTGCAAAGGTCACAGTCATACAGACACACAGACTACCAGAAAGTCTGATCTGCCAAAAAACCCTAACACTGAGTTTAGAGAAGGGAAAACACTACCTACTTCCCCATCCTTTAAGGGCAAAGGGCATAATCTCATCATGTGCCATGCCATCCAGTTTCTTTACAACCACATCTGGCACATTACATGGACTAAAAATGATCCATGAGACCACCATGTGCTTGTAAGAAAGGCGCAGGAAACTGCAGATGTCATTTGGATGGGGCATCATCACTTTGGACCCTCACTCACCAGGGTGCTCCCTTGATCCCAAGAGGACTAATTCACAGGTGCTGTCGGCCATGCATCTCCACTGCTGCTGAAGCTGGAAGAGGAGGGACCCTCCTGCCCTGTCCCCAGCATCCCTGTTTAAGGTGGCTGCTCCCTCCCACCAGCTTGTGGTGGGCACCAGCTAGCCCATGCCTGCCGTGGGAAGGGTTGGGAAAGGCCAAAAGGGACAGGAGGGGCTGTCACAACCCCCCTCAGAAGACTGTGCAGGCTGGCAATGAAAGGCACTGACTGACACACTGCTGGAACTAGGGCCTTCTTCGTTAAGACATCCATATGGAGGGCAGGCCAGATCCTGCCCGACAAGGAGTATTTGCATGGCAAAAGACTGAGCAGAATGAATTGGTCATTTACATTCACATGGATTTCCAGGGACCTTTAGGTCGCTGCCAGCCTTGCAGCTGGCTCCAGTCACTCCATGCTCTGTGCTGGCAATCAGACTTCAGACAGTGATTTAGGCTCACTGTTAGAAACAAACCTTCCAGACTCAGGTGACTGAATCCACACATGAAAGCTGCACTGGTGGGCAAAGGCAGCCTCACAAACAAAACTGCATCTCTCAGAAGCAGATCCCAACGCTTCCCCAAGAAGCTCCCACAGTACAGCAAGGCCAAGAAAGGCAGGCAGATTTTCAACATTCAGGCATTGTTTGGTATTTCTTAGCTACAGCTGAAGGCGTACGGTGGGGAAGGACTCACTGCCGTGTTTCCAGAGCACAACAGTTCTCCAAAGCAAGTGAATGGGGCAGAGGTCAGCCTTTCCCTGGCTCCTCTCCTGAAGGAGGGAAGTGTTTTTTGCTTTCTCCAGACGCACTTGAAGCTGGCTAGAGAGGGAGGGGCACATTCCTGCCTGCACCCCCTTCCCCTCAAAGAGGCTGTCAGACATAGGGAGGGTCTGTGATTTATCTGAGGAGGAGCCAGCTACTTACTGACCCTGCCCCAGTGCAAATACACAGCTCTTGCAGGTGCAAAAGGAAGCAGCAGTGCCTGGAGAAACACATTCAGAAAGCCAGACAGAAAGAGACACAAACAGGAAGCCTTGGGAGTGCCTGAGGAAGATGTGGACAAGAAGGACAGATGGAAGCAGGGGAGAGATAACAGGGAGCTGTGACATGAAGAACTACCTCACTAACAAGCACTGATTAAGAAAAAAAAAATTAAAAATTGAAGAGCTGCAAATGGGCTGATCCAGTTCAAGACAAGCAATTTCACTGAGGGTGAAACCATCCCATTATGCCCATACAGCTCCAGCACTGACGGAAGACGTATGTGAAGAGAAGGAGGAGAAGAATAAGATAAAAGTCCCCTCACACTCCCATCCTTTGATATTCCCTCCTTTCTGAGTGAGCAGGGACTGTAGCACCCCATGCCAGGAGGTTTTTGAGAGGGACAGGTGAGCAATGAGTCTTCAGGAGCAGCCACAGGTGGCAAAAGCAGAGACAGAAGGGCACAGGGTAAGGCAGCGCTCCAACAGCAACTCCGACACTGCAGCCGTGCAGAGAAAGACAGCGTGAGATTTACAGGATGCCTGGAAAGAGGGGGAAAGAAAAAAATCTGTTCTGTCTCCAAGGCTGAGCTAACTGAGCCAAGTCGCCCTGTTGCCTCTTAAGATACTTCTTTCTAGATAAGATATCCCAACTCCCCCCTCCCCTTTCCAAATAAAGTGCAGATGGTCAAATATTACTGGTCCATCATCTGCCAGTTTCAGTCAGCATTAGGGAAATTAAACCCAAAAGCACGATATTGAAAAAAAAAAAATAAAAATCTCCCAACAACCCACCCTCAAAATCCCTTAGACTGAAGTCTCAGACTGTAAGCGGAGGACAAATTTATGAGATTTAGGGTCTATGAACTCTTCTGACAGTTTGATGAAGGGGATTTTTTTCACATTAACAACAAGGCTGAAGTCCAAGCACTTGAGGACAAACACAACGCCGTCTTGTAACCCGCTCGTGACCGCCTCCTCGCTGACCAGCGTCCACTGCTTGGAGAACCAGCGCTCCCTGTCGTACTGGAGGGTTGGGCCTGGGTTGAGGTAACGCTCCAGGAATGCCTGCCAAGAGCGGGACACACGTCAGCACCGGCCCCATAGCTTGCCCTGCTCTCTTCCCATCCCCAAATGCAGCTCCGCGAGCATGGGCTTGCCATGCTGCAAATCGTTCCAGCTTTCGCACTCCACAAGACATCATCTCCCCTGTCCCTCCCAGCTTTTCAGACCCAGGAGTAGACACAAGCATCAGGAAATCCTCTCTCAGTCCATCCCAGCAAGTTTGCAGAGTTACAGTCCTGACTTCTGCCATCAGCACAGCCGTCTGACAGCCGTTCAGTAGCGCAGAGGTCATTTCTCCCCTACTAGCCCCATAATCCATCCCAAAACTACAGTCCCAGACAGGCAGATAGGATAGCTGGCTCCCTTCAGGCCAAGCTAAGGTGGCAAACAGTTGTTTCCATGTTTTCAGCCTGAGGGTGCAAAACTGAAAGCAGAATGCAAGACACCATTTGACCTTGCTTGTGTTTTAAAGTCTCTCTGCAATCTTAATGGCAGTAGAAACCCCCTTGCATACCTGGGCAAGGTCCCAGGTGGCTCACAGTGAGAGCCTGCTAAGCCCTATCTCTTGACAGCATTTCTGCTCTTACTGCAGTAAGCCCTGTGTGAGTGTCCAAGAATAACTCTTCCCCCTAGGACTATGGGGTGTTCTTAGAGGGGAAGGTGGAGAGTGGGAGGGGAATTGTGTGACCTGCTTCCCTTATCATTCAGACCCTCCCTGGGTCTGCAAGTCAACAGTCACAGCCTGGGCATGAAGCAGCAAACTGTGTTTGATCAAGCAGCTCATTAATTAGAAACACTGTCAGAGAGACAGAAATTTAGGCAATAATTAGCAGCCCAAATTTCAACAAGGCAGAAGGGGCAGAAAACCAAAAAATATCCTTTGCAGGTTGCCACCTGCACCATCCTGCTACCACAAGGCAGCTGGGAAAACTCCACTGACTGAAAGCCACCCTTTCACACATTCATTAAGTACTCCCCTTGCTGAGTTGGATTTAAAAACAAATACCTCACAGGCACTTTCAGAAGAGACAGAAGATGCTGCCGAGGAAATATTACTTCCCTTCGAAACCTGATGCAACCTACACCACACTGGCCAATTCAAAGGGAGCAGCTATGAAAGCCTTCACTCACCTCCCTGGACAACTTTCTCTTCTGCTTGCACACACAGACGTGCCACCCCCTTCTCCCTCCCTCCTGCAGCAGCTTTAGAGAAACCACTCATTACCTTTGGTGTCATGTTGTTGGTGATACAGAAGGACAGGTGTTGCAAGATGCTCTCCATGCTGTGGTACTGCTGCTGGCGGGTGGTGCGAAGGTACTTCTGCAGAGCTCTCGCCATGGAGGGGAAGATGGCCTGGGCTGCTTCTCGGGGGTCCATCATCTCTCCTGGAGCTTTCTGCTGTTCCTCTGCCTGAAGGCGTTTGATGTGAGTGAAAGCCTCTTCTACTGCAACCACAAGCCTACAGAAGGAAAATCAGGGCAGCAAGAGTCAGAGCAAGAAGTAGGATGGGTCTGTGGTTAAGGCAGAGCCTGGGAGTCAGGATTTACAAGCCTCCTATTCCCGTCTGCCATCAAGTCACTGCCTGCCACCAATTTACACAAAACCTTCTCTACTGCGAGTCTGAGGGGTAGACCGCAGCTTTTCCTTCCTTGCCCAAGCCATCCAGCAACTGAGGGCCATAAACCAGGATTAAGGTTGTAAAGCCCTGAGCACTGCACTTGGTTCTGCCAGCACAGCATAAACATCAGCTGCATGACTCAAACAAGACACAGCTGCCCTTAACGTGTGTCTGAATACAGCAGTCCCAGCACACAGCACTGCAGCATGAAGCACAGGACAGGCAAGCACTCAGGGGGAGACTGAAAACACTCCAGTGTGACCCAGGACACAGCCTGCTCCAAGACACTCTGTGCTCACCAGTTGCAGCCTGCTCCCATTTCCACCAGCTGGGTGCAGAGCTCCTGCTGCTCAGTGACTGCCTCCTGCACCCCTCCACTGAACAGCAAGGGTGAAAATACCTCTTCATCTTCACTCCTAACACTGCAGCTAGAGGCATTCTCTGCAAACCATTCCTGTGTTGGCACAGGTGAGCAAACACCAAGACCACACCATAAAAGGGGAACAGCTGTCTCACAATGCTCATTATTTAGTACTGGGCTAACCTGCAAGTGAGGGGCTACACTGCAGCTAGTGAGGAAAAAAACAATAATGGGAGAGCCACCCAACAGAACTCTTCAGCCCCTTCAGAGAGGACTTGCTTCATACTGAATTTCCTCTCAAGTCACCAGTGACTGTCCACAATGATCTCACTATCCAACGCATCTTAAAGCCAGGGGCAGCTGCCTCACCACAAGCAGAGGTATAGCTTACTGCATTCAGACTGTACATGAGGGACAGCATGAGAAACCCTGACCCTTGCCCATTTTGTTTAATTTGACGTGGGGGAGGTGTGGGTGGAAATCAATTTTAAACTCCTGGCCTGATCTAGTGACTGATGGTTTCCCTCTGACTAAGCAGTTGCTCTAACCAAACTCAGCAAGCATGGGAGATGTGCCCAAGTTAGGATGCTACACCTCACAGAAGGGAAAGTTTGAGTTCCTATTGCTCTGAGGGCCTAGAAGACAGAGGCTGTAGAGCATAGGTCAGACTGAAGCAGGCAAGGAGGGGACGTTATGCCAGCACTTTCCCAGTGAAACAAACTGCCAAAAGAAAACTCAAAACAAGCCAACTCCTTCCAGTTATGACACATTCCTTCCAAACACAGCTCGGTTCAGGGGAGCCTGCTCATGAGCAACTTGCCTCAAACTGTTAGCTATGGTAACTACAGACTGCAGTTAGGCTCCTGAGTAAACAGAGGCACTGTCTCAGGTCACCTCAAGAAAGCATCAACTCTGCAGCCTAAGCTTGACTGGCAGAAGACATACCTGTGTTCCAAAATAAAACATATCTGCTTGTGGTCAAGTCTTTCCTCCTGAATTCATTGAAAGGCAGTCAAACTGTCCCTTTGACTAGCCTGCAAACACAAATATTCTCCTCACCCATGAATGGGCAGCACCAAGCAGTCCACTGATCCTGTCCCTGGATTACTTCAGCTGACAAGCCTGGACATAGGCAAAAATAATGGGATTTCCTATGGCTAGTAACTACAGACTTGTCAAGCACTGGACTGTTCCCTAATCCACGACATTGCATCAGCTTACCTGCCTCATATACATGAGCTCAGCTGCACGCATGTTCTTCAGATCATTCCAGCTGCAAGCTGTCACCATCCCTGTGACAGATTTACAGCCCGCCCTTCACGGTGGGTCGGGTGGCACCCTCCAGGCTGGGCAAGCCCCAGGTGGCCGAGCCCCACAGCAGCAGCCAGGACGTGGTGGCTTTACCTGGCCCGGCGTTTCCTGACGCGGCGCTCGTGGTCGGCCTCCTCGTAGTAGAGCTCGTTGTGGCTGGAGTCCCTGCGGCGGGCGGCGGCCGCGATCATGGCCCGCGACTGCCCCGAAGCATTGTTCCCTGGGCCTGCAGGGCAAGGACGGCACAAAGGGGACAAGGGCAGTGTCAGTGCCACAGGGCCAGGGCTGGGACAGACCAGCACCCCACAGCAGCTGCCACACATGCTCTGGGGCTCCAGCCTTCCCAGCCAATGCCATAAACCCTTCCCCGGTCCTTGGGTGCTCCAGTAGAAACCCTGCAAGGCAGTACAGGCTTGGAGAGGGCGTTCTGACACATGGACAAGGGAAGTTAGTTGGGATGGAGGGTCTCACACAACATCCACAAAGGCAGAGTGAGGTGAACATGCCAAGGATGCAACTTACCCCCCATTATATATGCTTTCAGTTTGAAGGCAAGGGCAGCTGGAGCATACCACATTTCAGCACCAAGACAGTGTGAGAGCACAAAAAGTGAGGAGTTGGAAAGAGGAGAGAGACAAACACAAGAACATAATGAGACATGGAGATGAATAAATGAAAGCCAAACTCCAGACAGTTATTCACAGCAAGGGAAAACAGGATGCAGGGGACAGCAGGGTCACCTTCAGACAAAGCACAGGGCTTCCCAGAAGGGCAGACAGTGTCAGAGCAGCAGTGTCACAACAGAGTAGGCTGGGGTCTATGTGTGTAGCAGCTTTTCATGGCATCCTGAGCAGCACATGCCATTAGAGCTTCTGCTGCTGCTAACAGGTCCTACACAGCCACAGGAACAGGGAAGCTGCAATCTGCTCTGTAACACGCAGTCAGTCCGTGGAGCTGTCTGTCTACTACATGACCTTAACTAGTGACCTTAGAATACAGTACTAGGTTCTGCAACTCTCCCATGAAGCCCTCAGCTCTGGCTTTTCAAGTAAGGAGAGGGAAAAAAGGTTGTCCCAGAAGAGTTTACAAACCCTTCTATCCAGACAGAGGGCAGAGGTGGGTCTACCCAGAGAGAAGTGGTAGTCTAAGACTGCCTCCAAGCCACCAAGAGCTGATTTGTGCCAAACTGCTCTGAAAGCCCACACTCTCAGCTGGCAGTGGTTAAAGCCAATCAATTGCACAGACACGCTCAAAATTGTTCTGCTCAAGCAAGGGCAACTCTTTAATTTTTTTCCTAAAAAGCCCAAACCAGATTCCAAGACAGAAGCCTGAAACTCAGCAGTGAGAAGAACAAGCACTCACACAAATAGCTTCTTAAGAGTCTAAACATTTCAGACTTTGTTTGACAGCCCTGAAATGGAGGATATGACTCAAGGGAGACACTAGCTCCCAAATTTGGGTTACATCTGTAATTTGCCTTGTTGACTATGCCTGGCAATGAAAATCCCAGTTTTGAAGGTGAACCTCCCCACTCTGCATAAGAGAGATTACAGCAATATGTTTTTCTTTCCTGGCTGCTGCAGTATCAAATATAAAAGCTGTCAACAAATTAGGCTGCCTTAATAGCATTACTGTCTTTTTACAAGAAGGGTATAGGAGACTGTCAGGCTGCCAGGGTAAGCTGCAGCCAGAACTACACTCTGCTTTGTAAGATGGATGGAATCTTCTTAAGGACATGCCTCTAAACCTGAGATTTTCATGTCCACAAAAGCAGCAGCATTGCACACAGAACAGCCCAGGCAACCAGTACTGCCCCAGAAGGGAAGACAGGAGTTTCCAGGCCCTGGCAGGCTCACAAGCTTGACACTCAGAAAGGCCTGCCAGGCACATCTGCAGCTTGCTTCTGGTTCCTTCTCTTCTAACAAAGCCTCATGAGCTAGCAGCTTCTGAGCCACTCACACCACCAGACTGACAATCTCTGAGCTTGAGTCCCACTTTCCCAGCAGATGCTGCAGGAATAGAGAGCATGCCAGCTCCTGAAGAGATAATGCAGTGCAGAAGACAAGCCAGTAATCAGAATGGCACACCCTGCAGCCAGCCTGGCAGACTCTGGGGTCTGAATAGTGTGCAGACACCTGGGGGACTGGGAAGCCCTCACCTTCCCTACACTGAGAGTGAGCAGCTGGAATGAATGATTTCACCTCTAGAAAAACACAGAACATTTCTGTTTGCATGTCTGTTTGCTTCTCCTCCCCAACACAACTCAACCAAGAGCATCACTCCTGGCAGCAAAGGACACATGGGTGACCTGTCCTTCCCCTTCCCTCACTTTCCCCTTCCTCTGTCAGGATGGGAGTATCTCACTGTAAGGATCTGAACCCCCAATTAATGTTAGGGACTTAGAAGTGCTGGATGAGGTTGAAAAAGCCTTTAGGATACAGTCTTTGAAATTCACCAAAAATGAAAAAAAATACAAACAAACCAATCAACCAAAAAGAAAATGAAAACAAAATATTCCACACCTGTAAGGCACTGAAACTTTGAAATATGAAGAACATTTGTCATATGGAAAAACATGAGACATGACTGTTTTGCTTTCAACAATCTCCAGGCCATGCACACAGAGCCACCTTGCCCAGTTAAGTCCCTTCAGTCTCTTCTTTCCAGCTCTCAAAGCCTTTCAATACCACCAAATTCGCGGGAAAGATTCGTGTTTATCACATTTTGTCACACAGCTTCAGCCATCCTTCACTATAAAAGCTTTGCTACTCAACTTGGACTCTTCCAAAGGAACGTGCACCTCTACAAAGGCTGCTGTGCACACCCTGCAGTAACACACACCCTGCATAACGAGCGAGGCTTTCACTGATCAGGTTTAAGAGTGTCAAATAATTAAGACCAGTTTTCACTGCTTTGAGCATCCGCATATCCATCCATCCATCGGCTTTTTTAAAGCCCCAAAGCTTGAAAACGGTTTGTAGAGCAGCAAAGCTCAATGGGGATCGTTATCTGTGTTTGAATTTCCATGGCCATGGGTGAGCCAAGCATAGCTCATCCAGTGCTGAGACTGCAGACTGATGAGCATCACTTTCATCAGCAACTGCTGCTTATACCATGGCTCCTTCACTTTCCTGAAGGCTGCATGTGAAAGTAGCACAATAAATGACTGGGGAACTAATTTAGGTTAAAAGTTGTGTTTATTGTACTATCACAACTGAGGAGATGACCCAAGGGTGACAAAAAGCAGAGGCTGCTTAAAACAAACAGTGGTGCTGAAAACTGTCAAGCCACATGACAATTAAACCCGACGCCAAACTTGGCCATTTCACCTGGCAAAGACAAAAGCCTTATTGTGGGCTAAACACATCTGTAAAGTCATCGGGAACTGGGAAACTCAGGACTGCTAGGAAGATTTCCAGCAAGAGACAAGGATTTGGCAAACCAAAAAGGTGAGAATGTGTGCATAACAAAGCATAAAGCCAGCCCAGCCCTTCCCCATCCCACCCAGTCTCAGAGACTACATTTCACCTCACCTACCATCAACATTGTAGACTTTCAGGCCAGCCATGTGCTTGGCTGCTCGGGATTTGGAGGCTGTTAACAAGGCTGGGTTGTAGACTGTGAAATCTCGGTAGTAATTTTCCAGAACCACCAGCGCAGCTCGTTGGATGCTGGGGAAAGATGAAAAAACAGAATAAGACAAATCCCCTCAGATTTAAACAAGTTCCCTTGTTTCCATAAAATATTTAAAAAAAAAAAAAAAAAGGGAAGGAAGGAAGAATAGTGGTATTATTTGGAACAGAGTTGTCACGCCTACAGGACCGTGCAATACACAGAATATTAATTACTCTCCCTAGGACCTGAAATTTCATTTGAGATGCAAGATAAGTATCTCTGCCCTTAGTTCAATCGGAGGATGACAGGAAATCCCTGAACAAGGGCAGCACATAGAGTGAAGCACTAGGCTGCCTGCAGCACGGGAAATCACAGAACAAGAGCTCAGCCCACCTCGGCAGTACAATCACTGTGCTGCAGAGACCTTGCTCGGGCTGAAGACCAGAACACCACATGAGTTTTGCTGTAGCTGGCCAGCCTGGATGGAGGGCCAGCTGAGGATGGATGCTCGTCCCACTGAGTCATTTCCAGCCGCACCTCGCAGCTCCTCAGACCTCCTCCATCCCAACACTGACAGGAGTGTGATCTCTACAGCTTTCACATCAAGATAAGATCGCTGCCTGAGGAGCACGTCTGCCGGAGACGGGATTACCTCAGTATTGCTTGTTAAATCCCTGGCTAGGGACAGAATGAGGAGCAGTGACACTCCCTCCCATCCCTTTGAAGGGATGCCGCTACATAAAATGATGACACATGGGAGCAAAACAAACACACGCGCCAGCAGCAGGAAAGGCTCAACCCAGAGGTATCTTCCTTTGCGATTATTTTGATAACGGAGAGAGAGAGAGAGAGATATCTGTAGGCACTGTTACCAACAAATAGGGCAGCACTTCAAAACAAGCCCCAGCCCTGGTGCTTAAAAATGCGGGAATAGGACACAGCTCTCTCCACGCTGCTCTGGCTCTGTGCCTCAGCGTGGCACCCGACTGGCAGCAGCACTCTCAGCAAATCACCAAAATCACCCATTCACCCAACTGGAGTTTGCCACTAAAAATAATTTCTGTGGGTTCAGAAAGAAAACGTAACTGCCAACACATTTGTTACCAGTTAATTGCAAAGGTCACACGGACCAACAAGGCCTCTCCTAAGGAAAGCAACCAAGTGTTCTCACACATGTTACAACATAGGAGGAAAACATTACAAGGATGGTAACGTGGGAAAATAAGACTTTAACAAATTAAGCCCTAAATTCAGTTCTCAGCGCCACCACAGATTCCGCGTGTGTTCCCAGAGGAGCAATTTAAATTTTCCTGTGCTTTGTGCTAATATTAAACTTCTGCATCACACCCAAGTAATTTAAACACACACACACACACACCACCATCATCATTCTACAGCTGTCACACTCCCACTGATCAGTGAATTAAGCACAGATGCCAGCCCATTCAAGAGATTCTGAGAAAGAAGAACAAACCCAGACTTGTTCACTGTGTAGCTTCATCAGCCAGTATTATGGCACATCCCCATTCATTTCATTAGCTGTGTACCCTTAAGGTGATGAATTTAGCTTTTGAAGCCAATTCCATCTTTAGGATAGTTTGGAGGGGGGGGTCTTTTGGATCCAGCTAGAGCACCTTAAAGAAGCTCTACCTTTCAGGTGCCACTCCTTATTTCCCCACCTTAGGTTTGGTAAAAGCAACTCCACTCATGCACTCAGCTACTGATTTGTGATAAAGAGCCACTAGTTAGCCAAGGAAACAATTTTCCTTTGATGAAGTAGTACAGACTGACCCACTGCCAGACACACGTAGATGCTGACACAGAACAGGTGAAAGCCATTTCATTTCTCCCTGCCATGCTTCTGATTTCTACTGTGAATTTGCTGCAGCCTATAAACAAAATCTCATAAAAGTAATCATGTGGCAGCAGCACATATTCCCCCTTCTGACTGCATTCAAACATGATGGAGTTTTTCCATCTCCGCTTCCCAGGAAGATAAAACTCCCTAGAGTTTCATCACAAAAAGCAATGTTTGGAAAACCGGGACCAACTCAAAACAGGAAGGTAAAAATGAACAGTTATTCTCTGTTCATACACTGTACTCGTTTCAAACAGCACTGGAACTTCCATCCCAGCAGCAGGAAATGTTTGGGAGCTCCACTGACCAACTAGCTCTATTAGGACAAAACACAATGTATAACAGTGGGGAATAATTATTTTTATACATACACGTTTTCCCTGGACCCCAGTGACAGCATTATCATCAGGATGCCAGCTTTCCCCACCTAACATCCCTTTCATGCCCTCATTAAATAACCTTCCCCACCAATTCATTGTCACGTGCACTCAAAACCCAAACACAACAAAGCTTTTGCATTGCAGCAAGCAACTATTATTGCCCTGAAAATGAAAGCCCAGATATTTGTATCTGATGCAAATCCAGTACAGGCTCAATCCCACACATGAGATATCACAATCACACAGAGGGGTCTGCTCTCTGGGAAGAGAAACGTATTTAAACATCAGTTTCCTGACTTTCTGCCAGCCCATTTCTGTTTCCCATGTAGTCCATCCTAAGCATGGCAGGTTAGGATGACAGCTACAACTATAACTCTTCAAATCCTCTGTCAGAGGAAAAAAAATTAGAGAGAAGCTGCAGACAAGTAAATTAGAAGGGTCACAATAATTTGCAAGAGCTAGGAAAAGGCTGAATCAGAGCCTCCTGGGCTGCGTTGCTCAACCTCTTCAGCCACATCAAGGGAAGCCTCACCCTGCCCAGCGCAGGACAGCCAGCCCTGCCCCACATGGGAGCTGCAAAGCAACAAGAACCCACACCCTGACCAGGCTCAGCGCCCCAAGCACGGCACAAGGGCACCCACGGCTCTTGTGCAACACCACACACACACTGGGAGGAGGGCGAGCGCAGCAGCAAAGCAGAACACCAAGGAAGTCTGCTGCCTCCCGACAGAAATGCAGGCTTTCTGGGCTTCCCAGTGCGGGGCAGACCCTCTGAGCAAGGTGAGGCGGCTGCAGGAAGCCGCCTTTCCACCCACACGGCAGCTCCAGCGGGAATGGGAGCTGGCAGCCTTCCTGGAGGCCACGTCTGGAGAGGAGGATTCCTCGCAGCGCGGTCTCGGGAAGAGTTCAGCACCATGTCGGTCACTGCATTCATTCACCCCCCATTTCAGCAAGCTGGGCTCAGGCTTTCCTTTTGTTCAGCGCTTTGAAAGAATGGGGAGGGGCAGGAAGAAAGCGAACAGAAACTTTCGATACTTAATCGCCCGTATGAAAGAGGTCAGAGAGAACGATTGTTCTCACGTCCCATCGAGAGGGTCTGGCAGCCCAATGTATTTCAGGCATTGTAGCAAACTACCAATAAGCATATCACAGAAACATAGAAATCATCATAGAAAGGCTTGGAAGGAACCTTAATGATGATCTAGTCCCAACCCCACCCCCCTCCACCCCCGCCATGGGCAGAGTACAAAAAGCAGGACACAAAAAGCATTTCCATGCAACAGCTCAGATTCAAAACTTATGGCACGAGAGGAAAACCTCTTGCACAACCCATCGGCCTGCTGGAAACACAGTTTTCCTTGCAGGCAGTGTCAGTGAGGCTCCACGCTTTGTTGCTTTGCCTTTTGTGCAGTTGGAGGGCTGCTTTTTCCTAATTATTTTTTTTACTCCACCGAAGAAAGCCATGTCACAGCATGCTGCCAAGAGGGAAAGCAAACAAGCAGGCCCAGCAGAAGCACAGGGTACCTCAGTGGCATTTGGCAGCAGAGAAATGCAGAGCCCTTTACTAACAGTAATGAATTAACTTTTACGGGGCATCCAAGGAAGTGGAGGAGGGGACTATGTGACACAAAGGTAGCAACTATTTTTTTCTCTCAAAAGGGTAAGGCAGGAGCAGTTTTGCCTGAGTACTTGCTGCTACAAAAGATTTGAATATTTGCAGTCTTACCATACACTGCACCTCAGAGGCCATTTTGACTTTGTATTTGCCTTCTGTGACACAGCTACATCAATACTGAAATTGGCTTTTCTAAATGGATTTCTAGGAAAACAGGCCAGTACTACACTGAAGCAAAGCACAAGGAAAGAAGCCTGTTTATATCATCAAAATACTGGCTTTGGACACTGTTGGTTTCTATGGAAAGGGGTTTGAGTTTTATGAAGTGGTGGGAAAAGGTTGATGAAAATAAAAAAAAATAAAGAGAGAAAAAAAGATAAAAAATTGAAGCCACACCTCTATGCACCTGTCACCCACATGGTTATAGCAGCTTTTTGCTTTCCTGCTAAGCTAGAAATGTAGCCTGTCATGGTGCTATACCAAACAACAGCAGACACTGAGAATCACTGAGGAGTGCCCCACACTTTTGCAACAGATCTATGTACACATCCAGAAAGAGCTGAGCTGTTTGGTACCAGAGCATTCTTGCTATGGATGCAGATCTTGCAGCATCAGGGTTTAGAGTGAGCCACACACACCTCAAGTACACAGGGATAGTCAGAGGTTTGATGACTGCTGTGTTAATTGAGGGCTAAGGAAGCCTGGGGTTAGTTAATCAAATGGTTCCCAGCACAGACTCCTCTCCTCCAAACAACGTTTTTTAAACATTCTTCAAAACACAATATCAAAACAAGCCAAGGTCTCTGGGCACATAAAACACTTACCACAGCCAATTGGGAAGTTTGGCACCTCAAAAGAAACCTAAGAAAAGATTCCACAATGCAACCTTCCAAGGAGAGCCAGCTTTGCCTTACCAGATGTCTCCAGCCTACAATTGCATCAAGCTTGCCTACTGCAAGAGATACTGAGGTCTCCTGGAGCTGCTCATCCACAGCACTTTGTACTCCCTAGCAGTGCTGTCAGCTTACACCCACCAGGCTCAGAGGACCTCTCCGCCTTCCCTTGCCATACCATCACATCTCCCTCCCAGGAAACTCCCTTTTATTCTCTTCTCGTACTCTTTTGACAGGGGCACAGAGCTAGGGCTGAAGTTCCTGATCCTTTACAAGTTGGACTGTTTCCTCAGAGCAAAGTCACCAGAATTAGAAATAGAAACTGGAAACAGACAACTGAAATCAAAATGCTTCTCACACCAACATCCCAGGTGAAGATGATTACAGAAGGGATTTCCACCATTCTCCACACGGACATGCCTCCCTGCTCTGCCTGTTGCAGAGGTGAGGCCAGCACAGGCTGCCTAGATAAATGACCACAGGCAGCACTGCCACACCAGGGGCCATAAGCTGGCAAGACACAAGGGATTTGGTACTACCTGTCCTTCCCAAGCAACACCTCAGAGCAAGGCTCCTGAGAAGAGCAAGGTCATGCAGAAGCACTTTGCAGTGCTGGCAGAAGCACAAATGCCTTGGCTACAGTTTTGTCCTCTCCAGTAAACAGAGCCCGAGTCAAATCTCAGCAGAGATGCCAAGACAAGGAACTGCTCCAGCAGCTGTGGCCAAACAAGCAGAGCAGAAAAATGCCTTTTGATCGTCATAACTACAAGAGCATTTCAGTTTGGTACAGTCAAGGAACAGGACCGCAGCCCCTAGGAAAAGGAAAACCACATTTTCTTGTCAGACAACCACAACTGAGATCTCCACTTGGCTAAGGCAGGCAAGCTCAATCCTCGCCCTCCCTGGAACAGACACCGGGCAACCGGGACGCAGCAAGTTTGTTTTAGATACCCAACTTCTGGCATTTGGTGAGGCAGGAAAAAGATTTTGCAAGCTCAAACCTTTATCAGGGAAGGGAAGAAAACTTCGTCATAGTAGCAGGTTGTCAGCGTGATGGCAGCACAGCTGCTGCCCCCAAGGAAGTGAACATCCATCCATTAATGGTGCAATTTATAAGGAACCCAAAGACACAAGATTTGCCCCAGTTTTGCAGTGACCCATCTCCATATTTTCTCTCCCTTCATAGCCTTTTTCAACAACATGGAAAGAAAAGGACAGGAACGTGAAGTCTGTCCCCATCTATACCCAACACTGGACATCTGAACAACATATGACTGGGAAATTTAAGGAGAGCAGCAGCCCAGTTTCTAACTGCAGATCTCCCCTTTTCTGCCCTGTGCAGTCCAAGACATGTTACTCTCCAACAGATGATCCATTACAAGTCTCATCTTTTGCAAGAACAAAATCAGAATCAACACACCAGCTGAGCTATACAATAGTTCATTGCTGATGTAGAAGAGATTTCCACACAGAAATTTTCTGAATGAGAGAGAGAGAGAGGAGTAGCATTCATTTTCAGGTTGGGTTTTCAGTTTGTTTTCCTCAAACCTCAAAAGCAGCCTAGTCAAAACGCTCCAGTACAGGTGAAGAAGAAAAAGATTCTTGCAAGTCTACTTGCTGTTACTTTTGAATGCTTTCATTTTGAAGAGAAGCTGTGAGTATTTTTAAAAACCAGGATTTTACAGGAGGGTATGACCAAACTTGGGGGTTGGGGGGAAATCAACTCCTTTACCTCATACAACCCAAACAAACTACTCACTTAAGCCTTCCTGAGGAATCCTATAAAAGTACTCCCAAGCCAGCACTAAAAAGATGCTGGAACAGAAGTACAGAGCACTAAGTTTTAGCCAGCAGCTATAAAACCCCAATAAACCCAACAGCATGCTTCCATTGCAGTTCTCCTGAGAAACTTCCAAGCCTGATACCTCAGGAAGTTAACTGGTCTTTAGGGTACCAGCACATAGCCTGAATGTTTTCCCCAGTCACCTTTATTAGAAGAATCTCAATATTTGATGAATGCTTTCCTGGCAGCTTTTCCGACTGCCCTTGCTTCCACTTCCAACAGCTGAAGGTGGCAGCTAGCATAACAGACTAGGAAAAAATCCCAAAACACTACTGGTAATATGTAGTGAGGAAGAAGAGGAAAGCACAGCCCTCTCACTCAAGGAGTAGTCCAAAAGGCCCAATAATATGATTTGCCAGGAAAGGACAATCACTGCATTGAGGTCAGATGCTGTGACAGCACCACACTTCTCTTGGATACTCATTACCTCTAACATGAGTTTTCGAAACAACAGAGATTCTGGAGGACCAGAAGAGCTTCCTATGGGAGGCAGAGGACGCTCTTTGAAAAAAGAGGAAGATGTAACCCCTTGCTGAGACTAAGCTTCTTGCCAGATTCCCTGTATACAATTCTAGGAGGCTTCATTGCAGCAGGCCAGCCTAGGTAGCTGGGGAGGCTGCCTTCCAGCCCCTGACAGAATAGCAAAGGGAGTTTAACATGTGGCAACGCCACATGGCCCCAGTTGCCTCAGCCCATCCGTGGGGATGTGTGAGTGCACAACAAGGGCAGCTTCAGGAGCTGTATCTGAAAGAGCAGCTTGTGAAAGCCTGAGCATGTGGTGCAACAAACTTCTTCCTCAGAAGGCTGAGGAAGTCAGCTGCCAGGAGAGCAGGCTCCAAAGCAAACTGCCCACATCCTCTTATGCCAAGACCACCTCTCCATGGGGAGCAGCGTGTGTGGGAAGGTGTTGTCAAGCACTTACTCACCGTGCAGACACCTAGCAGAACCACTAAATCCAAATGGGACAGCTCATGGATTAGCCAGGGCACAACAGCAGCTTTCAGGCACTCTTGGCTTGGGCTGCCTTTCAGCCAGTTCCTCAGACACCAATAACCACATGCAGATGCCCCATCAGCTCTCAAACAAGACACCCACTTCCCTTTGATGCCATCCAACACACTCAAACAGGCAAAGGCGTTACCTTCTCTTCAAACAGAAAGAGAACACTTGCTACCAGCATCCCATTGCTCCAGGGTCTGCTGCAACACAGACATGAAACATGAGAGGCAAAGGAGCTGCCCGTGCCCTGCCATGCATCTGCCATGTCCCAGATAGCTGCAGTGAACCAAAACAACACCTGGCCAGACATCCACACCTCAAGCCCAACCCAGCACCTCAGGAGCCACTAGCAGTTTAACTGGACCTGGACAGCAGCAGCTACTGGATCCAGGAGCTACAGCTCAGAAAGGGGTTTTCCAAGTGCACTGCTAGCACACCAAGCATTTGCCTTCATGATATGGTTTTGCCAAGTGGTGGGGTATCCTCAAGGGATCTAGTGAGAATACTATCTTGCTTATTCATGAGAAAAAAAAAACCACAGGCAAACCCCAGCTAACGTCTGCTCACACTACAGTAAAGCCAAAGCTGTGAAAGGCTTTCTTCATTTTGAGGCTTTCTTCACTTCTTCTACTGAGCAAACTGGCAGTTTGGGAAAGAAAGTAGTGAGAGAAGAACACAACGGGGACAACTTAAGTGAAAAGGTGATGGGAAGAAGCTGCTGATGAGCTTTCCCCAGAAACCTGCACAGCATGGTAGACACAGGCACACCAGAAAGACAGTGTTGTCAACAAAGCAGGGACAAGTTGGCTTCCCCAAGCACTGTGGATCCTGCATCCAGCTGCCAGCAGTCCAAGGGGATCCACTTGTCCACACCCAATTCAACACAGACCCATGATCAATTTGAGAGAGTCAGGGACACTGCTGAAGTTAATCTTACAGTTACCATTTGCACAGGTGAGCAGATTATTGAGGCCAATGAGCCCTGTGGAAGGAGACCTGCATAGCTCAAGATAATAATTTACAGAGTACAGTCTCACAGATGCAGATACAACTCTAAACCAAGTCCACAGCAGTAAGCTGCCATCCATTTGTGCACCATGTCCAGCTCTGAATCTTCAAGGACATGACCTGAGGTGCTCAAGACCAATTCCTCATGCTTGAGCCAAGGCTGGTCCCCTGTAGATCAGATGGATTGAGGAAGAGAAGCAAGGACTGGAGGCTCTCCTTTCCCCAAGCTCAGCAGAGGAGCAAACTTTTGCAGACAGAGCCTTGCCCCACCAAGGAGGGCTCCTGCAGACTTCAGGAATCTATGGGGCCTGATGGGATTCACACAGTACTACTCAAAGAGCTGGCTGATGCCATCACAAAGCCTCTCCAGGGTTTTTGAGCAGTCATTGTCCTGAATTTCAAGAAGGGCAAGAAGGAGGATCCCAGATACTACAGGCCTGTCAGTGCCACTACAGTGCCTGGTAAAGTGATGGAGAAGATTATTCTGGGAGGTATAGAAAAACACCTGAAAGTGTGATGACAACACAGACATCACTCACAGCCAGCACAGCTTCATGAGAGGACAGTCCTGCTTATCAAACCTCATTTCCTTTCATGACAAGGTAACCCAGCTAGTTGATCAAGGGAAGCCAGCTGGTGTAATCTTTTTGGATTTCAGTAAAGCTTTTGATACTGTTTTTCACAGGATCCTACTGGGCATGATGTCCAGCATTCAGCTGAATAAACACATCATGTGATGGGTGAGCAACTGGGTCAGGCACAAAGGGGTACAGTGAATGGGGGACATCAGACTGGTGACCTGTCACCAGTGGGGTTCCACAGCGCTCCATCCTCAGCCCTGTGCTCTTCGACATCTTCATAAATGCCTTGGACACAGGACTGGAAGGGATACTAAGCAAGTTAGCAGCTAATACAGAACTGGGAGAACAGCTGATGCCCTTGAAGGCAGGGAGGCCCTGCAGAGAGACCTGGACAAATTACAGAGCTGGGCAATTACCAACCTTATGAAGTTCAACCAGGGAAAGTGACAGATTCTGCACCTGGGATGGGGCAATCCTGGATGTACAGGCAGACTGGGGAATGAGGTGCTGGAAAGCAGTGCCACAGAAAGGGGCTCCTGATCAATGGTAAGTTGAATATTAGTCCTCAGCCATGTGAGAATTCTATCCTGCATCTTTCCCTCAGCTCCACCACACCTTTCCTCTGCCACCACAAGCCTCTGTAACCATTAAACACTACAAGGATAGTTAAGAAGACTGAAGAAATTAAGCTGAGCAAAAGAATCCAGGTAGCAAAACACAAACACACACACTGCAAAGCTACATAGGTAATAGAGATATAAATTACCAGTTCCACAATTCCACCACTGCAACACTGTGCAACTAGACAATATTTCTTTGGGAGGGGTGAGGAAGGATCAGGCTGCTGACAGGCATTTTTTCTGCAGCAGCATTAGCTTAAGAAGTGATGTGGAACTGTGATCAAACATTTGTGTAATTGAGGGGTGTACTGAGTATTTCTGAGGGAGGCGTAACCTCTTTCAAAGGTTTCTACACACTTGAGGTTGTATTTAGGATTTAGGGATTTTCAAACAAGTCAGGGGGACAGAATAATGCCAAGGTGTGCTTTACCTTCTGAAAACAGGAGTTAGGAGTTAGATCACAAGCTTACCCTGCATGCAAGGGTGAGTTGAGACAGGCACTCAGTGCAGACACAAGGGATGAAACACCAAACACCCCCAAGCCCTGAGCTACAGGGCACTTGAAAGTCTCCAGCTCAAGCTTGTGTCCTGCTCAAGCACCCAGGAACCCTGCAGAAGAAGGCAACATATGGAACCCTGGATTACCATTTCCAGATCCTGGAAGCAACATAATCTACAACAGCAATGCATTTCTTCTTCCCAACATATATGCATGCTTTGCCTCTGATTAGCCTGAGCCTCAAATGAAAAAAAAGTACATATAGGAACCGGCAGGTATTATAAGAGTCTACATTTTCATGAGATAATTTAAAGCCTGTTCAGGCTTCAAATAAGGCCAGTTTTTAGCCAAGGAATTCTTCAAGCTACATTAATAGTTATGAAGTAACTAAGGGTGGGGCTTTTTGTTAGTAGTTTTTTTGAGGGTGGGAAAAGGGGTTAATTGCTGATTCAGGATGTTTTTTTAAGTCAAAGCTAAGAAATACAGCTTTAATTCTAAGGAAACAACAGAAACAGTGTTCAAAGCTCTGCTGGCAGTAAAACTCCAGTGCTGTAGTAAGATTTTACATTTAGCTGCTACAGCCATGAAACATCAGCATTCAGCTCTTGATCCTACACAGCCACCTGGTCAGATGCTTTCTCAGGAAAGAGGACCATCTCCTATTTGATCCCCAGGTGGGGATAGGATTAACATGGCAAGACTTTGAATGAGGTTGTCTTTTGAGTCACCAGAGCAGCTTTAACTTGTTCTAAGATTCCTCTCAAAGCACCTGGGAACGTTGCTCTCCTGCAAGCCTACGAAGACAGGCCTGAAGAGGCAGCATCCATGTTAGCCACTAGCAGACCTTTGCACACAGAGGGGTATCAGCTCTCAAACTACAGTCCAGTCCTCCCTGCACAGCATCCCCCACAAAGCTCCACCCCGGCAAGCTTTGCACAAGCAAGAGCCACCTGATTTTATAGCCAGCACTCAGCAGCCCTATGAACAACACTGGGGCCACAGGGACATGACCTGCAGTTCCGAGCTGAGAGAAAAAACCCAGCCCCAGCAAGGATGCAGATAACCCTCTACCAGGACTTGAGGAATGCAAGCCAGAGTCAGCAGCCTGAAGCTCCCAAACCACAGCCAAGGTCCTTACTGCTGTGCCAGGAATCTGCTTTCCTGTCAGCCAGGGAACAGCTCTCCCCACACTGTCAGCTGATGTCCCCACTTGACCTACACTGAACAAAAGAAATTTAGGCACTGAAGTTCATTTAAGCATGGACTGGAGGGGGAATAAAATTGTAAGTGAAAATATTGCCCTCAATTTTATAGCCATTAATAAATAAAACATTTTAAAAAAATCTATTACTACCACACAGCTGCCTATTAGCTTTTCCTTACTTCTTCAGGGCAGAGTCAGGAATTAGCCTCCATATTTCTCGGACATTACTTGTTGTGCTGAGAACTGTAAATTCACAATTCCTTGTCCTCTTAACAAATCGTGAGCCTCTTCTTTTTCCCCAAAGGGCACACACTTCTTTGCAGAATATTTGTATTTCATCATTCACCACAAGAAACAGACGTCAAAGGTTGAGGGGGTGGATTTTTTTTTTTTTTGCAGCATTCAAAGATAAAAGTACCTTCATGGCCACAAAATTTGTTCGGTAGCTCAGGGAGGCCATCTGTCTCTGTGGGTGGTACACACAGGCACTTCAGAGAGCAGGACACCAGGGGAACAGAAATTCCATGGCCAACCCCCTAAGTACAGGGTAGGCTGGAGTGCATACCGTTCTTGGGCTTCTGGGCACTGTTGGTTTAGAAAGACAAGCCAAGAAGAAAGGAAATCCCTGCAGATGAACCCAATGGCATTTCCTCCACACCATCTCTTTCAGAAAGATGAAGCCGAGCAGCTCCTCACCAGGGAGCAAGTAACACTGTACTGCCCATGTGGGTTAATAATTGACAGCAGGCACTTCACCTGCAAGTAGGCTTGTAAACTTTTAAAGTATTAAGTATTCCAAAAATGCAAGACTGCTCCAGGGCATAACAATCAGCCTGCAGCACTTGTCCTTGTTGCCTGGTGCAGCTGCAGGAGCACAAATAAGACTGGTACCTGGCCTGGGGCCTGATACACAGCTCATGCTCCTCCTGGTAAAGAGAGGACAGGAGAGGTGGTGTGTGCATAAATAGTGCTGGGGGTGATCAAGACCAAGGAAGGGAGGAGAAAAGGGTAGAAGGATGTGGGCACTTCAGTTCCCCCAGCTCTCTCCTCTTTACCAAAACGAGGAGCAGCTCCATATGAAGAGCCGTATGTAAAATCTGGAAACGGCATGCAGAAAGGTAAGAGGCTAGGAAAACATGCTCCTTTCAGAAAAGTACAGCCCTCACAGGCTTCAGTGGCACACTTTACCACATCAGAAACTCCCAGACAAGTTGTGCATGCTGTCAATACTCACGGCTCATCCTAGACTTTCCTCTCATCTCTAGTGAGGAGTACCTGGCATTCCTGGCTTGGTGTTCACTTCTGTCACAAACAAGCAGACTCTTAATGAGGTGCTGCTCTGACCCATGTCCTAAGTCCCAGCTGAACTTTGCTGGCAACACACCCCTTGCACCACCAAACAGGCCCTTGTAAAACAGAACAAGGCACCATTGCCATAACTCATCTGGAACATCAAAGGAGACTGCTCCCTACTCAGCAGGGAACAGCACATTTTTTTTTTTCAGAGGCTACTGGAAAATTCCCTTCTGCAATTCCACGGGTACCCTCCTGGCTAGAGCAATCATATCTCTGCAGCACCATCCTCCAGAGGTGAGGCAGCAGACACAGGCAGGCGGGAGAAGTATGGCCGGTGACTAAAAATGGTTAAGAATGTGGCTGAAATTCCCTTCCCATATAAGTCATTATTAGCTCATCCACAAGGCAGAGCTTTCTTCCCCACTCCATGACTACTTCATGGCATGGGGTGTTTGAAAGGTGCTAAGGCTCAATTGCCCACTGTGAACAAAGTTCTGAAAGCTTAGGAATGGGAGCATGGAAAAGCAGCCCAGATGCAGAGATGATGAGCTGCAAAAAGGTGCCTGTAACTGTAAAAACCCAGTTTTGCGAGGTGCTGTTGGAGAGACACTGGGTTGGGGGTCACAAGTCTTCAGTGCTAAAGAAGCTGCTCTAGAGGAGACCCCCTCAGCTTCCCCAGCAGCTTCACACCTGCAGATGCAATTAACACCCACTTAGCCAGCTATCCCAGAACTTCTTGGGAGGGGAGACTGATCAATGCTGGCGCTCATCCCGTTTGGTGATGGCAGGGGAAACTCACACAAATGAGCATCAGGACACCTTGTACAGATTTCAGGACAGGGAAAATGTGTTCAAGAACCAGGCTAATTTCACACAGGTCGGACACTCCAGCAACAGAGCTGGTCTGCAAAGTCTGTGTAACATGCTGCTTTAGCAAGCTCCTGCAATCAAAGCAGTAGGACAGTTAATAATGTTTGGCTACAGAACAAGGTAAAAACTCATCAGCTCAATCTGTTTCATCAGTGTGCATCACTACAGAAGAAGGTGAGGTTGAAGAGACCCCAAGGAGAAAGGAGGGTCAGTGTAATTCCTCAAGTCCCTGGGAACACAGACCAAACAAACTGCACACAGGTGAGAAGGAAAAGCCTGGAGTGTCTCCAGCAGGATTTAGTTCAGCAGGTACTGCACACCAATGCTTGTCCTGCAGTCCCTTCTGTCTGCCCTACTGGAAACAGAAATACCCCAGAAGTGTATGTGTGGGATCAGTCACACTATGAAGGAACAATTCAATTAGACACATTAGAACCAGCAAGATTTCAGCAGCTCTTGCTCAGGGAAGAGATCCAACTGCCTAAACCCAATGGTTACAACCATGCTAGAAACAGAAAGCAAGGTGTCTATATTCCATGGAAGCTTTCCTTTTGAGGAGTAGAAAGCTTTTAAACAGCATAAGTGTTGACACAACTCTAGGCAAGAGCACTCTGTACAGTTCAAATGCTGACCTCCTGCTCTTCATTAGCATCCTTGATATGGGGAGGCATATTTGAGCAACAAGATGAGATGTCAAGCCTTACAAATGCAGACTGGAATATGGAGAAGCCTATTCCCATTCCTAAGCCCTCCACACACTCCCTCAGTAGCAAACAAAGCACCAGTGGCACCAAGTGATGCTTGACAAGAGAGCATTTGTCAGATTAATCAGTAAATACTGACAACCTAGAGGTCAGCTTTATAAGCAACAGGTCCAACAAACACCTAAAGCAGCTGGGAGACAGGCTGAATGTGCTCCCCTTCCACAGAACACATTTGCATCTACTTGTGATTGTGTGCAAGCCACCAGGTCTCTCGGTAAGGTATTGATAATTCCTACAGGGAAGGTACAAGGTACAGAGAGACAGGTACTTGTTTTGAGGAAGCAGCTGTTCCCTTCCTGAATTTTTTAACTGCAGTTCAGCAAACATCCATGCAAATGGAGATGGGTAATGGGTACAGGGAATGTTCAAGCACACTTTTACCATGCAGAACTGCTGTTTCTGAGTACTAAGCTTGTTTTGGTTAGATTGACAAGAGAGGACCGACCAGCTCACAGCCATCTGCAAAACTTGAACCCTGGTTCCCAAAGTGTACACGGGCTTCCCTACCAGCTGGTTCATAAAGGCAAGCTCATGCCAGAAAGGACAGTGTCCTGGTTTTCTCTGGGATTGCATTACTTTTCTTCCTAGTACACTGATGTTTGGGTTGTTGCTAAGTACTGCTTACTCTAAGTCAAGGACTTTTCAGTTTCCCATGCTCTGCCATCCAGTGGGGAGTTGCACAAGAAGCTGGGAGGGAGCACAGCTGACCCACACTGGCCAAAAGGATACTCCATACCACAGAACATCATGCTCAGTGTATCAACTGAGGACGGCTGGCCAGGAGCCACCAATCACAGCTTGGGAATGGGCTGGGCATCAGTCAGTGGGTGGAGAGCAACAGTACTGAGCATCACTTCCCTTCCTTGGGTTTTACTTCCCTCCCTCTCCATTACAATCACTATTATCACTGTTATTATCATTATCATTGTATTTTACATGAATTAAAATATTAAACTGTTCTTATCTCAACACACAGATTTTACCTTTTTTCTGATTCTCATTCCCATCCTAAAGAGCAAGGTGTGAGTGACGGGCTGTGTGGTGGTACTTGCCAGCTGGGGTTAAACCATGACAGAGAAAAGAAGATTGAAACTCCTTTAAACAGCCTGACACAAGATGAACTATCACAGCCCTGTTCCTCATATACCTGCTGCAAGGATAAGTGAAATGGAGGAGAAGGACCCACTCTCAAACATTTCTAACCTCAGAAAACCAAGACCCACCATTCAGTCTGTGTGAAAGATCAGTAATTACCACGTGTACTACAAGACATTAATTTTCTTGAGCTGTCTAGACTAGCAAAGCTCTAGGGTGGGAAAGAGTATTCACTGGATAGGAAGGCAATATGGGTAGCACCCTAACTACAGAAAAGGAGGGGTTTCTCCAGCAAGATCCTCCCTACACAGTTTCTGAGCCATAAAGACAATACTGAACTCTGGATGACAAGTGTCACCAGCATCTCTATTTATAGGGAAAAACCAAAGCCTCCACTGTAAATCCAAGCCTCCACTGGCAAAAGTATCAGCCTTTTAACTGAGAAATTCTCTATTCTTGTGCTCCCCCACCTTTGTTTCCCTTTGTAGCTGCTTTCAAAGTCTCACCACCATTCCCAGCCAATCACCTGCATTTTCCCAAGCTTGACCTTTCCTGCATCTCTGCTGCTCCCTGCTCTTTACCCACACATACGACCAGAAAGCATTTGCCCTGCATGACAACCCTTCCTACCAGGGGCAGCAGAGCAGTCAGTGAGCTGAGACTTTGCACCACACACTCATCAAGACTTCTATTTAAGTTTTACCTTCCCCCTCCAAGCTCCTGAATCAAAGCCAAAGGGAACGTTTGTTTCGGCAGTTAAGTCTCCCAGAAAAAAAGTTATAGCCAAAGTGTTGGGGGTGGGACCAAGCCAGCCTATTAATAGGCTGATTATAATATGAATTTGGAGAACTACTCCCAAATATGCTTACCCTCCTGGACCTGGGGCTCTCAGGAGTGGAGTGGAATACCTAACTCAGCACTTCCAACTTCTTTTCTGCATCTGGAGCCAAGGAGGGTGGAAAACCCTGCCTTGCAAAAACACGGTTTGCCAGAAGGGCAGCCGAGCTATTGTTTTCTTCCCTTCTCTCCCAGAAAACATGCTGTTCTCATACTTACATAGCAGCTCCCTCTGCCTCACCAGAAAAGACCTAGAACTGGAAAGCTTCCATCTTGGATTTAAAAGGGTGCCATCAACAATTTTGCTGTGAAGAAAAGAAACCAGAGCTACTCCAAGAAGCAACACTGAACAATATAAGATGCCTCGAATCCCTTCTCATCACCAGCTTCTCCAGAGCACACTAGACTGCTGAGGAAAACAGACTCCACGGATTGCTGGTGATCAAAACCTTTAAGATATTTGAGAGTGTAGAGAGACAAAAGGTTTTGATTTCAGGAGACAGCCAGATTGCTACACCTGTTAAAGCATGCTGGTTCCTTCTAGGTGGCAGCTCAGAACCTCTCCAAGACCCCTCTAGAAGTGCTGGGATGAGGCAAGCATGCATGGCGGCAAACAGAGCTCAAAGGTAGCAGCAAGGGGTACATGCCTTCTCCATCATAGTTAGAACTGCCTCTCCAGCACACTCATAAGGCTGATTCTCCAGCCTTCCTGAAATCCAGACTGTCCTTGCATGCCTTCACATCTTCCCATCAACAGACCTCCCACTCCAGCCCCAAGCCTCAGCCAGAGTAAACCACAGGCAGAAGGCAGCACCTTGTGACCCCAACTTACATTTCATCAACAAGCATGACAAGACCTTAATAAAAACTCTGCAAAATGATGCTGTGAAGACGATCAAGTTCTCTTTTTTTTTTTTTCCATGTTTCACAAACATCTCACAATCCTAAGCCCTTAGAAGTCACACAGTCAGGTTGTCACGTTAGAGCACTGAACGCTCTTTACCAAGATCAGAAGCTCTTAGCACTTACACGCAAGCAACACAGAGAACAAACGCCTTCTTAGCTGGGAGACACCTAGACCCTGATCAAACCTACAGTTTTACCTTTGCAGCAGTAAATATGGGAAGACACACAGGCTTCAAAACACATGTCAATACATGTTATACTCATCTGTCAAACTAAGGAAAGAGCAACAGTAGTTTAGCATTATCTGACACGCTTCATGAGACTCTTCTGTAACACAAGACACTGGAGCATCCATGTGCTGCATGGCTTGCATTCAATGCACCCAACAAAACTGGAATCAGCTTGCCAACAAAGGAGAAGCCAGAAATTTTCATACATCTCAGATTTTGCCCTAAGTTTTACAACTCTTTGCTGCCTTAGCAACACCCAAAACATTTCAAAACCCTGCTGCAGAGGAAAAAAATGGAGAAAACACTGTTCCTAACACATGCACTATTAAATATTTAAGCCTTGATTCTCAAGCAAATTCTTTGCCTTCGATGGCAAGTTAGACATGCAGACTTTGGCAGGTGTAGGATCTCAATTCCTCTGAACACAAACCCACAAGCTACCATCAAGAGAACTGTCTCAAACTGAATCAGCATGCTGTGTGTGAATATATGGGTAAATACAGACACATACCAAACTTTCTCTGCAGAATTCACTTGTGATTGAACCGCCTCATCACACCTCAAGGCACAATATTGTGGCACAGGGAAACTCTAGTAGTCATCTTTCCATCTCTCTCATAGGTTATACAAGATCACTGACCACAGAGCAATTAAGTTTAAAAATTTGGATTTCACAAGAGACCCAACAGATATTAGTTCATTTTTTGAAATCCTGGAAGAGACATTTAATTAAGTCAATGGGTGCACTTCCATTACAGAAGAGGGGCTCTCCCCTTCACATTTTACAGAGAAGAAAAACAAACCAGAGTCCAGACCTACTTCACCCAACAGGCCTCAAGTTTTTCTATTAAGCCAGAAACAATATCCAGGAGAAAACTCCCAGGCTTCAGCCACTAAATCTGCATCAAAGCAATTCCATTGCTAAACTAACGGCTGCAGGAGACTGCTCTTACATCCACTTAAACCAGCAGATGCTAATCTCTTCATCTGCCACAGATACACATGCCATTGGGGTCTGGACAGGATAAGCTGAACAGATGTTTAAGTGCACATTCAGCCTGGGGAATCATCTCTAGAGCTCAGCTGCTAGCTTCACAGGACACAGGAACTAAGGGATTTCTGGAGAGCTTTGCAGGACACAGGAGCTAAGGCAATTCAGACACCTGTCCTTTTTTGTATCGTTGCTGAGGGAAGCACTAATGTCAGCAGGAAGATGGAAGCAGCATGTGTGTGTCATACCAACAGCTCCCAAATACTCCCAGATACATCCAACCCAGCAAACTGATCCATACCTAATGGCAAAAAGAGCATCATGCTACAAAACCTTCAGTCCCTGCTACATGGCCTGGCCTGCTGTCAGGAGGCTCTGAGCAGTTATGCTCTGCATGGCCTGAACAGCTCTTCCCAAAGCAGTGCCTGGCCTGTACAATCCAAAAGCGCAGGCCAGACCCAGTTACACAAGGAGAGCTCTCCATTTTCCTCCAGTAAGGAGACAGGGCAAGAAGCCCAGAGAAGGATCTTAAAGATCTCATCAGGCATTGCCCAATGACCATCCCAAAGCTGTGACATCAGCTTTTTTCATTTACTGAAATGCACAGGTCTCCCCTGAGGCAGGCACAGCCTCTCCCACAGTCAAAAAGGGGGCAGAGAGGTTCAGTTTGGTAACTTTGGAGGGACTCTAGAACTCCTTCTGGGGTAAGATTCAGGAACCAGTAATAACACACACTCCAAAGCAGCTGATGCTTCACGCCACAGCAGAGCACCACCAGCCTCCAAGGGCCTGCACCTACCTCAGGTGTCCCAGGCTGTAGTATCGCGACTCTCCGTCCGTGGAGCGAACCACCTTGACGGTGAACATGGGCTGCAGCTGCCGCAGCTCCAGCAGCACGATGGCCAGGTAGTGGATGAAGAGCAGGGCATCCACCAGAGACACGGCGTACTGCACTATCCCTTGGTAGTTGGTGTCCTTCGAGTCCAAGATGCGAACGCCGTAGAAGAGCCAGTAGGAGAACACAAAGAGGAATATGAGGACCAGCAGAAGGGCCCGAAACACAAACACCCTTGGTAGGTCCGCCTTGGGTTGGCGAAAAAAAAGAGCCCAGGTCCCGATCAGGAGAATGAGGAGTTTAAACGCCACAGAGATGAACAGTCCCTCACAGACAGTACCACACGGCTCCAGATCGTCTCGCCACAGGATCTGGGGTAGCAAAATGAAGGCAATGGGGGTAAGGAAGACTAGGAGTCCGAGAACAGCTGCCACTGTTAAGCCCAGGTAACGTTTGCAGTCCAACCCAACGCTGTCTTCCAGATCCTTACTGATCCGGGCAATGTCCTCCTGGGAAATACTGTGCTCAGAGGTGCCAGTGATTGCTGTTGTGGTCTCACCCCAGTTGTCATCCTGAAGAAGGAAGAGATAAATAGAAATAACATTGGAACTATCAGGCTATTCCTTCCAGAAGTTCTATTTTTCTTGCCTGGAAAGATTGCTATGACAGCCTTAGGTTTCAGAAGAAATATACAGCAAAAGCAACACCTTAAACAGTGAATAATCAACCCTGACAATTAGTAAAGGTTTGGAAACAACAGCAACTTGTCCAAACCAGTGACTATAAACATTAGGTGCTAAAAGCCCATGACTGCAGAGCAGGTAGCTCAGCTTGCTGTGCCACTCACTGTACCCCCAGAGGTTCTTCTTCCAGCATATTTAAAGAGTAGCATGACATAAGTCTTGGAAACTGTAGTAATCACCATTTCCCATGTCCAGGGCAAGGACTAGTGTTCTTCCAACCCACAAATTCTGCAGTGCAACTGCACCACAAAAGCACCTGGAAGGGAAATTTTCATTTCTGCATTTCAAGCCAGTTATTGTTGTTACACAATCAAAAACATGTTCACACATTATTTTTCCATCCATAAGAGAAGCAACCACACCTCCAGCAAGTTCCTCCACTTCATTGTCTTTTATTCTCCTCTACAGTAGCACTGCCCTCAGTAGCTGACAATCTAATAAAAGCTTAGTTAAACCAACACATTACAGGTGATCACAGAGGATATTTTCAGGTATGGGGCTTTTAAGTTTAGAGGATCCTAGATTGCCAAGTAGCTCTGCTATTACAAACCAGGCCATTGTCAGAAGCCACTTATTCACAAAGAGGCTTACCTGAAATACAGTCACCATACAGGCAAGTTTCAGATTACAATATGTGTTCTGAAAGTCTCAATTCTTCCCTAGCTAACATCACACAATGTCTGCATTGGTTCTCCCATGCTACAATGCCTCCAACTGCTCCTTCCAGGTGCTGGCACAGCCAAAGAGTTACACTGACATGTAGGGATTTGACTCACAGCTGCTGCTGGAGTGACTCATGCACATGAAGGCTCCTGATGCTTCCCACAAAAGCATGCCAAAGAGTGGCAATGCATGTGCTCTGCTGCTTGGCACCTGGCACCTTTGTAGCTGCAATGCTCATGTAGAACCACACTTTTGCTTTTCTTCCTGAGAATATCTTCCTGTGTCATTAATAGGATTTACCTCTCCCCTCAGACTTCTCCAACTGCACATGCTGACCAAAACAATCTATTTGAAAGAGACAGGCATAATTTTAAACCTTTATTGACTTGTTTTTAAGAGCTACAAGAAAGAGTCTTTGGGAAAGGAGTAGACTGAAACAGCACAACTACTCTGAGCAACTCCCAACTCCAGGGATTTAACTTCTAATGCACTCCAAGACATGAATACCTCCCCTGCCTAGAGCAGTAGGGTTTTGAGACAGACCAACCACAAATAGTCAGCATCTTGAATTAATGTGAGGGGTTTTTTGAGTCACTTCTCACCAAGGCAGAGGCCCCAGAAGAGATATCTGCATTGCAGTATGTCCTGAAAGGCAGCATATTCCTACCACATTTCCCTCTTTAACAGCGTCTCTGCAATTTAAGCATTTCAACTATTTTATGTTTATGCATTAAATAGTTCTGCATAGTTTCCTCCATTTGATGAGCTGCAAAATTATGTAGGAAAGAGAAAGGACAGGAACATCAGAGCAGCTTAAGGCTACATCCCAGAAGACAACACGCAACCCTAGTCAGAGTCTACCCTATACAACTCTTTCCAGTTGAAAAACTGGACTACAGCCTAATGCAAAAAAAAGTGCAATTACATGGAAACCATAGAGAATGCTTTGGGTTGAAAGGGACTTTAAAGTTCCAACCCTCCTGCCATGGGCAGAGACACCTTCCACCAGACTAGATTGCTCAAAGCCTCATCCAACCTGGCCTTGAACATTTCCAGGGATGGGGCATCCACAACCTCTATGAGCTGTCTGTTCCAGTGCCTCACCATCCTCACAGCAGATAATTTCTTCCTAATATCCAATCTATAGCTACCCCCTTTCAGTTTAAAGCCATTCCCCCTTGTCCCATCACTACGTGCCCTTTTCAGAAGTCCCTCTTTGGCTCTCTTGCGGGCTCCTTTCAGATGCTGAAAGGCCACAAAGTAAGATCACCTCAGAGCCTTTTCTTCTCCAGGCTGAGCAACCCTACCTATCTCAGCCTTTCCTCACAGGAGGGGAAATATGAGGCTAAATCTCTAGTGGTACACAGCTGTTGGACCTAAGTGAGGACACTACTCCCTATAAGAAAAGCCTGGCTCACAAACCAACTTATTTAGCTTTGGCTTTAATTGAGGAGGCCTGCATGAAAACAAGGACTTAATTCACCAGCACCTTTAGAAGTATTTGAAATAATAGCTGGGACTCATGGAAACAAGCATCTGATTACAAAATACCAAATTACAGGACATGAAACGAGCACACCAAGTACAATTATACACAGTTTGCCTGGAAACTGGACACTGATTTTTTTTTTGAAAAGGCAGAAACAGAGCCCCACAGCCAAGGATTAACAAACCCCAAATCCAGCCCAGGAGGTTCTGAAGCATCCTGCATTCTATGTCTTGCAGCATCAGCCATTCTTTGAAAATGAATATGCACCTTCATATCAACTGCTAGAGCAGAGAGCACTGGATCCATTCTAGGTACAATCCAAATGAAGCATTATTCTAGTTTTTACTTAACCCATTGTTAATGTATTAGCTTTCTCTGAGTCCACCCTCCTTCACAGCTATTTCACACTAGTTTTACATTTCTTGACTCCTTTCCCTTCTGGAATCCTGATTTTAATGGACTTTACATGATTACCTGGAGCAAATCCTGCTTAAAAACACACATACAGGTGAAAGGGCTGACCTGAATAAGCACAGTGAGATGATGGAAACAGATGTTTCTACACAGCTTGGCAGATGGCATTCTGGAGACAGAGCCAAATTAGTGCCCAAGGAACTGTCACATCAGCATTGGTGATGCCAGAAATAACGCCCTCAGAACAAGGCAGAGGTGACTGAGACCTTGGCTGTATGCACGAATAAAGGACACCCATAAGTTATGATTCTTGACTAAACAGCATGCAAGCAATTCTTGCTTCCCACTCATGAGCCGGTAAGTCACGTGCTCTGCTCCACAACACACATTCCATGTTTGTTTTCCTTACCTGGCCCTCCTCTGCCCGAGAGGCGTCATTCCCGAGCAGCGGCTCTGCAGGAGGCGTCTGGATAGTGACGGACTTCTCGGACCGACTGCCATCCTTGCTTCGGGGAGATTTGTGTCTGTCCCGGCTCCTTTTCCAAACAGAGGAGGAGAACAATGTTACCAGTTACTTTTCAGAGCAGGGCCTGAAATGTGCTGCACCTCTACCTGCAACAGGCACCTCAAGCGTTAGATCAGCCAAGCCTGTCCATCACTTGGCCAACATAGACTCAGGCTGTGACAAAACAAGCACTGGAGGAGGTAGAAAGAGACCTTGCCCAGAGAAGTTGACTGCCTGGAGGCTGGGACAGACCAGCCCCTCCGTGATAGCAGAGGGGCAGACAGATATCCAGGCCCACCACCTCGTGTTCTCTTAAAACAGCTTCCAACAGTGCTGTGCTTGAAAGGAAAGCCTGAATTCTCCAAACAACTGGCAACTCCATTCAGGATTTACTGGTCTACACAGTTCTCCACCTACAATGAAGTGTCTTGCAGGGACATGCCCAGTTAACACAAGGAATTAATCAACGAAGCTTTAGTTCCTGCAAAGCAGAGTCCTGTCATCTCTGACCTTAACGCTGTAGGACAACTGGTGAAGTTTATTTCCACTGGTTAATAACCGCAAGTTAACCTCTCACAAAGAAAGCAAGAACATCAAGGGTACAAGGCCACTCTTTATTTCCAGAGTACCCTTGCAGACCTCACAGCTTCTCATCTGAGAAAGTCTCAAGATGAATTAAGCCCTACCAATCTGCTCACCAATGTTTCCCCCCCTGTTCCCACATGGACAGGAAAGCAGCCTTTGCACTGGAAACCCTCACTGTGCTCAGGGACTGGCTTAAACCTCATGAGTATCCCAGCTCTGCCTCTCCCTTGGAATTATCAAAGCCCAAAGGTTTCATGGGATGACACTTATTTCAGTTTAAGGCCCCTAGCATTTTTATGTTGTTTTTGGAACTCTGAAAGCATCTTTCCACACAGCATTTTAAGTTTAAGAGGGCAATCTGTATTGGGGGTTGGATGCTAAAGAAGGGGAAAAAAAGGCAAACAAGAGATGTTTTACTCAATAACTGGACTGTGAGCAAAGAGACTTCATGGAAGAATTCTTTTTCCAACCACACAGGATAATTGCTTCCGAATTGCAAAATTATTTTGGACCAGCTCAGTAATAAGTTGCAAACACTAAGTGGCACATATTTTACACGTAAAACTAAGGATGATGTAGGAAAAAAACAAAGAAAATGTTTCCAAATAATCAGAAGTTTCTGAGCAGATGGGTTTTCAGGCTGTTGAACTACCACAACAGAGAAGACTTGCTATTCAAGTTCAGAAAAGCCTGACTTCTAATCCAATCAACGCTGATAAAGGACTTGTTGCCGACTCAAGTACCACTCAAATTCTATTTAAAAAAACCCCAACACACCATTAACAGAGTAGCCTGGAGGAGGGTGGGGAGAAGCAGGAAACCTTATTATTACAGAATAAAGAAATGGCATCAGAAGACAACTAGCAATTATCGGTTTAGGAAGACTAACAAGTCTTTTCTCCAGATATTGTACTCATCCCTTGCCCTTTAAGAGCGGAGTTAGGTGATCTTTTCTTTCTGCTGGCACTATCCCAATCATTTTGGCCACACATAACCCCAGCATGCATCCAACAGGTTGAATATCACTGGATTAGCAGCGTCAAGTCTCCTCACTATGTTCCCCAAGAGGACCTTCCACGTCCTCCAAAGACGTGGGCCCACTGATTTTATCCTGGCTTACAGGTTTTTTTCTCATAGCACATGCCCTAACTTAGAGCAGTAAGTAATTAAAAAGAAAGAGCAGTAAGTAATTAAAAAGAAACATTTCCTTACCCTTGTCTGTGAGCTTTTTTGGAGTGACCTGAGTAGTGGGAGTATCCCGAATATGTTGATTCTGTATCCATTGTAGCAGACATTGGGTCTGCACAGAAGGGGTACAGATTTTACTTAGAAGATGAGTTCCTGATGCTCCTGAGGTGGAGTCCGTGGTAAAAGTGCTTCCCTGGGTACTCTTTGCTTCCCAGTCATCGGTGAGATCTGGTCCTCAGACACTGAGTGAGCTTCACTTAAAAGGAATCTGATCAGAGGGGAGGGGAGGGAGGGTGCTTGGCTTCTCACGATCGACCTAAGAAACGAGAAACAGGCATGGAAGTGCATTCTAAGCAAAGCAAGACATCATTCCTGCTGCAGGAGTTCCCTCACTCTGGCCTCGTAGCACACTCATCAAGCCTGTCCTGGTCAACATCCCTCTTTCTGATCTAGTGAAATACATGCATTTTGAAGAGCTTTAAATGAATTCAATGCATCTATCTTGCAGAGTGTAGCCCATTCACCTAAAAATCTGGAAGAGACAGTCCAGGTCACCTGGTAGAGACAGTGACTTGGAGAAGGCACAGCAGCCTTAGATACTGAAATTCACCCACAGAAAAAGGACCAGGCTTGGCTTTGACACCACATCTCTTCTCCTGTGTGACACACAGGCCAAATAACCCTGGATTCAGAACAGCAGCATTACAGCCTATTTACAGGGGAAGGGTGGGGGTGAGGGCAACTTTCCTAGGAGAAATGCTGGAGAGAAACAGCCCACCATGTCTGAACCTGCTTTGTTTTCACAACTGCAAGGTGTGCCCATTATACAGGCATTAGCTACTGTACAATCAATGGCACTAGGAACACCTCCCTCTCGTTGTAACCTTTGCCTCCAGAAGCTAATTTGGGCCTTGAAGAATTAAATTTTATTAAAAATCATCTCTATATATACACATACTAATAACACTGGGGAGAGTGGATTAGAGATCACGTCTAGCTTATATGGGCCAACACTTCTTACAATGTGCTTCCATTTGGAACAGTAGCTGAAGTCACATCTAAAGGGCAGAAGAGAGTCATGTTTTTAGGAACAGGAGCAGGGCAACATTAGAACAATTCCAACAGTAACATGTCAAAATCCCTGAACCCTGTGGGAAGGAAGGGTAGACATCATTCCACTTTCCAAATCCACATCCTGCATTAGGTGATAAGAGAAATGGAAAGGAGGTGAGTTAAGGAGTTAATCACTGGTTTGGGAAAACACATGCAAATAGGGAAGAGTTGCAGCTATGGACAGAGGTACCTTGGCACAGCCCAGCACTCCTGTGGCACACGGGAACATTCTCACATGCCTTCTGCCCAGGCAACTGCTGCCTCCAGCCAGCACAGGACTAAAGGCATACCATGCTTTCAGAGTGGACTAAAGACCACTTAAAAATGAAATTAGTTCCCTCTGTAATTTTCTGCTCACAGCAGTTTTCAAAGCTGCTAGCAAGAAAACAGCCATCATTGCTTTCAGCCCTCTCCTTCCCCAGAGCCAGAGGGACAACAACAGAAATCCTGCTTTGGCCAACTACTCTTGCCAGTCATAAGATTCCTCCACTAACACCTCCAGAAAAGCTCATAGCAGCGCAGAGAGCTCTAGCATAGGCAAGCTGTGCCAAAGAATGAAGCCTTTTACCCCCACAGGGTTCCTTGGCTGGCAGAACAATCTTCAACAAAGAAAAGAAGCACCCCCACTGCATCCAGAGCTGCAGGTATTTTGCACAACACTTGGGCTTTCCAGGGCTCTTGGAAAGCAGAAAGGCTTGGGGACCTTTTGTGTACAGGATTCCCAAGCTCTAAGGGCATATTGTGCCTTGTAGAAAACTTTAAGGCATCAGAGAATACAGAAAGGACAAATAAGGATGGGACCATAAGGCCCGGTTTCAGAAGGAAAGGAATGAGGATGGATTTAAACACAGTAAAACAAAGCCAAGGCACGGCACAGTTTGGAAAATGGCATCATTACTGTAACAAGAGTAAAAATCCCCCAGCCGAGGACGTGATGTTATCACTCGTTAACTCCCTAGATTTGCACACAGCCTGTAGCTTACAGTTCCAGCAAAAGGCTGTGACTCATTAAAGCTGATTTTTACCTCTACTGTCCTGCTAGGCAACCACAGAAAAATCCTTCCTCTGTGTTTGTCTTCCTCTGATTAATGGGGGTGAGGCCATGACCCCCCTATGTTCAAAAAGCACTATGAGGAGACGGCTAACCAGGACTTTGCAGTCATTAGGCACCACAAACCAGAAATACCCTCAGATGAACAAGAGCAGAGTATTATAGTCTTAAACCACTGTCTGTGATGTTCCTGGAGTCCCTTTGAGAACAACCATTACCTTCACAGATACATACAACTGCATTACAGGAATAGGAAAAGCAAGGAGAGCTGCTGGCATACATCAGTAAGGGCTACGCATTTTTCCTAGCCCTCTAGGATAGTATAAACTCTTACCCTTTTCCTCTAACCACATAAAAGAATTTTCCCCCAAATTCCAGGTAAAAGAATAAGAGCTGAGAAGAGGACCAGGAATAGAGCTCCTCTTTTGACCCCTCTCACCTCATCAGCACAGGATCATACTACTCTGAAAGCATCTGGGAACATTTCTGCAGGTAGAGGCTGCAGTGGAAATATGCACAGGGTGCCTGGGCAGGAAGCATGAACAAGCAGTGCCCATTTGATGGTGAGTGAAGCAAGGCAGTGTTGGGCAGCAGGCAGAAAAGACCAACACTGGAATGTCAGGGCAGGTTGGATCACGCCAACTTTCTTTTTCTGTGTAAGCAAGAGCAACGGTTTTGACACAGCTCTGTGCAAAGTCAACAAGGCGGCCCCCAAGAAACATCAAGTCTCCTGGATCACCGTCAAAAGCAGTAATCTTAGAGGTATTTTCCAACCTAAATGATTCTATGATGAACTCAGGGACTCTGCACCTCCTTCTTGTCCTGACTGCAGGATACACCAGTGGCTAAAGAGATCTTCCTCTCAAGGCACTCACAGGGGTGTCAGGAACAAAATATATCTGCCCAACCTTGGCTGGAAAAAGCAGAAGACCACCGGCTTTGCCAGGTGCCCAACTGAGGCTGACTGTCAAGAAGGCTTCCTAGATTTGTCCAACAGAGGGTAGCCTGGATTGCTAGATTGACACCACTCCCAGTCAAGGAGGCAGAAGCACAGTCCAAACACTCCTCACAGCCATGCCAAGCTGGTTGCCCACCTCTGGTCTATTTCAGAGCAGGAAGGCAGGGCAGCCTTATCCCAGAAAAGCTTCTGAAACTACTGTGGAAGAGGTAAGGAAGGGACCAAATGGCAACTAACATGCTAAGCTACATCTCTGGGTTGGAGCTCTTCCAATAGCATAGACAGAAGACAAACCTGGATTAGCCACCACCCCAAGAATGCCACCACCAGAGCCTGAGGAGACCTACAGAAGACAAGCTGTACGTGTGTCCTTCATAACACAACCATATCAAAACTAAGCACAGTCTTTACACACCTCCACTACTAAATCACTGTTGATGATGATTCCTGCTCTACCCCTCTAGGCAAGAAGAACTGTTCTGCTCAAAACAGCAGCCCCATCATTTGGGGCCTCATCCCTTCACAAAAAAGCGAGAATTCAGAGTCCAATGCAGACAATTGAGACAGCTTCACAAAAGATCATCACATCTCACAGGACTCTGCTGAAGGCATGGTCTGTTTGCAGAGCTTCTGGCCCAGCATGAAACAAAGCTCTGTTGGCCTGAGGGTACAGTTGCACTGTATTTCAGCGTTGACAAGAAAGCTGGTGTAAGTAGCTTCCACCTCCGCACCACGGTTCACCACTCTTGGTTGTGTCAACACAATTCTCAGCAAGCAAACAGCACTGCTGGAAAACAAAACAAAAAATCCCTTTTCTCCCCCCTGCCATGCTTTTGTCTTGGATCCTTTCCGTGACCTAGTTCAGAGCACAGCTCAAAACATCAAAACCAACATCAGGGTGAATAGCAGCACAAGTGAACAGCTAGAGGGGAGATGGGAATGCCTCCTCTGCTCCACCACGACAATTGTATAAACTGTACATCCAGAACTTTGCTCCCAGTAGGGCCAGCACTCTCACATTGCCTTTCCCTTATTCACTGAGGACAGAAAGAAGCCAAGTTAAATGAAAAACAATGGTAAGGGCACCCCAAAGTAAATTTTGGGACCCTGTGTTGGGGCAAGGAGGACAGCTGCACCGTGCATGACAGTGAAGAAATGTAGTTACCCCTGAATACCGCAGAGATCACTGTAATTACAGTTTCTACGCAGCTACACAACTCATTGTAACTCCCTCTTTTCATATGCTCATAAATCTCAAAAAGAGTTCTTTTGAATTGCTCTTTTCCACGCTGGAAGCCCAATCCCATTTCCAAGGAAGTTTGCTTTGTGATCATCTTCAAGGGAGCAGTTTGGCTTCCAGCCCAAGAGAAATTTAAAAGAGCAAGTTACATCTTTAAATCAAAGAGGGCAAACGCAAACAACAGCTCCTTTTTACATCTCATGCTTCCCCGATGGATTTTCCCCTGTGAAGTTGAGGCAAATAACTCCAGAGCAGCTCATCTTTGAAATCTTTGCACAGTTTCAATCTTGCTCTGTTTAAAACTTGCAGTCAATTAGAGTTGATTTACCAGTCAGATCATGGAGTTATACGCATTTGGAAGTGCCATCTGGAGCACAAGCAGCCACAAGTGTCCGTGAGGATGTGTGCACAATTCAGCTCCAAACTATCAGCCTCACTTGTTAAACAGCACCAGCTGTCTGTGGGGTAAGGGATGCCCATGAGCTATGGCACTGAGGAACCTTTTTTCCCTTCATTTACTGAAACGAAGAGCTCTGCAAATCAAACACACCGAACCTCAAGTGCTGAGGGCTCAAAAGTAAAAGCAATTAAGACGGCTAAGCAGTGAGGAAGCTTTTCCAACTCTGGCATTGGCTTGGCTGCACAGCACTGCTGCAGCGCACTCCCATTATTCACTTCAGGAAAACGAGAGGTTGCATAACTTGCTATGCTCAACTGCAGACACAGTAAGACCTATGAGCAATGCCACAGGAACCTCTTGCTTTTGAATTTCCTGAGCAGGCCCCAATCCAGCAACTTGATCTGTAAGCACAGAAGTTCATCCATGCTAATCTACTCGCAGAGCCAAGACTTCCAGTTTTAACGGGTAACGAGCTTTGGGAAACAAGGTTTTTCAAAAAGATTTTTATTTATTTTTACGTGTCATTAAATAAGGTCAATTTTGGCCACATATATATATATATAACTAAACCAGAGCTTTTACTCTATGGTGGTAGCTCTGGATGTGCAAGACCCTCATTCTAAAAAAAAAAAAACAACAAATGCTTAAGTAGACAGCAAATTCAAGCCCTCTAGCAATAGGTTCTCTTTTCGTTTGCTTCTCAGAGGCTCCTTAGAAAGATTTCACAGATCCCCTGGAATTCCCAGCCCCAAAGCCGAAAACCGTTAGTCCACAACACAGGTACTTCAGAAAGAAAAGGCACTTGGTTTACTGAAGCAACCCACTGGTTAATCAGAACATGCAACACCACAGGTCTGAAAACATAGCAATTGACAAGAGAAATACCCAGGCAAAAACACCACCCAAGCGAGCAGTGTTTCCAAGCAGTAACCCCCAGCCTCTTGCCCCCCCATTACACAGCTGGGAGTTCTCTACATGGGGCCCATCTGTGAAGCACTGCCTTTGCCCACTCCAAGAGCCACATCTCTGTCGCCCAAGTTTCTGAAGCACGATGAGCATTCAAGACTATCATGCAAATTACACCACAGTGCCATCCCGTCAGACTGGTGAAAGCTTGTGCTTCCTCACTCATGGGTCTGTTCTGTGCTGCCAGACCTTCCAGTGCTCCTCTTAACCCCACAGCCATGCAACGTGGTACAGGGTATTGTGGCCTGACCCTCAGGACACCAGAGCACCTGTGACTGTGCACAGAAATACAGTTTTCCATATTGACATTTAAAGCCTTACTGAAACAAAGAGGGAAAAGAGTCTCACTGGACACTGCTGACTGCCTATCCCAGCAGGCAGCGCCTGTACCTCATTTTCAATATTTACTTCTAGCCATGAGTTAGCATTAAAAGGTATGAACTGCAAAAGGTTTCTCTACTGAATGAGCACCCCCTCCACCAAGACACTGTGCATCTGCCAGCATTTTCTATTTAAATTTAGAACAAAAAAGAAGTCTACAGACCCTGAACAAACGCCTGGTACACAGCACAGCAGGACTCCACAGTATGGAGTCTCTCTATCTCCCTCCTGCTCAAATCTGTACAAGTTCAATGCCATCCTGTCCTTGCAAGGAGAGAGGGAAAAGGTGTTGACCCGTGAGGAAATAACCATGGGTTTTTAACTTGACCCAAGTCAGAAAATTCTGATGTACAGGCTAACGAGAAATTAAAAGTACTATGATAGTTTTTACACAGGTTCATTTTCTTCTTCCGAGTGGCAGTACCAGACATGGAGAAACATGAGCTGACTGTTTCCCACCAGCAGAACTGGACATCACAGTTCTCCACTCAGGCCTGTCTCTCAGGTCCCCACACAGCACAACAAGCCCTGTAGCAGCAAAGCCACATTTCTGATGCCACCCTTTGCCTTGCTTGCAAGAGGTGGGGGCGTAAGGAAGGCAGGCTACAACACCACAACGTGCAGTTTTACTAGGATAACAACAGTCATTTGGTAACGTTTTCCTAGTACTGTATCCCAGTTTCCCAAAGACACTAAGCCCTCTCCAGGTGCACATATCCATAAGACAACAGCCACCAGGAACAACTGCCACTACTAACCAAAACCAAAAGGCCAGAAGCAACCACTGCGAGCTGTTGGTCAGTGACTGCAAGCAGTTAGATATTTGCCTGGCTGGTTCCAGTACAGGCTGGGATTATGCCAAAATTTCAGCTATAGGGAAAATTTTTAAAGGAGGCTTTCTACAAGACTCCGTTCACATTTATTTTTCAAAATTAACAACTGTAGTGATGACAGAGCCAACACTGGCCTTGGAGCTGCGGCCAGCTAAGTAGCCAAACCCCGCTGGGAGAAAAGAGCCAAGCATGGTCAAAACGAAGCCTTTCAAAGGTGGCAAAGCACAGCTGAAGCTCCCTTCTCCACAACTCTCCCTCTCGAAGTCAGGCTGAGCTCACAGGCAATTATATCACAGAATATACTTCATAACATCCTAATTTGCACTTCGAGCCAGTGTGACTCGATTTATTAACTCTTTATAGCTCCACAGATCCTGTGGGCAGTTCATTACTGACACACCTGGGGCCAAAAAAATCCCACCGCTCCCAACAGTCATAGAACCACCCACCTGCCTCCGAAGATCGAAAACCCTGCCATCAAGTCACTAATGCTTTCACAGACTCTACAATTCAAAGAGTTCAACCCTTGACACAAGACTTAGCTCAGCACCTTGACAGTCTTCTGAATAAAAACCCAAACCCCTTGCGGTATTTCGCAGCAGCTCCTTCCCGTCACTTCTACTCCCGCTCCCGTGCTGCCCAGCGGGATGAGCCCAGACACAGAGCAGTTTGTTTTACACGGCGTGGGCAGGCAAGGCATCACCAGCAGAGTACTCACAGCAGCGCGGAGCCTCTCGCACGAACAGCGAACGGGTTCCTTGCAAGGCGAGGTTCGGCACCCGGTGCGCTGCCCGCCGTGTGGGGCTGCGCCCGCGGCTTATCCCAGG